>VMOF01000111.1:81184511-81654511 GCA_011764245.1 Trialeurodes vaporariorum | reverse complement strand
CCCCCTAATTAGGTTCGACAGAGCTTCAGTCAGTTTGTCAGTTGTGCCCAGTATGTTTTGCATTCGTTTTACCAGCGCCTCACATTCAAATATCACATGAGTAGCTGTTTCTTCTTCCATCTCGCACAGTCTACAACTAGATTCTGTTTGAATCACTCTCATATTGTGTAGATGCTTCTTGAGGTGGCTATGTCCTGTTAAGGGTCCTGCCAGGTTTTTTACCTGCGCCTAGTTGTTGCTTTTCAGCAAGTTCGCAGTCAGCTTTTTGCAGTATCCCAAAAGCATGAGTTTTGAATGTGTCTCGTCCCCAGTGCTTTACTCTCGTCCCTCCCGGCTTCCTTCATCACCCAGTCTTGTACGGCTGTTTTGACCATGCTTTTGGGCAAACCAAATACTGGTTCTGGTCCGATGAATATCTGATAAGCTGCTTTCCTTGCAAGTTCGTCAGCTTTTTCATTTCCTTTGATGTTGCAATGACCTGGCACCCATTCCAAGTGAACCTATTGTTCTGTTCAGCCATTAAAGTGTTCAAAGTTTTTATGCAATCCAAAGTCATTTTTGAGTTGACTTTGTTGCCAGCTAAGGCTTTTACGGCAGCTTGGCTGTCTGAGCAGAAAGAAATTATTTTTCCTCTCCAAGCCTGCCGGCAATGTAAAGTAGGTACGTATAAAGCCATACTTATGGAGGAGTAAAACTTGAATAATTGTCTATGACTATGTGACGCGAATCTTTCTCGCAAGCACACACGCGCGTTACAGCACATTTTGCACCCCTGGAATGAAGGCACTTGAGTTAACAGCGCCGAATGGTTGATTGCGAAACTAACAGCTTTTCATTATCACTCATCACTTGCGCATACCCCCGGATCTCTCTCCTATCTCTCTCATTTTCCTATTGATACCCATACAAGTTGAAAAAGGATAAAAAAAGGGGGCTGCGTCCCTGTATCTATCAATCCTATCCTTCTCTAACACGAATGTTTTAATGGAACGAGGAGAGAGAGAGAGAGGAAGTGAATCCCTTGGTGTGCCACTAACACTAATGAACGAGGAAAGGGCTGCTCAATGGCGATTTACGGAACGAAAGCTTTTGTCAAAGTAAATTAACGTTATTAAGTTCCGAAGCGTTGCGGCAAATCAACAAACGGTACCTAGATTTAATTAACTTACGATCTCTCTCACACTCTCACAGTGGTCTTTGTTTAGTCACTCGCAAAGGGCTTTATTGTGTGTATATAGGGTATACGTACTTGAAGTCGCCGTTTCCAAAGATATCAGCGGTACTGTTTTCATCCGACATTCTTCCGGAAACGTTGTACAAAGACGTGGCGTAAACTCGCTCAAACTGGAGCATCATGTCAGCCCTCATGTTCCACCAATCAACGGCCACGTTCCTCACGTAAAGTTTTGAAAAGTTCTCTATGTTGAACCGTCTCAGACTCCCACTCACACTAGAAATAGAAAGGAAGCGGTTAGAGCAAAAAGACTTAAGTTGGAACCATTTGAAGCTAATTTACGTGCTCAGGTCTGGACATGGCACGTAATTTTTGATGGAGGTCACAGAGGTCACGCGCACTGAATTTCAGCGCGCCAAAATCACAAACTAATTACAAGCTCTCGTAGATTGGACTCTTCTCGTCTTCCAACTAATGCATCGGAACTTCCCTGGGGGGTGATCACGGAGGATCGTTTCGTTTCGGTATCGTTATCGTTTGCATTAAATCAAATGGGCTTGCTTCTGCGCAACTCGATCGCGCAGGTGATCCCCTCCTCACCTCTTCCTACTTCAAACGATCGAGTAAACGACAGCCTCCAACTCATCGCTTCCTTTCGACCGTTTCAATCGTTACGAGAGGCTCAAAACGATTCGATCAGTTGAGCCACCCATAAGGTTACACGTAAACGATAACGATAACGAAAACGAAACGAAACGATCCTCCGTGATCACCCCCCTGAAGACCTCTGCCCTCTGTATTTGTTCGTCATACTTGAACAATTTGATCAAACAGAGGAATTTTTCGTTGAGCCGAAATTTACGGCAAACAGTAGATGACCAACTGTTGCGCATTGAACACGGGCTTTCAAGGGGTCTCTTCCGTATAAATCTATGGAAAATAATCGACACTCAAGAGGTTCAATTGAACCTCCAGATATTTGCGATACTTTTGCACAGGTTCAAGTGGAGAAACTATATAATCGATTGTTCAAAAGCATATAGTGGCGGCTCAAGTAATGGAGCTGTTGCAAACTTTTGCAACAGGCTTATTAATAGTTGAATATGGGATAATACCCTGTAAAAATAACGATTAGTACACTAAAAAATCACGAAATCCACTCTTAAACTCACAAAATGCTTTTATATGCGAGACCTTAATGGCGGCCGAGGCCGCGGTTTTCTTATGGCAATTGTATGCTTCTTCTTCTTCTTGTATGGTGTTGCGAGAACACCTCGTGTAGATGGCGCTGATTGAAGATAGGGAGCCCCGATGAAAACCGCGGCCCCGGCCGCCATTACGGTCTCGCGTTTAAAAGCATTTTGTGAGTTTAGGAGTGGATTTCGTGATTTTTTAGTGCTCTAATCGTTATTTTTACTGGGTATTACCCCATAATCAACTATTAATAAGCCTGTAGCAAAAGTTTGCAACAGCTCCATTCTAATTAACGATGCATCCTCCATATAGACCTACAAACAAGAATCGATACTTAGCATAAATTGAAATGAGAGAAAAACGATAATCCGATACTGTCCACAAGTTGCTACTGCCAAGGATCCATAAAATACAAGATGTGGTTTTTCGAAGAGATCCAAAGTGTTTTAGTTTAAACCATGGTGCTGATTTACTCAGAAAAAGAGCACTTATACCTCGACATGTTTCATGGCTGCTTTCCAAAAGTCAATACTGGTGCAACAGAAGTTCGTGACAGACCGATTGATTCATTTCAAAAACTACATTATGCCGAAGAGAGGCATGTAGTATACACATCAGTATAAGTAGAAAAAAGTTTTAATTACCTCACTGAATAAACACAACAACTTTAAACGTGTTAGAGGTCAAACTATAAAATTTTATTGTTTATCCTTTAACCCGTTTAAAGTTTTTCTGCACATCAGTTTACATACATAGATACTCACTTAAGGCCCAAGTCTCGTTCAAAAACGTTGAACTCTACGTAACCAACGTAGAGAGGATCAAGTTTTCGTATGATCCCGGTTATCGTGAGATCTGTTGCCAAGGAGAGGAAATTCCTATTCGTCAGGCAGCTCATCATTCTTGCAAGCATCTCACGGTCGGTAATGTCCATTCTCTCGTCTTCTGTGCCGAGGAAAAATGAAAAAGAAAACTAGGATTGGTATTGTAGAATCATTCTAAGCTTATATTTCTCCAAGTTCATTGCACCATTCCAAAATACAGGGCGGCAAACCCCCCCCCCCCCCGCCTCGGTGTCTGAGGGCACGTGTAACACGGCTGCGACACCGCGACTTTGGCAAAGTCTAGAGCTCAAGCAATTGGATCATCGACTCGATAGCATTACGATACGATCGTTCGTAATCAGCTTGCTGAACAAAATTATTTTGCTGGGTCATTTTTCTGCCAACGAACGGTTTTGTCACAGTGGCGTAGCTTGCAATATGGCGACGTTGCAGTTCGACCACTTAAACCCACGAAAAAGATCGAACTCTTGGATGTTCGGTGAACACTCTCGCATTCGACCTTTTACATGAGTTTAAATGGGCACAGTGTAACGTTGCCAAATTGCACGCTTCGCAACTGTTTTGTCAGCGCTACTAAAGTGTTTTTTCTGTTTTTTCTGTGACAGATAATGTAGACTCCAACGCAACGTCAGAGGAACGGCAATTTGAAAAAAAACAACAACAACAACCCTGTGTTTCTCATTAGTTTTCTTGAAAAATAAATTTTTAATAGTCTTATTGCAGAACAGCGCATCATGCCATTCGGTTTTACAAAATCCCTTACGAAAAGCAAATTTGCTTCATTATTTTAAACGGTTCTTTAATTTTCTTAGAAGAAAAAATCTGAACCAAGCTCAGGTATGAGGTAATCCTTTCAGCGCTACGAGTAATATACCTACGTCAGTTTTAAAATAAGTCCTCTAAGCGGGAGGAGCGCGCCCATTTTTATAAATGATGAGAATTTGCTCGCTATCGTTCATAATTGCGTTGACGAACTTTAAATGAGTTGAGCGAAACAAAAGAAAGCAGATAGGAGAGCGCGATGTTTTATAAAAGTGTCACTCGAAGTTTTTATCACATTTTCGGTCCGAAAATGGCGCAGTTCACGCAACTTCCACTTTCCTCACGAGATAACTTACTGCCTTACTGTCCAGGAAACAGCTTTCTCATCCCAGACTTTTATACGCAGCTAGATTTCGTTGCTCCCGCAAAATAAAATAAGAATAACTTTAACGATCCCTTGTTTACACGGGTTTATCGTTCTTTTAAACAAGCAAGGCCGAAGGAAGCGCTCCACGCAACTTCGTCACTCAACAACCAAATTGAGTGCTGGGAAAAAAAACATGGGCGGAGCAAGCCATTTGGCAACTGTGGATTCTATACATTTGAATGTATGAGAAACAATCTATTCTTGAGGGAGCCATGGCACAATTTCTAATCGATTGTTTCTCATACATTCAAACAGGAAGAATCTCAGTTGCCTAATTACTGGCTCCGCCCATGATTAAAAAAACTTGCCTTGAGACAATATGCGTCTGTTGCGTACTTTTGCTATACTTAGACGGTTTTAGTGCGAAGTGAACGGTTAGCCAACAACCGCAACAATGCACTCATCGGCCGCAATCGGTTGTGATAAAACTCGCGTAGCATTCCAAACTATCTCACTCACTCTCACGTGACCCCCATGTATAGACTGTTTTAGTAGAGCGATATATCGTATCGATTGCCGTCCGAGGGCCTCTGGTTCCAAACAAACTCTGGTTCAATGTAATTTCCCCATAAGCGAACTTTTGAACGGAAATTTAGGGTATTAAATCAAACAATAAATGCGACCTTTTTGCGATTATGAATTCTACGTCCTCGAAAATGCTTAATTATGCCTGGTTCCTTGACTAAAAATGCCGAAATCAATAAGATATATCAGATTAAATGTTGCATTTGTAGGTTAGAATCGCCAGAAATCCCGCCAATTCCACAACAACAACAATAACATTCGGGTGATTCCAACCTCCAAACACTTCGTTTAATCTGCAATATCTTGTTGATTTTGGCAGTTTTACGGGTGGAACCAGGCAAAATTAAGCATTTTCGAGGACGTAGAATTCATAATCGCAAAAAGGTCGCATTTATTGTTTGATTTAATACCCTAAATTTCCGTTCAAAAGTTCGCTTATGGGGAAATTACATTGAACCAGAGTTTGTTTGGAACCAGAGGCCCTCGGACGGCAATCGATACGATATATCGCTCTACTAAAACAGTCTATAGGTACCCATCTCTATCTAGTTTCGAAATTCGTACACAGGGCCTTGTTTCACGACATATTATTATCAAACTCGCGATAAAATGCTTCGAGAAATTCGTTTCAGCCAAAAAATTACACGAAAGATGTCTCTATATTCTATATTTGAAATTAGAGTGAGATGGCAGTACATGGGGGGTTACGTGAGAGCGAGAGAGACAAACTGTCTTTGTTTGGAACGCGCATCACCGGCTTCCGCCATTACTAAAACCCTCTATTATACACCAATTTGGCACATTGTCTGTATTGTAAAATTCTGTGAAAATAACGATGCACACACTAAAAAGGGGCCGGATAAAACCCCCAATATATTAATCGGGCCGTGTTACGGCCCTCAAACCGTGGAGAGTCATTGATGATGTCGGAACCTCTTGCCAATTTAATTCCACTTTGGCTTCCTCTTTTTGAGTTTTTGATCGTATAAGTAGTAAGGGCGTACGTTGAAGACAGTCCATCTAACTCTCAAATTAATATCAATTTTACCCAAAAAAACGAAAGTCTTAATTTCTTGAAAAATAAATCTTAAAATAAACCTTCACTTTTCCATTATTTTTAGACTTATTTCAAGTATTCTCCCCGTATTTTTTCATTGCGCACAAGCGTGCACCCATGATATAAATTTTTTAAAGTTAATATTTACCTGTTTTTTATTATTTGTTGGTTGATTTTTAGAAACTGTTTTATTTATATAATTTTTTTGAGGGATTTGCCCCCTCAAGGGCAGTGGTTACACTGGGTAACCACCTCATATCTCTGCATGTAATGCATGGAAAATTTTGACAAAAATTTTTTTGAGTTATTTAGACCTTAGGGACCCTAAAAAACACAATATCAAGTTTTTTTGACCACTACCCTTAATGCGCCCCTCAAAGGGTTAAATTAAATAATTTATCTTACCGTAAAGCGTGTGAACGGAGGTGACATCGAACGGGCGACAAAAAGGGATCGCCTCCAGCGCCGCGGCCGGAGTCGGTGATAAGGCCAGGAAAACCGCCAACGTCGCCGTGGCCGCTAAGAACGGCCTCAACCCGCGTCTTCCTGCTTTGACCGCCATTAAGCACCCTTCACTGTTACCGTAATCGGCGATCACGCTTGGCGGGATTTCCTTTATTTTTTATGACCCTCTCGCTCCAGCCTCGCCACTTCGCTCTTTCGGCCAGTGGAGGAGCAGTGGTCGAATCCCTTCCCGATTTTACGGCGAGGACGCGGTTAACGATGAAGACGATGCTCGCAATTCCTCCGTTTTCTGACTTGGTCCAAATCTTCGCTCCATCGCTTTCCTCTTGATCACCTTCGGCTCCTGTACTAAACCCGCGAATCGAGAACAAAACAAAAACAACACCTTTAAGACACGCACCAAAAAAAAAAAAAAAAAAAAAAAAAAAAAAAAAGTCAAACAATAGTTTTTGCTACAGCAATATGGAGAATGCAATGAGCTATAACATTAGAGTGGCACATCAAGGAACGTTCCGCTGGCTCATTGTTGTCACCTAGGGCGCCGCCATCTTGCCGTAAAAATCGATTTTGAGGTTAAGTTTTGTAGGTTGTTCCCGGTCGTTTCGTAAACAAACTCGGGCATCGCCGGAAACGGCCTTCAAAATTTAACCTCAAACCTTGGAATCTGCCGTCCAAATTCCCGCCAAATTCCGAACGACCTACAAAATTTAACCTCAAACCTTGGAATCTGCCGTCCAAATTCCGCTTTTTCCCGGGATTCCTTCTACCCTGTGTGGCACAAGGTGGACCAGCCCGCTGCCACTCTAAAGTTATAGCTCATTGGGAGAATGCAAGCCTTGTAGAATTTAATCCCAAAAAATCGATGAACACTATGAGCCTTCTTTGGTGCACATAACCAAATGTGAACGATCGACCCTAGTAGCAGATTGAAGGAGCTAATAATATTTAAAAAAAAAAAAATCCCCGATTTGTAAATTTTATAAATGCAGCTTTTTTCGGGTCACTTAAGTTTAAATAAAGAGTAGATAGAATTAAATAAGCTCTCAGATGGATTTTATTTTAGAAAAGTAGCTGAGGTTCGTGGGAAGATTTGTAGAATAGAAAGAAAAAATAGCAGCATGACTTTTTCCGTACCTCCCGAATATTTTATTGAATACAGATAACAGATCTACATGTAGAGCAGTTAAAAGAAAACACTTTATCTATAACCTTCATGTAACGGTTACAACAATTTAACCATTATAGAAGGTTTAACTTTTCAATGACTTTTTATGCTACTAGGGAAGCCTTTCTTTGTGCTACGCGACCGCATTTACAATTAACTATTAAGGTGATTCCAGGCGAAACTTTTCCAGATTTCAATCCGATGGATAGCGCCACTAGTCGCTTTTTGGAAAAGACGTGTTTTTGGCGTTTTGAACTGAAACCATATGTATATAAAACGCAAAATCCAATAACGTCAGCACCTGCAAAAAAATTTTATGGATTTTTGAGCTCAAAATGAGCCAAATTGGTTTAAAATTAAAGCCGTAAATTATGAAATTCGTTTCGCCATAAGCTTAGTGAGTGAGAGTGAGCGCGAGTGATGATACATCTGTCTGCCTCACTCGCACTCATTGCGGCTTACGGGAAGTTTCGTATTTCATAATTTCCGGCTTTATTTTTGAGTGTTTCAGCTTGAAACTTTCAGGGTATCTTCCTGAAGTATGCTCGCAGGTGCTGACGATCCTCAAATTTGTATTTTTAGCGTGAATTCGTCAAATTAAGCAAAAAACTGTTGACTTTTTGAGCAGCGCGACGCGACGTGGTGTCCACAATTTGAACTAATCGATCCTGGAATCACCTTAAGGTATCGTCGTGTGACATTGTGTAAATAGCTCATTGGTATGCAAGGAAGTGATGGGAAATCCTATGTTATATCCAATATACGTTACATCGTCACAATATCGCACTCTACACTGCAAAAAGAAATATAGAAAAACAATGAAGGAGAATTTTCTTCCACGACTTAAAGATCAAAAGATAAATAGAAACTACAGGTTGGCACAGGTGCGGTAAAAAGTGTCACGTAATGCCTCGCGAATCAAAGATCAATAACTGAAATGAAAAAATCAGTTTTGAATTAAATGAAGACTTCAAACGGTGTTGTGGAGAGAGGGGAGGGTTGAGAGGTGTTTGCAAATAATAAATGTGAAAGAAAAGATGGGGGAGGGGAAGAGGAGAATGAACTCAGTGCAGAGTTAAAAAGAAAACATAAACATGCATGAGACCGCATGCGACTATGGTCATACTCCGGTAGAGAGCTGAGAGGAGTAGGTACGTGAATGGATTGTATTGACAACAGACTCAATCGATTGCATTATACTCAAATGGAGAGTCTATAGTCTGTTTACTCTGTTTACCTATTTTGGCTTTGTTTGGCTTTGTAAGATCTAAAGAAAAGAGCGACTGCAATAAACGAAGGCAAAGGGCGGCGCGCGCTCTAGAAGCGTATTTTTGCGATATGTCCAGGACCAAATAAAGTTCGGTCCCGAGCATAGACTGTTTTAGTAGAGCGATATATCGTATCGATTGCCGTCCGAGGGCCTCTGGTTCCAAACAAACTCTGGTTCAATGTAATTTCCCCATAAGCGAACTTTTGAACGGAGATTTAGGGTATTAAATCAAACAACTAATGCGACCTTGTTGCGATTATGAATTCTACGTCCTCAAAAATGCTTAATTATGCCTGGTTCCTTGACTAATACTGCCGAAATCAATAAGATATTACAGATTAAATGTTGCATTTGTAGGTTAGAATCGCCCGAAATCCCGCCAATTCCACAACAACAACAATAACATTTGGGTGATTCCAACCTCCAAACGCATCGTTCAATCTGTAATATCTTGTTGATTTCGGCAGTTTTACGGGTGGAACCAGACAAAATTAAGCATTTTCGAGGACGGAGAATTCATAATCGCAAAAAGGTCGCATAAATTGTTTGATTTAATACCCTAAATTTCCGTTCAAAAATCCGCTTATGGGGAAATTACATTGAACCAGAGTTTGTTTGGAACCAGAGGCCCTCGAACGGCAATCAATACGATATATCGCTCTACTAAAACAGTCTATTGAATTGCGTGCATCTTGCGTGAGGTTTCGACCTATCAGAGACCTTACGCACGGTCACATGACCCTGCGTAAGTTACGCTCGGGACCGAACTTTAGACGTATTTTGCTTTGTGATCGCGAAGGCGATTTTGATTATTTTTTTACGTAAATATATTTGTCACATTTTAATTCTGATTGCACTTTCAAAATGTGCTCATTTTGATTGTGTTTATGGACCACTATGAGCTTTTAAGTCATTTTAATGGCAATTTCCGAATTTCTTCGATGGCGAATTTCGGCGTTTGATGGCCATCGCCGTTGACCATCGCATGAGATGGTCAACCGCGATGGCCATATCAAACATCGAAATTCGCCATCGAAGAAATTCGGAAATTGCCATTAAAATGACTTAAAAACTCATAGTGGTCCTAAAATGAGCACATTTTGAAAAAGCAATCAGAATTAAAATGCGACAAAACGTAATTACGTAAAAAAAATAATCAAAATCGCCATCGCGATGACAAAGCAAAATACGACTATTTTTTGGTCCCTGGCGTGCAATTTCATTCTTGATCCGATGGAGTTGTTGGAAACCAGCAAGCATCGGGCTCATCTGGGACCAAATAATGTTACGTCCCGAGCGTTTACTTGCGTGCAGTTTCGACCAATCAGAGAGCTTAAGTAAGTACAGTCACATGACCGACAACCGTGCGTGCGTATAAGTTACGCTCGGGACCTAACAACATTTGGTCCCCTGAGCAAATATGAACGTTTAGTGTAAAGCGCTTCGTACACGCTCAAATGGATTTGATCAAACTGCAGAATTGCCAACCTAACACTTCTAAAATTCAAACATAACCTTGACCAAAACACCTCCAAAACGGGTTTATTGGTTTTGTTGACTGTATATTGGTGAACAGATCTGATGACACACCACCCATCGTCAAATAACTCTGCAGTGTTGTTTGAGTTGGCTCAAATTAATTTCTCGAAGCAGCTGTAAAGAAGGCATTTGGTGAAACACCGTTCACGCCATCAACCAACAGCATCATCATATTTTGGTTGCCCTCAAAATGCCTCCGTACGCGTTCAAATAGTTATTGTAACAATATTGACGATTTAACAAGTATTCTGATAAAATTGTATTTTAAGCTTATATGAGGCGAGCTGCACTCCAACTAGACCAGGAGAATTCGAGGATCAATAATCCTATGAGAAGATAAAAAAATAGTTGATTCAACAATTTTATTATCTTTTTAAAAGTAGGTATATGGTTAAGTAACCATATACTAGGGACTACGAAATTATTTAAACGTTAATTTGACAAAACGAGATGTTCCATTAGCAAAATATTGCTGTTAAATTATATCAACATAGAATTGAAAATCAATTGAACTGTTGAGAATTTCATATACCAGTTTGCTGATATAACAATTCGTAGATTTTTAGTTTAAGAATGTTATTTTTTTTTGTTAGTTTAGCATCCCGTGGTTTTGTTAGATTAACGTTTACCATTTAATAGTCACTATTTTCAACATTAGAACTGTCAAATCGACTAATTTTTTGTTTCAGTGTAACACAGTCTGCCATATCCGATGTAGAATTTTTATTCTTTTAAATGTTGCAATTTATGGCAACAAAGTTGAAATGAAATGGCAATTTTTTAACAACATATGGACAATTCTCCACCCTCAAGTTGCAATAAAGTTGCAACTTTTGAAGCATAGACACCAGTGGCGAAGCGTGCTTTGACAACAATGTATTTTCTCCAAATAAATTAAGCAAACAAGTCGAACGCTTCAGTCATTGGCGATGACTAGGCGTTTCGACCTTTCTAATGTGTTTAAATGGGAAAAAGAAACGTTGCCGAATAGCACGCCTTGCCACTGATAGACACATAGGCGTCGCGCGTCGGTGGAAGTTACACATAGGCAAAAAGTAGGGCAGAAAAAAAAGCAAACTCCGAAAAATTCCCATTTTTTTGCCATTTAGTTACAACTTTTACGCCATATATTTGCAACTTTGTGGACTTATGGTCAGATAATAAGATTGCCAAAATTTGACGACTATTTTGCGATAAATTGCAGGGGCGTCATTTTGCGTTCGGCTTGGGGGGGGGGGGGGGGGGGGGTCTGATTACCTTTTTTTTTTTCTCTCTCTCATTCAATATACTTCGTTTCCGTTTTTGAGCCTGACTTCAAATCCTGGGGGGGGGGGGGTGCCCACCCTGCGCCGCACTGATAAATTGCAATCCATGCTACATGGGATGCATATAAGTTGGCAAACTTCTATGGTTACACCACTCAACTGACAATACGTGTGAGTGCAGCCAAGGTAGGAAATAAGAAACACCGGTATGAACGAATAGAGGCTATGGGAAGATTCTTACAATTAGAAGTTTATCCCGTGAGAATCAGCACACTGTAAATAAAAAGAGGAAAGAACAAAACCTTGCTAATTCTATGAAATGAAAAGCCTTAAAAGAAAAGCAGGTATTGTGTTGTTCGATGTTTTACACCCGGTGCACGACTCGTGAAAAAGGTGCTGAATCTATAGTCTCCGCGCCTTTTATTACTTCTGTGAACCTCCGTTTCATAACAAAATAGCGCGCGTCAGAACAGTCTGCAGTGAGTTTTTTTAATGACTTGACTATCGTTGCCTTTTAATGGTCGATATTGCGCTTTGCTATTTCTCCGACACGAGTCAAGACGATCGTATTAAGTACATCTTGATTACTTCATTATCACTGGGGTAGGGTGGTGGTAGGGGGTTGACTTTTTTTTGTTGCGAACGAAAATTAGAGCGAGCTGCAGTTCTCTTCGTCTCTTGTTCAAAGAGCGAGATGCAGTAGCGCACCGAGAGTTTCTTCATCTCTCTCTTTTCTCCATTAAAAAATGTATGTTAGACAAGGATGGACAACGGGATAAAACCCCCTCCTTCTGCCCTTTTCCTACTTATACATTCAAATGGGAAATGAGAGAGATGGAAGATATCCTGGTTGCGCCAGTGGCGAGATGGATAACCGGGCGGGATACCGGAATGCAGTGGAACAAGTACTCTGATACTTCAGACAACCGGGTCATGGATTCTCAACTTTCAACTTCTCTACCCACCCACCGCGACGCGACTGTCCCACCGATTTCTCCAGATTTTTTTACGTGAAAACCCACATTGAAAAAAATAGTTCCTGAATTCTAGTAATATTACCTGCAGAAGCACAATGACATGCGAACCACAGAAAGTCTATAGTACTTTTACCAGAAAATTCTGGTGTTAATACCAGAATATGGTTATAGAACTAGAAATACCTCGCAACATTTACACGAACTATGGTACAAACCCTAGAATTATGGTAATGGCGGGGCTCTTGCAAACTTTTGCTATAGGGGATTGAAGAGTTGATTCTTGCATAAAAACCTGTAAAAATGACGATGAGTACACTAAAAAATCACGAAATATTCACTCCCAGAATCGGGCTTAATGGCGGAGAGACGCAGGTATCATGGGAGATTCCTATCTAAATTGAGACATATCTCTGTGTTTCCGTAGAGAAAGTGACATAATAGACAAGAATCTTCCATGATACCTGCGTCGAACCGCCATTACCATCTTGCCGTTATAGCAGTTATGTGAGTTTATTTCTGAATTTTAGACTTTCTTAGTGTGATTTTCGTGATTTTTGCTGGTCCTTACATAAGATTGGACTATTTCTTTGCTTATAGCAAAAGTTTGCAAGAGCCCTATTGTATTCAGGGCTGCCGTTTTGCGTATAATCAATGCTATTTTTCTATTCACTGATGATTCCACCGGTTAAGAAAAGATTACACAGTTCAGTTCAGTGTATGACTGTAATGAACTAAAATACTCGCATCTGTAATCTTTCCTCAATCGGTGGAAACGCCGTTAATTAATTAAAATATCCGCAAGTTTATAAAAGTCATCGACGACTCCACCGGTTGAGAAAAGATTACAGATGCGAGTATTTTCGTGCATTACAGTCATACACTGAACTTACCTGTGTTATCTTTTCTCAACCGGTGGAATCATCGGTGAATAGAAAAATAGCATTGATTATACGCAAAACGGCAGCCCTGATTGTATTATCCTTTACATTCTTCACATGTCGTCATGCTTCTGGTAATCTTTTTTTTTTTTTTCAGTATGTATGGGCGGTCATGTCCTAGTGAACAGATAGAACTTCCATAAGAACGCTCATACAGAAAGCCGATTGATTCCTTTTATTCGCGATTCTTTGCGACCAAAATCCATCGCCATGACAAACTGCATCTTCAACAGTCAACACACAGAAAAGCTTGCAAAAACCCACTACGAGTTACCACAGACAGCATCGCAGCGTGGACGGTACAATGTTATTATATACAGTCGGCGAAGTAAAAAATGTCAGTTGACACCTTAAATTATGCGGTGCTAGGCAACCTGCAATTCTCATCACAATGAATTTCAGAATTGCAGGTCACCTAACTGTGCAAAAACCTAAGGCGTCGACAGACATTATTTAATTCGCCGACCGTGCAGTCGAGGACATTAGACCGCAAGACCGCTTATAGACCACTCCTTAAATTTTGGCTTTGGTATTGGTAGGCCACACGCAATGCTTCAAATCATTGAGACAAGTGTTGCGGGTTGCCCATATCCAGGAGTCGTCTGACATTACTTTTGTCCCAAACTGCACACACGACCGTTTGTTCCTCTTTACGCGGTTTATCAGGGGCGCAGGCAAAATATATCCCACCCTTATCATTTCCCCTATGAATGTATATCATTTGAAAGAGTATGAATTGAGATGGTCTCTGTTGTTTTTTCGTGTCTGATGTGCATGTTTTACTGGAGAAATGAGAGAGATATACAGTGGCGGATCCAGAAAATTTTTCTGGGGGGGGGGGGCACGCCTGTGAAATTTTGAAATTTAAAGCGTTGGTGGAAGCAATTTCGGGCTATTTTCTACAGATAAAAGGCAAAATTTGAGGATTCTGGGGGGGGGGGCACGTGCCCCCGTGCCCCCCCGTGGATCCGCCACTGGAGATATAAGTATGGAGGGTATCGTTGAGCTAATGAGAGTTAAAGCCAGGAATTTTCTTAGTTTCGGTCCAACGTGCGGAGGGTGGGAGGGCGGTGGGACTGAGAGCCCCCGTGAAAAACACACTTTAAAGTTGGAACGGATCCCGGAGCGAAAACGCATCAACTTTAATGATTAAAAGGCAGGTGGCGTACTTACAACTATAAATAAATCGCGGGGGAAAATGAGATAAAGTGGGAAAGGAAAAGAAACGAGGAGTGGAAAGGGGAGGGGAGGGGGTGGAGTGGAGAGGTGTGCGGGAGGAAGGGGGGGAGGAAAAATTGAGACGAATTTGAGATTGGAAATACCGAAGCGACGGAAGCGCGGTAAATAAGGGAAAAAAAGTAAAAGTTGAGCGGTTGACTGTTGATGATGGATCGGGAGTAAAGTGGCTTCAGATGAAATACAATGCGGGAGGGAAGAGGAGGGCAGATGAAATATGAAGAGGGGGGGGGGGGAGAAGGGGAGTCGACCTTACTGTCTGCATGTTCAAGACGCGTTTTGGTCCAATTAAATTTCTACGAAAGTTTTTAATTAACTTGCAAGTTTCGTTTCTCTTAAAAGCAAACACGGAGTCCGGCCCATGCAATATTAATTATTAGAACCCCATTGGTAAGGTCAGTAAGAGCCTACTAAACCCATGCAAACTCCGGTTGAGGAGAAAATAAAAAAGAAAACGAAAAAAAAAACTTGGTTAAATGTCTGATAGAAATGAGAGCAAAGACATTTGTGAGGGTGGGTCCAAAGTAGTTTACGTGATGCAGGCAGAAAAAACCTCACATACATACTTCAAAAATAGCACCACACCTGCACAACGTGCACTGCACCCCGCTTTCATAATTTTCTCAAGAATTTTTTTCAGCAAACAACCATCAAAGCTGAATATGAATTTAAGAAGTTTTTTTTTGTTTTTTTTTTGTTTTGTTTTTTTTTTTTTACTGACGAGTAGAAAAATGCCTATTCTGTAAAATATTATTCTACCATTTCTGTATACATTAAAGTTTCGATAGGAATCCCTATACCAATTTCCATTTGCATCAATGGAACTGCTTATCATGTAACGAGAATATTTTTTTTTTGGTAACGCAGGATTCCATTTGTGGTCAATAGGTTAAGGTAATTCTTTTTTGGATAATTATCAAATTGAAGAATTTATCGGCTCAACAGGAACTCCTTCTCAGTGATTGAATCCAAAGTCAAATAAATTCTAGATCCGAACTTAATTTGAACAAATTCAGCCACAAAATTGGTCGGCCAAATCGGAAAATTGAGAAAAGATGATCATTGGTCAGAGCAACCGAACTGAACGGTCAGAAAAATTTCCGGTTATACCATAACGAGTCGACCTTTATTATAGTGCACCTGGCTGAAATTCTGATAAATGAAACCTCATTCAGACACAGGAACTGAAAATCTCATTCGTCGACCATTTAGACTGAAAAGTTTCGGTTACTCTAACTGAAATTCTAGTTCCATTAAGCGGTTATACATTCAGGAAAGTATTAGAAAGAACGCCTTGTTACAGGGAAGGACAGTTTTCTCGGTATTCAGAACCTTACACTGAAACAAATTTACGGTTACCGTGATAAGAATTCTATTTAGTACTTTCCTAGCCGGAATGGGGCAGTTGCAAGGGTCTGAAATTTTGTGTTTTTCATGAAGAAAATTATAGTATTTGATGAGCTGAAAACGTTGGTGCCTTTGGTTATTTCCTTAGTCTCCCGGTTTTGGAGACACACACGTGTAAAGTTGTAAAAAAGTGTGTGTGTAGTGAGGTCACTACGCGGAATTCCCATTTAAAACAATGTATTTTAGGCCAAAATCTCATCTCCAGAAAAATGGGACTTAATTAGAAACCAAAGGCATCTTTGTTCTCAGCTCAGCAAGTACTTTCATTTTCTTCATAAAAAACACAACTTTACAGACCCTTGCAACAGCCCCCATTCCGGTTACATTTACGTTAATAGGTACCTCAGTCACCAATATTGTACGTTTAGCTCACCTGAATAACCGAGGATGAATGCACAACAAGTAGAAAAATTAAGTGAAAAAAATTTGAACGGATTGATACAAACGAGCGAGGAAAGCTATAGCGATGAAAAGCAAGAAGTCGAGTCGAAGACTGTCAAAGTCGATAAATTTGACTCGATTTTTCGCGACATTCTTCTTCTTTGCCAACGCACCACTCTCCACCCTCCTCCCCGTAACGCCCTGCCGGTCCCTCCTTGCGGCGACTCACTGTTTATCGACAATCATTTCAAGTTGATCTCGATCCGGTCGAAGAGGTAGATAAGTAGATTGGTTGCAATAAAGTCATTTTTTTAACATCACTGTTGACCGCAGCTTGCAATAAAACAACGATCAAACAATCTTTTAAGCGCAGCAGGTAACAGCGATGCCGTTTTGAACTTTCATTTTTTTTTCTCAGAATAGGGCAGTTGCAAAAAGTTGCTAAAAACGCAAGCGCTCACTGAGAGGAATCACATCCATAAAAACCAGGAGACACGTTTACTTGCGACAGTTTTCCTTGCGCGAGGTAAAGTTTTGATTGCATGAAGGAGAATCACTGTCACAATAAGGAATGTTTTGCTAGTAGGTATAGCGGCAGACATTTTCCTTGGGTAAAAGAAATTCCCCCTTAGTCAATATTTCACTGTGCAGTTTCTTTAACACAAACGAAATATGCCTTGGATTAAAAAAGAATTATCTTGGTGCTGCTACAAAAATCATTTGCTGGAAGCTTTGCCCCCAAATTCCCAAGCTCAATACCGAGGTGAAGGATGATTCTACAGTTACCTTTGGCTGCAAAAAATGGCAAGATCTGGGGGAAGTTTGACTTGACCTCCAGAACAACCACTGATTTCCCTACTTCTCTGCAGCTGTATGCAGTGGTGGACCCAAACAGTTTTCCGGAAGCGGGGGTTTTCCCTTGTGGGTCCGCCACGGACCAAATGGTTGGGGTGCTATATTTTACGTAAAACCAGCGAAAACCCCCGCTCTTTATAAAAACATTCAATAGTATTCTATGTAATGAAAAATGATGTACGTACTTCCGTGGAGAAATCCCAAACCCCAGCTGGGAGGCATCCCCCCAGACCCCATAGTAGTGTTTCTCACGACAAACTCTTGCAGGGGAGGTGAAGGGGGCTCGAATGCTTCGCCACCAGCGCTGAAGCTACCCTCCAAAGCGCGCAACTTTATTTTTTCGGAAGGGAAGGGAACACAGAAGACGCACCAAATCACACCCGTAAAACAAGCCCTCAAGATTGGCTTTTAAGAAATAGGTATTTATGGTACCTAAAAATTAGCCTACTAGATAATGGGTGAGGAAAACTTTTTTTAATTTTTTACTAAAATTGAAGTAAATGCGTAAAAATAACCGATATTTATGACTTTCATCATCCCATATCCCTATTGTAGTCAGCAGTTTTAAAGACAAATAAAGAATAAAAATATTGTCAAAAAGGCGACGCTGCGCTGCGCTGTGCCAGAGCGACAAAAATACTAAGTCGTCGCATGCAGAGACAGTCATTGAGACTTGATTGAATTGAAATCAATGAAGAAAAGAAAAGGTTTAGAGCGCTAACGTTGAGTAAAGTGAAAAGTCGTGGAGCTAGATGGAAGACGGACGAAAGCACTCTACGTAAGGGAGAGGACAGTTTGGTACAACCTGCATGAGCAGCCGTTGTTGATTAAACATTAATTCCAATAATCTTTGAAACTTTTTAAAATCGTCCAAATGTAGCGTTTATTAGTATGTAAGGGGTGTATCTTTAAAACTAATTGTGAGTACCTATTAAGTGTATACCGTGCGTACACAAAAAGTAAGAAAAATAGTTTGACAATACCGCCTATAATAATAATACCAGGATGCTCCGTTAGAGATTTTGAGATTGGTGGTATGAATTTAACCCACAGTTAAATTAAAGCAAAACGGTTGTTATCAAGTATTTGCTTAATCGTTTGAGTTCCAACTAAAATTGAAAGAGCATTTAAGTAGCGCAGTCCTGGCCGGAATCACGCTACTAAAACGAAGAAAAAGAGTTGCGTAAATTGTATTTAGAGAGGATAAGTCACGATTTCGCACTCCACACTTCTTGAGCGTACAAACATATACCAAGACGACCGCCACATCAAAAAAAAAAAAAAAAAAAAAACATTCTGGCATGATTATAGATGGTAGTTCAAGTTGGGGGTTGGTCGAAAATGGATTGAAAATAAATAAAATTTTTGCCTAAACGTATAAAATATTAACATTTTATTAATACAGAACAAAATTGAATACAAACGCAATGAAGTGAATAATTGTGATTTTAAACAAAAAACTTATAAAGGAGGGTAAGTATCAACTTACGGAAGAACAAAGAATGGAAACAAAGCAGGAATGAAAAAATTGTACAAAGGTATGTACCTAATGAAATATGTAAACAAACAAAAACTAAAATTACACTAAACATGAGTATTTAGGCATATATTTACAAAAACTAATAACTTTATAGTTTTAAAAACCGGTTATCGAAAAAACCCCCTTTCCGATCGGCAGAAATTCACAGCCCACAAAAACTGCGACCAGGGTGAAGGCGGTGAAATGTACAAGATTATTTTTGAACTTTATCATTACTTAACCTTGATAAACCTAAAATTAATTTGCACTTGAGACAGTAAGGAGATTCAACTTAAATGAAAATATTTCTTCTGGCATGAAAACTTTCACGGAAACTGACAAGACAAAATTATAGTCTCAAGCCTTTACAAAATTATAGTCTCAAGCCTTTATAACATTAACATTATGGTACTGGATTTTGTTGTTGGCGGCTATTACATTTTTGAATAGTGAGGTAATTTACTTATCACAATCATGAATGAATACCGGCGAGACGACAAATAGACACTGAAACAGGCATTGAAAAATCTGTTGTATATCTCATGCACAACAAGTAGAGGATGATTTTGAACAGGCAGGCGTATTAAATATCTAACGTAATTTGAACACAACGTGCAGCGCATGATTTATAGAAACAGCATGATCGCTATGCTCGAGAGAGAAAAAAGCAAATTAACTGGGTTGACTTGTAATCGACGGCATTCATATGAAATGATTTCATTAAAATGATATAAGAAAAATTGACGAAACTGACGTTCAATGACACTCCTACTTGAATAATTTGGAAGCTTTAGTATAAAAAATGTCTGTTTTAAGGCAAGTTTGCAGCGTACTAACACAGTGAGAAAACACAAAAAGTTTCAATAAATACCAGCCATCAACTCTGACTTGGGATGGACTAGGACAGAAAAATATTAAATAATTCTTGAAAATTCAGCGGAAAGGTACAAATTCACCCAATGATAAGAGAAATTACAGATGTAAACTTAACAAATTTAACAAATGCTGAGTGAATTATTAGGGACTAAGAAAGGTCAGAGTCATCATTTTCTAGGATCTCAATTATCTCACCAAAACTCTTGTTTTTAGTCTCAGGAACAAAAAGATAAGAGAATAGCGAGATCAGAACCGCGATGACAGCATAACAGAAAAACGTCCCAAAATAACCGAACAACCATATCATGGTTGGGAAGAGCTTAACGAGGGCGAAGGTAACGAAAGTACCTAGCGTGATTATAATACACGTCGCCAAATTTCTAACAGACGATGGTAGTAACTCAGCACAGAGGACGTAGATGACAGGCCCAACACCAAGAGAGTAGAATATTACGGCAAGAGAGTAAGACAAGAGAGGCAGATACGAGGAGTAGTTCGAATGAACAAACCAATCGGACTTACCAAACAGGAAACAGACTGAGAGAGCGAAAAGACTCAAAGCCATGCCTAAATAACTGAAGATCAACAAGAGCTTGCGTCCAAGACGATTTATCAAAACGCAAGAGCCAGCAGAGGCGAACAACATGATGAGTCCGACGATGACCGAGCATACATTTGGGGATACCGCGGTGCCTGTCTCTGAGAAAACGGCGACTGTGTACGTTACTAAAATACCGATGCCCGTAATTTGCTGTCCTGTTACAAGAACTATACCAATAATGAAAGCTTTCAAGGTACTCTTCTTGTTGTACAAATCCGAGAGGTTGCACTGGGTACTCTCGCCGTCAGGCATCGATGCTTGTAATAGCTTGAACTCGTAGTCAATCGATGCGACATTGTCACCGTTGAAATGAAGCAAAGATTTTCTCGCCTCGTTCTTGCGATTATTCAATAGAAGGTAACTAGGCGTTTCAGGTAGAAATACTAACAACATTAGGTAGATAATAGGGAGTGATAAACAAAATAGGTTGAATTGATAATAGTTCAGTACATAACCAAATAGGTAAGATAGTAGACATCCCAAGCTCAAAAAGAGGACAAGGCTCATTCCAAGAGGTCCACGCAGCTTGCTACTGGAGATTTCGCCGACATACAGAGGAACGTTGACAAGAACGCCAGTCGCGCCGAAGCCAGCTATGAATCTAGCAACAACTATGGACCAGTAACTGTCACAAT
The DNA here is from genome assembly GCA_011764245.1 of Trialeurodes vaporariorum. Taxonomy (NCBI): domain Eukaryota; kingdom Metazoa; phylum Arthropoda; class Insecta; order Hemiptera; family Aleyrodidae; genus Trialeurodes; species Trialeurodes vaporariorum. The sequence goes on along the minus strand of VMOF01000111.1, from coordinate 81,633,398 downwards.
TGAGCAGCATTGTCGAACAAATGATGTAAGGAAGCGCGATCAGGTATCCAGCGCCTTTGCGACCGACCAGATCGGCAGCCCGGGCCCAAAGGATGACGCCAAAAATACCGCCCATGTACGGGGCTGAGCCGACCCAAGATATCTCACTATCGGTTAATCGCCGACCAATTGGCGAGTTGTCCGACATGAGCAGCGGTTGGACCGGTGCCATCCATCCGTTCACTGTTCCAACCATGATCGTGCTGATGTTGACTGCAATCACACAAAATCGAAAACGAAAATGAGAAAATCATTATTACAGTTCACTACAAATTAAATACAGAATTTGATTTGATGAGGTAGGAAGCAAAGCAGTGAAAGCTAAAAAGCACATACTTCTGGAAGCGTTCTATAGTAATTTATCAAACTTTAACCGAGGATGTAAATCAACTTGTCGGTTGTTCAGGAATCGCAAACAGGTCAGGATGACGAAAAAATGGAATGAAACATCGTGTGTATCACTTTCAAATTCAAATCGCGAGGGCAACCAAACACATTTTCAAAGTTGCCTATTCGTATCAAACTTACAAAATTAAATTTTCAGGATTGGGTCACGCTCAGCTTTGACTCACGATGCGTTAGAACATAAAACATAATATACAAACAAACTTCTGCACCTCAAAACTAATTTGGGCTGCTGATGTTTCTGGGACAGAACTACATCGCATGCTCAAACCTTCCGCATCAACTTAAGCCTGCACATGACATCACTTTGACTGTACTGACGATTTGAGAAAGATCCATTCTTAAGTTTGTCGAGTGAATGAGTATTTTAATCGTTAAGATATGCAATTGAGTTCTTAACCTAAGGGCTCCAACCAAACGCATTTCCACAAATTATAGCAGTGACAAGCTGGTCCTGGTATCTGGACCGGGGCATCATTCGCGGATACAAGCAATTGTCTTTCTCTTTCTCCTTCCATTTTAACTTATATGTTTGAAAAGGATAGCAGATGCCATCTGGCCCCCTCCTCTGTCCTTTTCTAACGCACGTTTTCAAAAGGAAGGAGAGAGAGAAAGTCAATCCCCTGTATCCGCCCTTGGAGGGAATTCGCGTCGGACTCCCGACGGAAAACTGCCGTAGAATTTTATAAGTAGAAAAGCAAACTCAAACGCACCGCGAAAATCTGCATTTAAACTGATCAAAATATGAATAAAAGCAGTGAGATCGTTTTTTTTTTTGATAAGACAGAACCCTGAAATTTTACGGCTACCTAACTCTTCATTTGGTAGAGGGAACAGTACTTATGTTCGAGAATAGTTACTTTGAACTTCATTATAATTTTATCGAGGCTCTTGACACTTCAGTTTCATGATATTCTAATAGCGTTGGTGAACGCTGCGTTGCCATATCACATGAGTTTTGATGTGTTTGTACTCCTACTGGACAACGGGAGCACGCTCGAGCCCTTTCCTTCGAAGGATTCAGGGCTTAATCGAAACGAATATTAAAATTCTGAAACTCAGCACAGCACCTCATTTATGGATATATTTTATTCATGATTAATTAAAAATTTTGCGATTGTTCGTCGTCACACATACTGCTCTCTCATGTTCTTTCTTCCATTGGCTTACACACCGATGAATACAGAAAAATATACCAAAAAATTAGTGATGAAAATGAGATACGAAAACTCTCTAGCTCAATATGCACCCATTCTTTTCATTTTACGAGATTCTCTGAGACCTCTGAAAATATGTAATTTAAATTAATCAAAACTAAAGGAGAATCTTTAAGTGCATTGACTAATTTGCCAATTTTTGTTGATCGACTACAGTTCTCGAAGTAAAGAAAAAAAAAACTGACTCAAAAGGAACACCTAGCAAGTGAAAATCTGCAAAAACTGGAAATTTTTCCAGCAACGATGAATGATGCATAACTGATGAATGCGATGCCTCTTGTTTGTATGGAAAACATCAACACCAAATATTGGTTTAAGCTGCGAAGTTATCGGCCTGCGCAACATGTTTACCAGCTCATTCGCGAAAATACACTTCAAAAGTGCAGCTCCCTTTGGACACTCACCGCCTCTCATTTATCAGATATTTGACAGCAAGCATGGCTCATGCATAGCCATTCCAGTTTCCTATCAATTGCAAAATGACCAGCACGTTTCCTTACAATATGTTTTGGAGGAAAATTTTAAAAATTGCAAAGATATTACCGTTTTTTGCATCACTTACGATGGAATGTGTACGTGAATTAAAAATGCTGTAGCAAAAACTCGCTGCCGAGCCATAGCCGCACTACGAAGTAATCGAAAGTGCAGTAAAAACGACAGTCTAGCTTCGTTAAATAGAGCTCGCTTCAGAAGTGTAGACGCACGTAGACCATAACTTTAGCGAATTTTCAATTTTCGTTCCTCAAATCGAAATAAAACTTGCCTCCAACTTTAAACTTTTGATTCTAAATAACGTTCCTCAAGGAAAAGCAAACGCTCAAATTCACTTTCATTAATTTTCAGTTTGTAAAAAAAGAAATAATGTGGAACAATTTTAAAGATCATCAGTCTATGTGCACTTACACTTCTAAAACGACCTCTACTTCGATGATGTGTTATACTGAGTGTTCACCATAACAATTTGACCTTTTCATTTATACTGCCAAAGGGGTTTCTTGAAAGGATGACCATAAAAAAAAATCGGTTTTGTGGTAACTTTGACCTTTTCATTCAAAAATGCTGTTGAAACCCAAAATTCGGGGTTAGGGGGGTTTTCAGGGGGCACTCCCTCTCGGATCTCAAAATTTTCAAAGGGCAACCCTTATCTTGTGATACCTCATTTGAAATTCATGAAATTTGAAGCATTTTGGCTTAACTATTTTGAGATATCGATGGTCGAAGTTCGATTTTGGACCAATTTTCAAAAATTCCTAACTCCCACGAAAAAAGTCGTAAAACAAAAAACTGCACACGCAAAATGTTTAATTTGATGAATACTTTCAAGAAAAAAAACGAATTTGGAATAAAATAAACCGAAAGTAGGCTTTAAAGCTCCTTAACATTTTCGGCGGGAAAACACCCATCTCTCAAAATTTTCAAAAGGCAACCCCTATATTATAATTTCTCATTCAAAAGGCGTAAAAAGCTGCGCATTTTGGCCCAATCGAAATTTCTATATTATTTTTTCTATTTGACACGTCGAAAATCTACATTCTATTTGGACCATTTTCTGACTCCGTAAAAAATGGATCCTATCGTCTGATACATCATTCGAAAGGGCATAAACCGGAATTCGATACGTTTTTTCCCGTTCGAGAAATCACAAGTCAAACTTTAGTTTCCATTTAGGGCCTACCTTAATTTTCGACATCCATTGTGGTCAAAGTTTGATCATGATGGATGTGAGATCGGGCTTCATCAAAATCTAACACATTAATTACTCCTCAAAACTAGAAAGAGTGAACAATAACATGTTTGTTAGTAATCCTCTAAAACGAGCAACCAGACCTTTTTTGAAGATCATTAATCCTTAAAATGTCATAATGATTATTAAAATTGATGGCTCCGATTTTGAGGGAACTCAAACCCATTTTGATCGAGTAATCGACTGTAACATTGCGTTGGATCAGAATAAATTCTTTTAGCTCTTTTAATATGAACAAGTAAATATTTAAAACTTCAGAGAAAACGGTGAGTAAATTTTTGTGATTGGATCCGGACATCCATTGGGAGCACCATGCGACCCAGGTTCCAACCTAAATACACGGGGTCTTGTAACTCCGATGAGATCGGTGTTCCCGATGGCTGTCCAGATCCAAGCACGAAAATTCGCCAAAAACGCAATAAAACAATAAGTGTGTTATACCACTTACTACTTCTTCGCGAGTTCCAGTTATAGGGTTAGTGAGAGAATACTTCCAAACGAACGATCATAACAGGTTTAGATTTTCCTCAAGAAACAGATCAGGCAAGAAATCATTGACAACATATTGATTGTATAGAAATGCTTGGTAACGGTAGAAACTTTAAGGTATGACGCATATCTTAAGGATGGTATGTAAGTAGGTACCTGTAAGAGGTCCGTGTTCTAATTTCCACGGTTGAACTAATGTCATCAGATTTAAATGTAACGTTATCAATAAACTAAGCCGCAATTTAGAAAAGGAAACTAATTTTTTTCCAAACTTTGTAAAAGTGTATAGCTCCGAGTGGAAGCAATTTAAGATCGATGTTCATTGGGCAGAAAGAATCATTTTGACTTGAAGAATCGACTCTGAAACCCAGCGCTATACCTGAAACACCCTGAATGATTGGAGATGGGCTAACGAACAGGTTCTTTTTTTCCTCCCAGGAGGATCATTCTGCACAGAAATGGAGAGAACTAACAAGAGGTTTTTAAATGTGTTTGATACCAATACTTTCTACCCGCGGACAAGAAAATTGGAGATGGATTGAGAGAAGCGAAAATAAAACCTCACCGATAAAAGTGGCCAAACATTGTCGATATTTCCCCAACCGATTTAACGGGACTTCGGAGATGTCTAAACCATCACTCAACTCAACTTTGATGTCGTCCCGCATTTTAAAAAATATATTACTTCACACTTGATTTTTTCGGACGCAATAACTTCCGGGCAAATAAAGCAAACTGACGAGACTTAACTTTCGCATCGGATTATAAACTGAACAACTCGTTCGCTCCCACGGAGAAACGCTATTAGGGAGGATTGCAATTGGTATGGATAAACAACTGAGTGGTGAAGAGCAAAAACAAAACTGAGAGAGAGAGGAAAGGAGCAAATTGTTTTCCAAGCAGATTAAAAAAAAAAAAAAAATTGTAATAATAATAAATACATGAATTCTGTTGACGTCGAGTGCCTCTTAAAAAAAGTACTCAAAGTCTCAGATTAATAGTTCAGTCAAAAATTACATCAAGTGGACATATTGACAGATATTTCAGTTATTTAAGATAGTTATTATAAAATCAATCCCACTGCGTCAATGGGTGAGGTCGGCGTGGCATCTGACCATGGAGATAAACAACAACGGCGAGGCATCTAATCATGAAGATTAACAACAACTTCACGCACTACGGCTCTTGAACAAAACAGAAACACGTGTGGTCCAAAAATTACTGAACACTCTCCAAGAAACTAATGAGGTCCATTTCTTTTCTGTCTGATGCCTATCCATCGATCGGGATTTGACAATCTCGTCGTTTCTCTCAATCTCACTTTCAATGGATCCAGATGGGTTTCATACGATGACTTTCGATCCAGCGGCCTTCCGAGACCGATGGAACAGATTTGATACGCCCAGAGCGTCCAGTGGCGTTGGCAGGAAGAAGGGGGAGGGTTGGGGGAGAAGGGGAGTCCAAAGAATATACTTTGGTAAAATTTGTTTGAAAACGCAAAAAAGTACCTTTTTTCGGGCAAATTTTGGTGTCAAATGAAGGGTCCTGGGACCAATAAATGTACGGTACAAACGGGCTTTAGGTCGTACCTAAAAATGGCGATTCTAACCTCACATTTTTTTAACGGCACATCGGAATGTTGGGTCCGCTCCCAACTTTACGTTACTTGGGGCGGGTCTAGAGCCTCTCTAACCCACCCTAAGTGCTATTTTGAGGTTAGTTTGTGTTTGCGCCATTTTAAAACGGTCCGATGCGGTCCGTTGGCTGGTGGCTGATGCTTGTTGAAGTACTTAGGGCGGACTTGGGGCTGACTTGGGGCCGAGGACCGTGTGACCGTACATTTATTGGTCCCAGACCCCCTCAACCCCCCCCCCCCCCCGGCTACGCCACAGCCAGAGACAATACATACTAGAGATCACGCATTATCTATCTTGCCCATGTTGAATTTTCTGGTTGCAACTTTTTTTTGGGGTCTCAACAAAACAACGACGACGTCCAACTGGATCATACGTTGACTCATCAGCATAGGTGCGCTGAGGTTAGTATCCAATGAGAGCGAAGCACCGGAGTTTCATCAGTCAACAAATGGTTCAGTTGGACGTTGCTCTCTATTATTCTGTTCATTTCCCGTAAAAGAAAATTAGCGACCGCGCGATTGGCTATGGTGCATGCTTGGTCTCTAGTTCAGGTACATTATATTCTAGATAGACCTTCCTTGTTTAAATCTATGATTACGAATGGCAAATTTCCCGACTTCTTAAGTCTAAATTGTACAACCAAAAATTAACAGACAAAACGCTTCAAAGAACCGATGTACTTACAGATGAACACAATCTGTGCCCTATCGCTAAATCCCTGATGCATATCAGTAAGGCGGATGGGAAAAGAAACGCATCTATTATGCATCTGCGCGGGTGTGATCTTACACCACTTGAGTAAGTTAGATAACAAATAATGCGATGTATGATTGCGAATGGAAATATTCGACACTCCCATTGAAGAAAATAAATTATTCTAATATTTATACAACTTTGAGTGATTGATGTGGATTTGAAAATATTTATATTTTGACACGGAAGAAAAAGCAATGCGAAGTTTGTGAAATTATGCGACGAGTTGATCACCTTGAAAAAATATTAACACCAATTTCATTTTTGATTAAAGTTCAGTGTTTTTTTTTTTTTTTATTTTGGGGGGGGGTAGTGCGAAATCAACGAAATGGGGCTTACCAGTCTTTCCCAAACTTTCGCTGCAGCAACATAATGCAAACCAAAGTATATTTCCTTAAGTTTCAACCCCAAAAAAAAACCATCAACTTTAACTCATGAAATCCTTATCATGCACTTTCAGCGACTGTAAATTCAAATAGTGCGCTTTAGACGTTGATAGTCAACAATTTTGAGCAACTGCTATTACAGTTATCACCAAGTCCAACCTCGGTAAAAGCTGATTAATTGATCAAATTTATTTTCATTTTAGAGGCATCGAGATCACAAACGTTTGTTCTCTATTAGACACGCCAAGAGCAAACGTGTGCGATTGGAATCGTTGTCAAGTTCAATCATACTTGGGACGCGGCCTTTACCATAGAGGATCCCTATCTTCATCATTCACTATCTCTATACCGATAAATAAAGTTGGTGCAACTCACTGCTAGAGTAGTAGTGATTTTGTTGACACCGAGATCAAATAGAGCGATTCATAAAACACAATAGGCGCCACAGGGGCGTGCATTGAGGTGGGGGGGGGGGGGGGGGGGGCTACTCTTGGCCCTCACAATGGGCGGCGAAATCAGGGTGAACAACAGAAACAAAGGTCATCAAATTTCAATATGAATCACCGAAGGCAGCAAAATTAGTGTGTGACACGCAAAAAAAAAAAAAAAGTCATCCAATTTATAATTTTGAGGGGTGGCAAGATTGCATTCCTGCCCCCCCCCTCTCTGGAAACCACGGCACGCCCCTGAGGCGCCATTTTTCCAAGATGGCAGATTTAGCGGCAAAAATCGAGGGTTACAAAGTTGAAATTCGTGATCAGCGACACAAAATATCAAAGATCAACTGTCAAAAAAAACTTCCGGCAATTATGCAACCAGACCTTTTTTTAAACCTCTGGTTCCAGAAAAAAACAGGGTGTTTCTGACCACCTGGCCAGCTATCGTGAAATGCCGCAGCTTCCATTGTGGCCAAACTGAGGCAAATATGTAGATTCGGTGAAACATGTGTAACGTATATCGACCCCAAAGAATTTGGAAAAATATTTTCAGCCCCCCAAAACCACCCCTCGGGAATTATTTGCCCGTCGGGGTACCCGTATCTCAAAAAAATCAAGTAGAAGCGGTAAGTATGTTTTGACATTGGAATCTAGAACGGCATTGAAAAATAAAACTTTTTACTCTTTGAGTTTTTTTCTTCTAAAAACCACCCTTTACTGAGTTAGGGGTGGTTTTTGAAAATTTTAGGGGCAATCTTTAACTGACCACTGTGACTAATGTTACTAGATGTAAGGCTTTGGACCGTATATTTTCCTTAAGAATCAATGTAAAAAGTACGAATTTCAGCCTCAAATCTGGCAAGTGACACGCTATCGCACAACATGGCAACCGTGGGTAGTGCACCGAGCCGCTGACCACTCCGTTCGTAAAATCTGTGGAGGCAAGCTCACCACAAAATTCATAACTCACGAACCCATCGGCGTCCCAAACTGAAATTTTGATGACTTCTTTTTCAAAGTATTTTAAAGGTTTCCTGATTTTTTTAAAATTTTAGAAGGGGCCGATTATGAGGTATTCAAAAATTTGAAAAAAATGTCAGCAAAATTTTAAAATTTGACTTAAGGTTGTTACACATAGTAAGAAAGCTACTCAAAGGACCTTCTCAAAAAGACCACAATGAATATCCTCGGTTGATGGATCTCAAGCTACGTTCTCTTGAAGTAAAGGGTCTCGGCAACTTTACGAATTTCAGCAACTTTGATTTGTATAAAATAGACAAATGGTCAAAACAAAAACTTAAGAACAAATTCGTTCTCATCTTGATGAACAAAATGATTATACCAAATTTCATGCAATTTTGGGGGGGGGGGGGGGGGGTTTCTTTTCACAAGATTTTCCTTGTTCTTCAGGAAAAAAGTATTCATTTTTTATAGATGATCAGGAAGGTCAGATAAGGTCAGGAAACTTTCTAAAAATTGAGGAAATTTTTCGGGGGGAGGGAGAGAGATCCGTTGCTTTCCTCACTTTTCCTCACGAGGTCGGGGTCTCAGACACCGCATTTTTTGCACCCTCAAAAAGACTATCCATAGTATTTTAATAAGGAGCCTGATTCATTCAAAATTCGATCCAGTTGTTGATCGAATACATTAAATGCTTGGGAATGGTGTTTTTCTATCCAGTTGACATTCAAGATGTGCAATTGGTAGCTGAGGATTCCATCGGAATACCAACACGAAGAAAAACTCCTCCCATAAGTGTACGAAACGCACTCATTCACGACTTGATTCCATGAATATTCAATCCTATCTAAACCGCCCCAACTCTATGGCCCCTTAACAAGTGAATCTTACTGCTTTCTTTCAGGAGCTCCCATTGGTAAGTGGGGAGCTTAGTGCAATGAGCCAACTACCAACCTGAGAGGAAAAGGCTCCCACAAACAGTGTTGGCAGTAGTGGACAGATTAGTCCACACGTGGACAATTTTGATAAGAAAACAGCTACGCAGGAGCGTGAACAGTTCAAGGTCTAAAGCAGACGCATTTTGAGTATCGGGTTCTGACAAGTAGCAGTGCTGGCTACCGAACCGCATCAGAACGCATCCGTGAGCGGTTGGTTTGCGCAGAATTTCAACTCGTTGCTAATCAACCGCTCACCAATGCGCTTCGATAGCACGCTCTGCTTCTTGTCAAAACCCGATACTCAAAATGCGTCTGCTCTACTGTCCCTATCCTCAGCATGGACTATTTTACCCGATCCAAACCTGGCAACTCTGCCCACAAAGAGGAACTGCTTCTTGCCACCTTCCTCACTTTAGGTCTTGGTTTCACGCTTTCCCTCTCGGTATAGAATAGACAATTCTCTAGTTTTTCTTTAGAAAATAAAAATAAAACGCAGGTCTACTCCAAGCAATTACTTAGAGCCCTATCAGAGTGAAGGTATAATTGGGAATCTTAGAATATAACAGCTCTTGCTGATTGAATTGGCACCAACTTGATACGACTAATAAAGGATGCTTACCTTGTTTTACCAAGATGGAAACTGTCATCGAACATTGCAGCAGGAGGGCCAGACTTGGGGATGGACATCTTTTAGACAGCTGTCACACAAAAATTCTAGACATGAAGAACTATAATTTTCAACCAAAAGTTTTTCTCCATAAGGCATCGGATCAAAACTACTTAATGTTTTGAAGTTCCTGAATCCCGTGAAGAACTAATTTGATATGAGCTCTGATTTCTGCTCCTCGCCTTTGCAAAGTTTTGCGCTGGGATTCCAAAATCTGTGACCTTTTGCCAATAAACTTAAGCGCCTCGTTGAAAGTAAATAAAACACTGTAGCCTAGTCCGACATCAATATAAATTTGTGACGGATCTGTAACTAACGCTTGGAGATAGATATTACAACCGATATCAACTTTAGATTTCAGGGGCTCCTTGTGGAGATTGTTGACCATGAGAGAATCGATGAAATTTTTCAGTTGAGCATATTCTAGCAGCTCTGCATTCAGAAAGTCCACCCGTTCACTAACCACTTTCAATTCTTCTTTCAGGACGTCGTTAATAAAACTTTCAAACTGAAGGACTTTTTGAGGGATGTTTGCAGTCATTTTGGAGCCAATGAATCAGATGTTTTGTTTATAAATAGAGACGATTAGTACTTCTTGTTAACTGTTCAAGAAATGAAAGTAACTTGAAGAGGTTCAGCTGACAACTTGTGGCAATTTTTATTCACCGGCGTACACAAATCGAGGAGAAAAGCAAACTACGACGCGACTAAATGGAGAAACTGTATTTAAAAAATATATAAAGGAGAGATTGCTGCACTGAATATGATTTCAAAAGCACTACTAATAAATCAGTGAAAACTTTTTCCATTCCATCAGGATTGGCGAACACAACACGATTACACGACACCACACACACCACACGACACTGTAAAATTTATAAACATAACCTAGAATTTTAGATTCAAATAAAACAAAACAGCGCTGCCGCTTGAAGGAAAAACCATCGGCGTTTCCGGTTTATGTGCCATAAAGGTGCGGCTTATGAAACCGGAAACGAAGGTGAAAAATCACTCGAAATGGCAACGCAGCGTGAATCAAAGATTACTGAGTATGGGAGCGTTCTAGAATTCTCCAAGTAGCTTCCCCGCTAAACCGCTAAATTACCAAGTCGTTCTTTTATTCTCCGATTTCGTTTCTGATAACCCGGGGAAGCTCATGGGGAGCGTTCTAGAATTCTCCAAGTAGCTTCCCCGCTAAACCGCTAAATTACCAAGTCGTTCTTTTATTCTCCGATTTCGTTTCTGATAACCCGGGGAAGCTCATCGGAGCGTTCTTGAACTCCGATGAAGTTCATCAGAACTCTTCCCCGGAGTACACCGGCTTTACCGGAGTTCTAACTCCGGTAAAGCCGATGAAAACTAACCTCCAAGAAGTAAACAACCTATTTTCATGTGTTCCTTGTACTCTAGTGTTCCTATGGGTGTTTTGGAGGTTATTGAAATGTAAACAGACATTTTTAGCAATAACACGCTGCGCCTGTGATCGTTCTTGAATTCATCGGAGAACCGATGAGCTTCATCAAAACATTATCGGCTTTACCGTAAACACTCCCCGGAAATTCTGATGCACTTTCCCGGTTTACCGGATCGGAGAATTCTAGAACGCTCCCCATCGGAGCGTTCTTGAACTCCGATGAAGTCCATCAGAATTCTTCCCCGGAGTACACCGGCTTTACCGGAGTTCTAACTCCGGTAAAGCCGATGAAAACAAACATGGAGGAAGTAAACAACCTATTTTCATGTATTCTTATGGGTGTTTTGGAGGTTATTGAAATGTAAACAGACATTTTTAGCAATAACACGCTGCGCCTGTGATCGTTCTTAAATTCATCGGAGAACCGATGAGCTTTATCAAAACATTATCGGCTTTACCGTAAACACTCCCCGGAAATTCTGATGATACACTTTCCCGGTTTACCGGATCCAAAGATATTATACTATACAGATACGCAAATATGAATGTAAAATGGGCTCAAAAATCAGGGGCAGGGTAGGCAACCTGTTAGCTTCACGATACAAACAAATATCAGCAGTTGTAGATTTGGAGGTTATAAACAGTTAAAATCTACCTTGATAAACAGTGATTGTTTGTGTCGGAGAACATTGGCTATTTCATTTATCTCGCAGCAATTCCAAAACTTTGAACTTTTACAACAATCATCCTTCATTCCGTTTTGTCTTTCACAAATTAAATAATAGAAATTCCCTGTTCCTCGAAATATGTGTTTTCATTTCCCTCTTTTACTCGAAACTCAACGATAAATAATTGTTGGTCTCTGTCGAAGTTTCCCATTGTACAGTTTTTTAAAACTTTACTCATCAGGGACCAAATTATGTTACAGCTTGACGTTCCTCCGAAAGACGTTGGATGGTGCGTACTTAAGTATTATTGCGTGTGGTTTATACCCTCTAAGTGCTCTCCGATCATTTTCGGGTAGGACCGTCAGGACGTATGATGTTTTGGTCCCAGAGAGTCCAAAGGTACTGATGACAATTCTTGGTGGAAGCTCATGAATTGGTATGGGTACCGTTTGCTTGGTAGGTTTTCCAGATATAGGGCGAGGGCTCCTAAATGACTTATTTCCTAACGACTAATTGTGAGGATCTTTTAATACTTTAACCCGCTGTCTACTTCCTTCCGTCTAGTCAGTCACCTAGCGTCATATTCATCTCATTCTAGGACTCACTTTAAGTCAATTGCATGAGCTGTTTTGAGAGCTGCACCCACAGTGGATATTTATTTATTTATTTATTTAGAATTTTATACAAATAGAGCTGTCTGAATTATACAACATACATACATTGAAACCGTATTTTACCTTGTGAAATACCTCCTCTAACTGGGAAGTAGCTTCTTTTTCACATAGAATGGTTGAGGTATCATCGGCAAATGAATAGGTTGGAAAATTTACAAAATCGGGTAAATCGTTTTTGAAGTTAATAAACAGAAGAGGACCTAAAATAGAGCCCTGAGTTAGGTCAAGAGCATCAGAGAATGTCAGACCAGACATCAAATTTATTTTTACCAATTGCTTTCTACCAACAAGGTAGGACTCAAAAAGCTTCATAGCAGCGTTATTTAATCTATAGACTCTCAGTTTTTTTAGAAGAAGTCGATGATTTATTAAATCAAAGGCCTTGGTTAGGTCAACATGCATGCTAAGAGCAATGCAGCGTTTTTCTACAACTTCATTTACATTATCTATTGCACTGCTTGAATGGTGGATTTTTTTTTTTCCTAAAACGAACATGCCGAGAGCTTAAAATATTATTGTTTTCAAAATAGTTGCTCAGCTGCTCATGCATAACTTTTTCAAACATTTTTGAAAAAGTGTAGAGCACAGAAATGGGTCTATAGTTAAAGAGTGTAATTGCTTCTCGCCCATTTTAAATTGAGGTGTTATTTTAGCTATTTTTATGAAGTCAGGGAAGACACCATCCGCAAGGCAAGTATTGATCAGTTCTAACAATGACGGTATATTAAAACAACCAGCAGTAAAGAGATGTCAGTGGATTTAACAATTTTAAAGATGCAGTGAAATAATTACCTGATGAAGTTAAGGGAGAAAATCCTGCGATGAATTTAACTTTAATCTGATCAGTTTAGATGACATCTTGGCAGTAAGGATGGCATTTAAATGGAATCAGAATCAAAGATATAGAACAAATAACGTAATGAATCCACTGCTAACCCGAAGATGATGAGCAAATTGAGAAATAATCAAGTGCCTTTGAGGAAATTTAGTAAAGAGTCTTGATGGTGTAACGTAGAATTACTTAAACGGAATTGTCTCATGAACGAAAGCAATTAACAATCTTGATTGCTGCGCCGTAGACAGGATTATTCTTGAAATTATTGACCTGCTAAGAAATCCGCTGCCCTCACTTTCCAAGCAAGGAGGGGACACGACTATGATAACTGCAGTCTAAGACAAACAAGCCCCTTTAACCTTCAACATTACTTAAGGTGTTCAGTGCAACTCAAGAAAAGGAGAAAAAACAAAAGAATACTTAGGCTGCATTCAGAAACTTTACTTGAGATATACTTCGCACTTGACATCCCCTGAGAAATACTCAAAACAAAAGCGAGTTGAGTCGAGGTAGAGTGAGCAAAATAGGAATTCAAAAAGCTTGCAATCAACCGGCAGTTCTTGAGGAATCCTAAGTTTAGTTGAAGGTTTCTAATGAGTCACCTTCAATTTATCTCCTTCAGAATTGCCTTGAGTGCACAACTTTACGTGACCGAAGCGGCTCTGAACAGAAAGTTAGCGTATGAATCTTACTTGAACAACTCTTCAAACTTTCTCAAGAAATCTCAAGACCTTTATTCAAGATAAGTTTCTGAATTGCAAATTGAATCAGGAGGACTCAGTAAGTTCAAGTTAGGTCAGGTCTCTAAATTGCAACCTAAGTTAAGGAATGAAACATTCGTGTAGTAATGCATGTAGGAGACGCAGTTTCCGCTAAGGAAGGATTGACTATCACTCTGCAAATATCCACTGACAAATGGCAAGAAAACATGATGAAAGTAAGTGTTAAACCTTAAACAGCAACGATTTCCGAAAGTATTCATTATTCAAGGAGTCGAGAACTTAAACATTTAAGGCATGGATAAAAGTTTAGTTCCAGCGACTTGGAGGGTGAGGATAACTCAGGATAACTCCTCCGCGAGGAGGTTTTAGGTTTGAAAAAAAGATCACTGGATGATCAAATATCAAAATTAAGTTTCAGTAAGGCATTAAAAAAGCAAAATTGAGACAAAATGAAAAGTAGGACACTGAAAAAATTTGTAGAAGTTGATAAAAGCGAAATCACAACCGTTCGTTTAATATTACGCATAAGGACTGTGATTAACCTTCAAATCGTCATTTGTTTGTATCGTGAAGCTAACAAGAAGCATACCCTCCCAGGCGCATTATGTACCCCGTTCAGGGCCCACTTTCCCCGCCCTAAGTATGCCACATTTGCGTATCTGTATAGTATAATATCTTTGACCGGATCGGAGAATTCTAGAACGCTCCCTATAGGTGAATTGGTCATCTTTGTCTCTGAAAAAAAAAACAGAACAAGAAATTGGAGGTTATTTTCTTATCGAATTCATCGAAATTTGGAAATAAATTCACTCTGATTCACTCTAAACATCTCATCGCGTATTATTATTTTATTTATGTTCCGTTGTCTGTTCAATTCGTGATTCTCTTCGTCTTCTGTTTTCAGTCTATCCTGGGTTTTTCCTTAGTGCGCAAATCTAATAAAAATGGATATTCTTGGATCAATTTTAAAATCCATGGATAAACCTCCTTCTGTCAACTCCAGTGACAAACAACGCATGAAAAGTAAGTAGCGAAAAATATCTAGCGGATAAATCGACCGAAACTTTCGTTTAAGTTCGCCAACTTCAGCTTTGACTTAGGCTCCATATCATATCTGAGAACCTTTGAAAAATAAAAGTAATTAGCATTCTTTTGAGACAGTTTTATTTCTCGGCTCCATAAGCCGCAATGTTCATTTGGTTCATAACTCCGAGCGGGGAAGCCCAGCCTATGGCAGTAACTGGCTTCAAATCTCGCCGCTAGGGGCCAGGAGGCTGATTCTCCCTATTTGGACGAGACGAGTCGAGATAGCAAGTAACGATGAATCCCATTGGTTTAAACAGCGTCACGTGACAGATTTGAAGTCATTCAAGAGCCGCGACGACAAGTCCGAGTCATTCATTTCATTTTCATGACTTGGAGATCGTCGTCGCGGCTCGTGAATGACTTCAAATCTGTCACGTGACGCCGTTTAAACCAATGGGATTCATCGTTACTTGCTATCTCGTCTCGTCTCGTCCAAATAGGGAGAATCAGCCTGCAGGCTTCTTCTATAATGTCTTTGAGCGTACCTAACAGAAGTAGAATAGCTAGAACCTTCCACCTAGCCAGGCACCTCTCAAAATTTTACTTACCGTTCCTCTGTTGATCTCAGATTTTTTTTCCTTCTTCGCTAATGTTTGCTCAAATGAGCCTTATATGTGAGAAACGTGGAAAAGGAAGGAGAGCCTTCGGCAGAACCACCCTCGGATGCGATATCACTGCACAGTAAATGATAGAGCTTGGTACAGAACAACAATCAACCTCAAGTAATGGAATCACTCTAGAGCTTGACTTGAGGGTCATTGATGCTGTGAGCAAAGAGTGAGGTAATGTTAGTTCAAGTCAAGTCCGACTTTTCACCAACTGGCCCCAGATGCTCCGAGCCGCGGGGGCCTCTAGGACAGCTGGTTTGCTTAATCCTGATAGATCTAAAGGGGAGCAAAATTGCCAATTTTGAATTACCTTTCTCTTACTAAGACTCAGTGCCTTTG
Source organism: Trialeurodes vaporariorum (assembly GCA_011764245.1). Classification (NCBI taxonomy): domain Eukaryota; kingdom Metazoa; phylum Arthropoda; class Insecta; order Hemiptera; family Aleyrodidae; genus Trialeurodes; species Trialeurodes vaporariorum. Next base: position 81,617,380 of record VMOF01000111.1, on the reverse strand, counting down.
TTTCCCTCTCGTTTCAGAACAGCAAGAAGCATACTTGAAAGAAAAAGACAAGGAACGTGCAAAACTACAGTCTTTTCGTGAAAGTGTAAGTTTCTCATAGCATTTTTACTGGGCTCTGTTTTTTTTTTTTTTAGGATTAATCCAGGAAACTAAATGATTGCACACATTTTAGCCTCGTACTATCAAGTTTCCTCCAAGTACTCAGTTAAATTAAGCTATGCACCTTCTCTTTTATTTGTTTACTCATTTATTATTTTTTTTTTTTTTTTTTTTTTTTTTTTTTATTTTTTTTATTTTATTTATCTTTTTTTTTTTTTCATTTTTTATTTATGTATTTATTTTTTTTTATTATTTTTTGTTTATTTTTTTTATTTTTTATTATTTATTATTTGTTTACTTATTTATTTATTCGTTTATTTATTTTTTTTGTTTATTTTTTGTGTATTTATTTATCAGGTTTGGGCCCTAATCTGAGGTTCGGAACTTTTTGGGGAAAAATAGACATCAGACATCACCAAACATTTCTTACCGATCAGAGTGCATGATAAGTTTTCAGTCTAGATATTGCAAACTCTTTTTGTTCCGGAATGAGGTGGGAGCAAATTTAACAGTGGATCTGAAATTCCATCACTTATGTTTCAGAACCGTTCTTTAATTTACACCTGAACCAGATAATAAAATATGCCAGGGTCTGGGGACTGATTCAGCTCTTTTGGACGAGACAAGGTGAGATAGCTGGAATCACTCATTTCCATTGGTTCAAACGGCGTCACAAGACAACTATGAAGTTGTTCGAGTCGTTCAATTCAGACCAAATGACTCCTCGTGCCTCGAATGACTTGAAATCTGTCACATGACGCCGTTTAAACCAATTGGATTGGTCCACTTCAGCTATCTCGCCTCGTCTCGTCCAAAATAGCAGAATCAGCTCTCTGGACAATCTTCTGCTCTTCGATACGTTTCGTACCTCATCAAAGTGAATTGTCACGCTCTAAAATTCAGATTGTGTCAGCCCTACCCTCAGAATAGAAAGAAGAAACAAATACCTTTGTTTATTTTAACTTCCTCTTTATTTTTTCAGATCACGAAAAAAGTTTGTGACTTTGCGAAAGCCGATTCTGAGGAAAGGTTAAAGTTCCCGCCCATGGAACAAATATTTCGTTCTGTTGTGTAAGTTATTGTTTTCAGTATTTCTGTAAAATGAAACCTCCCATAAGTGACCACCGATGGTTTGGTCAGTTTAGGTTCACCAGCGAAACTGCCCGTTGACGAGAGTCATCCGCTAGCGGAGGTTTCATGCTCCTCTAACCCTTTTAATTAAGCAGGGAAACACAAGTTGGAAAAGGTACAACAGTACTTTCATGTCTTGGATTTTAACTAACTCCGCGTGATCCAAACATACCTTCCTATTTGTAGTTCCCAATATGCCTGCATTATTAGTCAATAAAATGCAAGAATAAACATTCCAGAAAGCTGTGGGTTTGATATTTACTTTTCCGACAAACCAACCATTAAATTTGTTATCGGTTGACGGATGCCTATTGTTTTTGAGTGGGTGATCAAAAGCTTACTTTTGACTCTTTCAATCGATAACTTTAATTGGGATTCTCGATTGAGTTCTAAAGGATAGTTGGAGCCAGTTTTAAGTAACAAACGGTGTAACGATTTCTGAGTCGGTAAATGATCAATCGATAACTGGGGTCAATGACTGACCCGTTAAAAAAAATATAACAAAGGGTCGATAAAGTATATGATTAATCTTAATCATTAAGTTTAGAATGGTTTGATAGAAAGCGCTTTACCAATGGCTCATTAAGTAAATGATTGACCTGCAGGACTTTGCCAGTTCAATTTTAGATTACAGACTCACTTTCTATTTCTTTAAATCAATGATTCAGAGTTAGGACTCCGCATAATTAAGAGTTCATCTTGGATCTAAGCTGATTGGAACCTTTTAAAGACACAAAGTCAGGAAAAGGGACAGTTGATAAGGGAGCAATCAAGTAAGAATGTTTGAAGTTGCAGTTTCTCTCACAGGTAAGGCACGTATCCCAAGTTACTCAGAGATAAAAAAGTTAGAGTAGGAGCCTCTGAGTAGGTGGAAATGTTATTGCGAATTGACTTGTTGGAAAACCCTAGAGTGCAGTGCTGGTGGCATGACTACTCGTCCGTAGGCCCTGAAGCGCAATGCCAACAGCTCAAACATACTTGTCTAAGGTCATTTTACCTATCAGTGGCTCATTTTTCAATTTTTCTTTCAGCCATGAGGTTGCAGAAGATGCTGGGCTGTCAGCTTGTTCATTTGGCGAAGAAGGAGTTGATCGATACATAATGGTTTTCAAGAAAGAAAATCCTCCATCCGAAGATGAACTGGCAGCGTTACGAAGAGGAGAAGAGTGGAATGAGGAAAAAGCTAAAGAACTTGCAAAACAAGTAAGGAAACCGTGATGAATGTAGTTTTTTTTTTTTTTCCTAGAAAAACTATATTTAGAGCTCTTTACCTCCTTGATTGCTCTAAGTACTTCCTTCCCAATTTGAGAGTCCCTGGCAGGTCGCCGTTACTCTCCTCTTTCCCATCCTTTGTGTTGAGAATACTTTGATTGTCTTTCCTACCCCTTCTTTTTTTATGCAGTCCAGTTGTTCGCTGTGAAATATCAGCATATCGAACCACGCGTTTGGGCGGCTGGACTTTACTACTACTACTACTACTAGTTTTAATTCACTTTTGTTCCATCTTTGAAAGCTCTCTAAGGTGATTTCAGAGGCGATTTGGTTGTCGAATTACGTACGTTTCACACCCCAAACAAAAGAACACGACTTCCGAATTGGAACAACAGTAGAGTCGCATTTGGTTTTTAAACAGTGTACCGGAAGGTTGGTTCTTTCAGATTTTGTCACGAGGAACATATGATACAAACAAAAAAGCAAACGAAACAACACTTAAGGTGATTCCAGGCAAAACTTTTCCAGTCAATCTGATGGATGACGCCGCTAGTTGCATTTCGGAAAAGTTGTGTTTTTGGCATTTTAAGTTGAAAACAAAGAAAAAATGCAAAATTCAATAACATCAGCACCTGCGTAATTTTTTATGGATTTTTTGTGCCAAAACGAGCCAAATTGGTTAAGAATTAAAGCCGTAAATTATGAATTTCATTTGGCCATAAGCTTATTGAGTGAGAGTGAGTGCAAGTGACAATATGTCTATCTGCCTCACGCGCACTCATTAAAAGGAAAAATGGGAATTTTATGGGAATTTTCGTATTTCATACTTTCCTGGTTTATTTTTGAGTATTACAGCTTGAAACTTTCAGGGTATTTTCCTGCAGAATGCTCAAAGGTGCTGATGTTTCTCTAGTGTGTGCTTTTAGCATAAATTTCTCTATTTTAGCCAAAAACTGTTAACTTTTAGAGCAGCGTGACGCGGTGTCCACGGTTCGAATTAATTGATCCTGGAATCATCTTAATTCGATGTACTAATGACATTGTACCAATTTCAATTTTCATGAGAAAATATCTGACGTGTTGCTCCTCATAAAGTTATGGAAGGAAGAAAATAACATGTGTCGAAAGTTTAACTTTTAATCGTTAATTTTTTGCCCGGCAAATTTAGTACCAGTATTAAAGAACTGTTAAGAACTGCTTGTTGCACCATCATTTTTGTTTTGTATGTATTCTAATTTCTAATGTCATTTTTTATTTCCTTTTCTTCAGAGGGAATTAGAGAAACAAGAAGAAGCATTAGATAAATCAAGATCAAAGGAAAAATTCGTTCCGCAACATAATTACAAAGAAAAATACAAACATTTGATCGGACTTGAAGCTGCAAAGGAAGCAGCTAAAGAAACCGGAACCAACAAGCAATACGGTTTTGGTTAGTTCAGCTGTTCATGTACTTTTACAAGGATGAAAACTCACCAAGTGTAATGATTCTTCATCTCACCAAGGCGTTTTGAAGAAATTTAAAAACTTGAGTTGAAGATTCTCAAGTTGCCTTTTTTTTGTAGGAAATCTAGGCCTTTGTTTTTATACCTGTAAGAGACATTGTCCTCAATTTTTACGGAGCCTCCACAATTTATCGGATTTTTGTGAGCATTCTGCTCCCCCTGTGATTTACGGTTTAAACTGACTTCAAAATCCTTATGGAGGATAACATGGGCAAAACATGGGCACTTCAAATCCGTATTATTCAGTTTGAAAAAAAAAAAAAATATTTAAAAATAACTTTTAAAAAAAATAGAAGGAAACAAGGCTAAAATAAATGCTTAACAAATTTCAAATCATGAGACGCAGTTCAATAAACGAAATATCTTTGTTGACATTAACGGGGAACCTTATGGAAGAATAAGAAATTCAGACTCCAAAGGGTTACCACATTGGCGCAATATTCCAGCCCGGTAATTGGATTGGATGTGTCTTATTTCATTAATGTAAACTTAAGTATGAACTCAAACATTTCAAAAGGTAACCCTTATCTTGTGATACATCCTTAAAATGAACTTTGGAAAGTGAGTATTGTGGCGCAAACCAGCTAACCAGAAATCATTTGACTCATTTGGAGTCATTTTGACTCCACATCTTCTACAGCATGAATCAACAATGGAGCTCTTGCAAGGTTTTGCCATTGGCAAATGTATTTTCGATTCTTGTGTGAAGTGCTGCGACCATTAAGAAACTCTAAAACTCACTCCTTGCAGAGAAAACTTAACTTGAAGTTTCGGGTGGCCACCCTTGCATGTATGCACCAACCTCGGATTCGCACCCCTAACAAACAGCCGCCATCTTGCTTGTTGACAATCGCGAATTTGAGAATAAATAACCTTCACAAGCTCACACAACACAAACACGACTAGATAAATAGATTATACGATAGCAACGCAACGTTCATTTCAGTCAGCCTTTCGGAAGGTTCGCGATAGCGGCGATACACGTGAATTACGGTGATCGACAAGCAATATGGCGGCTGTTTGTTTGGGGTACGAATCCGAGGTTGGTGCATACATGCAAGGGTGGCCACCCGAAACTTCTAGTTAAGTTTTCTCTGCAAGGAATGAGGTTTAGACTGTTTTAATGGTCTCATCGCTATTTTCGCAGCATTTTACACTAGAATTGACAGTCCATTTGCCTACAGCAAAACCTTGTAAGAGCTCCATTTTTTAAATGTACTTCCAATTCCTGTATAATTTTCTTTTTAACTTTTTCTTTATTTTTGTTCTTTCACTTTTATTTCTGTCCGCAGTTCCAAGTGAAAATAAGAAAGACCAACGGTCCATAGAACAAACACTAGCTGATATTCAATCAAAGAAAAGGTTAAAAACAAGTCATGGAGATGGAAGTAGCAGCAGTAATCCAAATGAACAGTGAAGAATTCTGTTTGAAAAAAGTCTCTCCAAAGGTACGGGCTCCTTGTTTTTGTCTGATTGATGATTGCAAGTAACTTAAAAATTGTTTAGCAGTTTTTCAGGTGGAGTGTTTTGCAATAGTTACCAATCATTTCTATTAGCCTATTTTTCAAGAGCTTCAATGGGCATGTTGCATTGATCAGAATTTTGGTATTTTTTATTGCAAAACAAAAAGCCCTGAGCAAGAGAAAAACATTGATGGTTTCGGTTTTTCCGAATCATTGCGGAGAAAACAAGAGATAAAATTTGAACCCTTTTAAAATGATCCATATTTGTGGGAAGAGGCTGCGATGGCCTCAAAAATGGCCTTAAAAATTTGAGAATATTGGTCATGTTGCATGCAGATGCTGTCAGAATAAGTAAAAAAAAGAGGTCATCACTTTCCAATTTTTTGTGAAGAAATATTTTGAGAAATTTGTGAGGAAAAATTCCCAAATTGCATGAAACTTCCGATGTTTTGGAACATTTTGCGCCCTTGGGATTCACGTGGTTTTAAGTTTAATCAAAACTGAAAATTTATCAAATTGATTGTCAGATCCTCTAGACTGTTCCAATAACCAATTAGAAAATTCCATATTTTGATTCGACTTGGCAACAATGTGACTCCTCTCTGACTAATCATCGTTTTTCATTCCTTTCCAGAATAATCAAAAGTCAAGAATTTCAAGGATCAGCTTCTTGTGGGTTAATGCCCCTCTTTTGAATGAAACGAGTCGAGATAGCGGAAATCAATCAATCCCATTGGTTTAAGGTTTAAAGGGAGTTTTGTGAAAGATTTGAAGTCGTTCATTGAGTGCTTGGAGTCGACGACTCGAATTACTTCAAATCTGTCGCGCGGCGCCGTTTCAAACCATAATATTGATCAATCCTGCTATCTCGTCTTCTCATGACATCTTGGTTAGTGACAAAATCAAGGGACACTTTCTTATCTTATCTCTCTTTATCTTTATTCTTTCATTTCCTTTATTTGCTAATTGTATTTTTATTTGCTTGTTAACTGATTCTAAAGTTATGTTTTCCTTTTTTTTCCAGCCTATGAAATGATTCCTGCCTCCTGGATTCGTTTTGGGTCTCTCAATCACAACTGTATTCTTCTCTATTTCCCTTTCGTGAGGTGGATGCATGAAGAGTTTTTATAGTAATTGATACTTACCTGATATCAATGCTAGGTCCCTTTGTCCATTTCTCAAACTAATCGGTATGTTATTGATCGGTGAAATTATTCTGCTTGAGCAATTATTTTTTAGGATTAATCTTCAGTGTCTAGTGCCAATTTTGGCCACCAGTGTGCCACTTTTTGATTCCAGTTGAAACATAGAAACTGTAAATTATTTTGAAGATTATAAAGTCTCATGTGTTGGATAATTATCTTGAAAAGACCATCGCAAAATATTTTGTCGGTAATCGTAAAACTAAAGCTTAAAGTTTAAAGAAATGGAATATTGCAAATCATTTCAAGTTTTGAAGTGCCTTATTTTGATTTTGATACTTTTAGCTTTTCTAGTACAATTCTTAAGGAAATATTCTGCGGAGCTCTTCTTGGGACAGTTAGCTTGTACCTAACCATCTGTTTTCCTCAAAATAATTTACCATTTATTGGTATCTCAACTTTAATGGAACTGTAGTGCTATGGTGGCCAAAAGCAGCATTTCATGCTGAAGATTTTCACTTTAAATAAGTTTGTTTTTGCAATGATAATGAAAATTGTGACTTTGTTTTATCCCTCCCCCTCGGAGATCCCTAATTTTAGGACTGAAATGTTTGTTTAAATTTGTTGTATTTTTGCAATTTGGTCTCGTATTTTTTTTTTTTTTTTTTTTTTTACTAATTCATGCATTAGATAAAAAGATCACATGTGTCTAGAAATTCAAAAGTATTGATTTTTTCCCCTTTTCCCTCTACTCAGGGTAAAATCAGTTCCCAATCTGTAGTGTTGCGTATTAAGGCTCTACCAATTAAAAAAATGTTAGACTCAGGTGTGATACATTAACGAAGGCACCTTAGCTTTAGCTCACCCACTATCCTTGCATTGCGAATACTATTTGAGTCTATAATCTTTTTTCAACGATAGCTTTAAAATCTAGTCTTAATTTATCAATTCCATTAGTCACATCTAATCAATTTTAAAGAAGCACATAATGAGAAAATAGGGATGTGTAAGGTCATGTGTGTCACTTGTTGGCTCGTGATGTATTATAATTTTCCTGTATTTTTTTATTATTATTTTTGTATGTCATCAAAAAAGAAATTATAGTAAATAATCATTGAAAGGAATTATTGTTCTTTTGACAAAGTTATCTTCAATTTTTTGTGAGACCACAACTGTTTGGGTAAAAATCACTGGATAAGCAGGATGGATACGGCTGGTGCGCGATTGTTGTTAAGAATGCTCACGATTAAAAGTGTTTTTGCACATGAACTGGATTTTTCATAGTACCATGACGTCTTGGGCAGTATTTAAGGTCATGTTAAGTTCCTTTTACTCTTAATTTTTGTAGTAGTACCTTTCAACTACCTATTTATGTATCTGAGGCCAAATAGAGTACGGTACGGATGTTCCTCTCGCCTGTTAAATGTTGAGAGCGAAAGTGACTTACGTCTACTCAGAACGTGCCCTAACTCACTCACGCCCTCAACATCCATCAGGCATGAGGACTGTCCAATCTTTACTCTATTTGACCCTAGAACTTTATTGTTTTTCCTTTTTTTGAATAATTTGATTATATTTTTTTAATTAATTTTGGTGGGCTTTAGAACACTAGTAGAAAAAAAAGAAAAAGAGGGGAAGTAAAAAACTGAAATTGTGGCTGCTGAAAATAAATTTTCCATTTTCAACATAGCAGGACTTACTTTTTTATTTTCATCTCCTAAAAAATACACTTGGGTCATAAGTACTGTACTGACATTCGCTAAACTACTTGTAGCAAAAAAAAAAAAAAAAAAAAAAAAAAATTAAAAATATTCCTTGAAAGCTGGAACTACTTAAGAACTAAACTTAAAAAGCTAAGATACAACAAAAGTTCTTGAAAATGGGTCTTCTTTTATTCTCTTTTGGAGCAGTAGAAGTTGGCAACTTTGATTCTTTGTTGCAAGCATCAGTTTGATGAGAAATATTTCAGTTATCTGATGATTGTTTGGGAGCAGATTGTAGATTTTCATAGGTACATCCTCAATCAAAAAGGTTGTAGCACCCTTTTGCTACAAGCAAAGTAAAAACGATTCAGATTTGTAAAAACCTCTATAAATAACAAAGATAGTTCTCAAAACTTAAGAAATCAACTCTTAAACTCAAAAAATGCTTTTAAGCATGCGATCTTAATGGTGGTGTTGGGTACCAATAGTGGGAGATTCGTATCTTAATTTTGTCACTTTATCTGTGCTGGGAAGGTAGATTCACAGTGTAACTAGTCACAAGAGGAGTGATTAATAGCTGATTCATAACACCGTGACATCTGGTGTCACAGGTGCAGAAGGAAAGTTGTATCTTATTGACCACTTCTTGATAGAATGACAGTCTTACTAGATGAGAATCTTTCATTACTAGTGTCCAACACAGACATTACGATCGCGCGTTTAAATTCATTTTTTTGAGTTCAGAGGAGTGGCTTTTGTAAGTTTTTAATGGTACCTTTGTTATGTTTGGAGGGTCTTACATCTGCCTTAAATTGCCTGTAGCTAAAGTGTGTAATAGCCCTATTATAAGATGATCTCAAACAGAATGTCTTAAGTGCGTCTGGACGGATTTGACCCTCAGTCGATGTTGATGCATCTTATTATTGTCACCTTGTGTCAGCAGATTCCATCTGTCATGAAAATCTGACCTCTCCACAACAGACGTGTCATACTGACACAATTTGATACAAAATAATATGATGAGTCAACATCGACTAATTGTCTGCTCAGTTCAGATGCACCTGTCGCATTCAGTTTGAGATTCTTTTACAGTATAATCAACGATATACCTGCGAAAGTCTGCATTGCTGCTTAGCCGTTTCAGTGCGCTCAGTGGAGAATCTTTGCCATCTTTCAATGATGTGTTCCAGAGGCTGCTGGCTGTTTGACCCAGTATCCATGAGGTGCAAAATATTCTTCATATCCTCCTTGAAGCGGCCCTCGAAATACTTTAATTTGAACTCGTCCATGCTTGACTGCAAAATGCAGAATCAGTGAAATAAGAGAATGAAAGCCTAAGTCTGAGTAACCTTTTTTTCTTTTAAACAGTCAGTTGCATCGTAGAGATGCTCCTACCCCATCCAATTAAGAGGCGGTAGGTAGTCATGTTGTAAATAATCAGTTATGAGTAAGTTTAAAAATAAGTGAATCAGTAAAAGAAAAAAAAAAAGAAAAAAATAGAGAGAAAGCATGTCTTGCCGTGCGTTGTACTAGAAAGACTCCTGACTTTTGTACATTTCTAGAAAACTTAAATAGAAACGAAAAAGGAGAAAGCGTTGTCTGAAATGAAGGCCGGCTTGGCTTGAAGGTCAAGCGGAGAGCTGGAACGGTGAACACCTGTGCGTGAATTGAGGGTTGCATGGACTCGATCTGATGTAACCCCGCTTAGATAATAGCTTGATTAGAGAGAGAAATAAACACGACTCTCAACAAAGTTGAACTTGTTCGAACTGGGCTCAGCTAGTCAGTGCACTTCGGGCCACAGATCATCGCATTTTAGGGGAAAAATGTGCGGTTTCGAAGCAGTTTGGTTCGGTCCAATGCACTGTTTCAATGTGCGAAATTTTTCTGGATCTCTCATCCGGTTTAAAGAGTGCTTGCTGAAGCTGAAGTTTCCTTTCGAGGAGACCATTGGTAAGTATCATTGTTATTCTTACTGAGAGTCTGATGTAACTTTATAAAATATAATAGGTCAAAATTTTCTCTCCCATTTCTTTTTCTCAAATAAGGAGGGCAATTTAATTGGCCGTTGGCCAATTAAATTTTAGCTGATTCTTTCAACTTAGTTGAAGTTGGTAACCTGCAATAAGTGCAATACTTATCACAAAGTACCTAAAAATTTGAGGCGGTCTACCTGAAACCGAATAATGTTTGGTCCCGAGGGTAACTTAGGCAAGGTCACTTGATGTGTGTAGGCTCTCTGATTGGTCAAAACCGCACGCAACTCAACTTGAGCAATGAGCACACTGCGGGGACCATACAGTTTTTGGTCCCTGAACTAAAACCTACGGGAGTACTCAGTGTGCAAATTTACCGTTTTTTTTTTTTTTTTTTTTAAGATGATTCATATAGTATAAAAAGTCTTGGAAAATATTCTGTGACACTGTGGTTGCATAATTGAAAACTGCAGAAGTAATTGGTGAAATGTTGCATTGAGTCATACTCTTCAGTAAGATTGAGGGCGGTATGATACTTATTTACAAAAAATGTAATTTACAGCAGCAGTTTTGTATGCTGGGGGACCGGGGAGGGGTTTCTACTGACCCCAAGGTTGCTTCAAAGAGAGTACATAGTTCTTGCCTTTTTGGTACAGAGCAGTAAAGCAGTCAGCTCTTTGAAGTCTGTTGAAAAATGTCATTAGTTCCTTCCGCAGCGGGAAGAGTGAAGTGCCAAGTTTTTGAAATTCACAAAAACATTTGATATTTCGTTTTCCACGTTCACTGCGTTGCAAGGATTCGCTACCTACTCTGACTCACCTGTTTTTTGATGCGCGAATATTCTCTATTTTTACTGTTTATTGTTGAAAATGCAAAATAAAACAAAAGAAAGAGTGAACTTACAACCAGAAGCGGCATATTCTTGGTCCAGTCCGTTCAGGATGTTAGCATCTGCGCTTTTTAGCTGCAGGGAGCTGTCAAACCAATGACTTGGAACAGTTCTAGATGGGCCTAACTGAGCGGAGCAAATCATCTCTATTGCAATGAAAGCATGATAGAATAGAATCCACAAATAGACCACCTATGAAATTGAAAAAAACTATTCGGTTTCATTGAATTTCAGCTCAAACTTCAACGACAATTTTCGGTTCATTTTACATGCAACCCTCGAATATCATCCAAGGCAATGTATTGCCAAAAGCAGGGGCGTGCCGAGGTTTTTTGAAGAGGGGGGCAAGATAGCAATTTTGCCGCCCTCCGCGAATTACCGCCCTTCAAAATTATGAATTTGATTAACTTTTTTTTTTTTTTTTTTTTCTTCCCACCCTCACCCCCCCCCCGCCCCCCGGCAAGCCACTGGCCAAAAGTTGCGATAAGTTTTGTTCATTGGCGGATACAGTAGAGAGGGAGGAAGAAGGCGGAACCCTCCTCCCCCCTCCGTTTAGTGAATAGGGGAAGAAACTAGGGAGGAGGAAGGGCAAAAAAAGAGGGGGGGATGATATTCCAAGTTTTCCCCTCCGTTCTCGGGGGCTGCATCCGCCAATGCTGCGAGCGTGTGTTAGGGACTATCGTCTATCGCTCACGTTCACAAAGCTCGCAGCCCTAATTCTCGAATTTTACCGAAAAAAAAAATGTAATAAAAAATAAAATTGTGCTTCAATACAGTTAACTCGACTGTATCCGAAAAAATCGAGGATTAAAAAGAAAAATAATTTTTCGTCGTTAGCCGTTAGCAGTCATATGATTCCATCCGGAGGTGGACTGGCGCCAAAATTCGGAACGGGACACTCTCTTTGAACCAGCCGCGCGGCCGGCTGCGACGTGGGGGGTTTAACCCCCCCTCCCCCCATCACTCGAAAAAAGGAGCCTCCCCCTCACATAAATACTATGGTAAATTCACTCTAGTCAAAAGTGCCTTCGTTCTTAACCAGATTTCTTCGAGAGAGATAAACGTCATTATAATTGATGCCCTGAACTTATGCATTTTCGCAGTATTCTGAATTTCTGACTGCCTCTTTGCCATCGCTTATTGATGCGATATTAAGTAATTATTGATGAGTATCGCAGCTCCTGGGGGGGTGATCACGGAGGATCGTTATCGTTATCGTTATCGTTATCGTTATCGAGTAGAATAGTGTTGAAGAAGAAGAAATAAGAGGATAGCCTACTACAGCGCGAGTAACTGCTGCACTCGAAAACGATAACGATAACGATAACGATAACGATAACGATAACGATCCTCCGTGATCACCCCCCTGGGGTGTTTCGTTTTATTTGGTTTGTTTTGGTCTGACCTCGTGATATGTAGTGAGACACGGTTTCCATCTGCCGCACTGCGTGAGTTTTCAAAATAAATATTTGAATCGGACAGCGTTATTAGCTGTGTGTTTAAAATTAGTTAAAAACTATTCGTACGTGACTGTACCGATTTAATCTACCCAAAAAAATAAAGGCGCATCCATAAAAGAGAGACACGGTTTCCATCGCCTGCGTCGCTATAGTTGAATCAAATAGCATCACTTTTGTGTTCGTGGAAAGCTGTTAACTATTCGTACGTAACTGTACCGTTTTCATCTACCCACAGAATTGAAGGCGCACACTTGAAAGAAATACTCGGTTTCACGATATAATGTCGCTGTCTTTCGGGAGGAGTGGTAAAACCGGTGGAGCCATCAAAATAAGGAGCGCTAGTCACCAGGCCACGTCCGAAACCTCCCTAGCAAGAAGGTGGCGTCCGCGGATACGATAAAATTCTTTGAACCCTGAATGGTTAAAAAATATACAAATTTACTTAGTTGGCCCGCCGAAATACTTTGCTGCACCTTGATGCGCAGAACCCACTGCGCTCACATACTCTCAGCAAACTACGTTTTAATTATTTGTACCTACCTATTTTATACTTTAGAGAGGTAGGTACTACAGTACCCATGATCTAAGTAAACAGGTCGGTCCGTCCCGACCGGAAACGGGGTTGAGTGTGCCATCGCGTATATTTCGACTACCAATATGGCGGAGTAAACAAAAACGCTGACAGACTGTCTTCGAAATGTAATTTTCCTCATATAGTTGATAAAAATGTTCGATAAATGACTGAAACTTGTTTATGAGGGTTCTAGTCTAGAACCCTTAGAACCCTCTAGAACTTCTAGAATGGTTCTAGAATTAATTGCATGCCTTTTGGCTCTGTTTTATTGTTCAATAATGTGTGCTTTGTGTAAAATAATGAGTGACGATATCACCGCGCCGCGCCGTTGTCAAATTCTTATTTGCCCATTTGCCCAAAGCTGATATATTACATTATAAAAGTTAAAATATAATGTTGAGTGGCATGAAAATATTCCTTAGATCCTAGTGAACAAGTTTCAGTCACTTATGGGACGTTTTGATCAATCGTAAGAGAACAATTTGTATTAAACGACAGCTTGTCGGCTTTGCGCCCCTATTCTCATTTTGCCCAAAGCTGATGTATTACGTTGTAAGAATAATAATATAATGTTAAGTGGCATGAAAATCTTCCTTAAATCCTAGTGAACAAGATTCCGTCATAAAATGGACGTTTTAATCAATCATAAGAGAGAAATTCGTATTAAACGACAGCTAGTTGGCATTTCTCCATAAGCTTCAATGTTAAAAAAATTCTCATTTGGGCAAGTCTTCGTATTTCGTCCCAAGTGCAGTAATATAATGTTAATAGGCCTAAAAATCTTCCTTATATCCTAGTGAACAAGATTCAGTCATAAAATGGACGTTTTGGTCAACCATAAGAGAGAAATTTGGAGTTAACGACAACTAGTCGGCATTTCTCCATAAGGTTCAATGTTAAAAAAATCGCGTCTTGGGCAAGGCCGGCGTAGTGCAAACATAGGGGTTGGTGTTTCCGGTGAATCGCTAACGGACCGACCTGTTTACTTAGATCATGACAGTACCTACCTACCTTCATTAATTTACCGGTAGAGTTTGTTCCAGAAGTGTAGGCGCAGCTCGCCGATAATCTTTGGCGAATCTTCAATTTTCATTCCTTCAAATCAAAATAAAACTTGCATGGGTAGTTTGAGGGATAAGGTTGGGATTGTTGGGAAATTCAAAAGATTTTCGGGCTAGGTGCGCCTACACTTCTCACAACTAGCAAGTAGCAATCTAGCATATAAAACTATTTGGTATTCCTTTACAATTGTATTTAGAACAGCGACTATAGTGGTATTAGTGGCGCTATCTATCGCATTGAAATCTGCGAGAGATTTGAGAAATGTTTTGTGCAGCTGACACTCACAATCAGCGCGCGCTTGAGAAACAGGCGCGCTCTTCGAAACATCGCGACTACTCCGGATAGTGCGCTCGTTTAGAGAGGTGAGGATTGAATGCAACAAGTTCCTGATTTTTTACAGAGTCCGTTTCATCAACGTAAAACTTCTTTATTGGGCTCGAAATTGTGAGGAATTCATGGAGGTCGGCAAATCGCGATCCGGTAAACTGGACAAACTTTAATTTCATTCTTACGGAAGTTTTTAAACGGGACTTGAGGTATTATTGTATTAATTATGAATGGCGATAGTAAAGTCTTAACAGAACAGCGGCTAGCGCGGATCCCTAATATTTTCCTAGAACAACTTGAAAATAGTCCACAGCAGGGTTTCGGCATGAGTTCGGTAGATTTTTGTACATTTAACTACGCCTACAAAAAAAAACCCTGTAGAATTTAACTTATTATTCAGTAATCATTAATTCATTCATTCTTTTATTTATTAATTTATTTATTCTTGTATAGGTATTTATTACTTTATTTAACTATTTACTCATGGCGGCAAACGCACTCTGATAACGTTGCATTTAGTCCAATGAACCCCATTTATCGATTTGAAGGAGTGCACTGTGTGGGTACTTACTCCTAATTTTTCGACCTTTTTATGAATTTTAATGGACAAAATACAACGTTGCCAGTAAGTACGCGCTGCTCATGCTATTTACTTATTCATTCATTCGTTTATTATTCGGGAACAATTTCTCGCAATCCACTTTTCGGGGTTTCTGCCTTAATTCGTATGTATAGGTACCTTTACGTAGACGTATAACATTAATGATTCATTAAAATAAATCAAGTTTTCTCAAAATTGAAAAATTAACAAACAGACAAAATAAGGGGCTCGCGCTACGCGACAGCATCTAAAAAAAATAAAATAAAAAAAAATAAAAATAAATAAAAAATAATCAATAAATGAATGGGTGAATTTAGAAAAAGTAATCAAGCAAGCTGTCCATTTACTGAACGAACTTACGATCGTATTACTTAGTATTTTCGCCAGTAAAAGTTTAGTTATTCACGCGTAAAATAATGACAAAAGACACTCACAACCAGTAATAATTAACTTTAGGTATGGTGGTTATACTAACTTGAAAAGGCGTCACGTTCATCTTAACGCAGTGTGTAGCACAGAACACGACGTCGAAAACGTGCTGGTAAAAAGTGAAATGAGCGTCTACCACGAGCAAATACCTATCTGCCGACAGAATTTCTCCATTCCTAGTTTTACACGAGTGCGTTATAAGAAAAACTTGGGAGAGAATACATTTATTGGAAAAGTGACCTGCGTCAACCGATACCAACGCGTCGCGTCGCGCCGGATACAGCTGAGTGATTTTGAACACTAAACTGAAATCAGTTAAAAGAAAAAAATAATCTAGTGGCGATTATTCATTTGAAGCTACGCATAAATCCAATTTGAAGAAGAAGAAAACAAGTATCGAGACGTCGAAAACTCGTGGCTTTAGAAGATCACAAACCGTGAAAAATATCTAAGTAGGTATGAACGTACCTACCTATTCCACTCCCACTTTTTCTCTCTTTTTTCTATTATTATTATTTTTTTTTTTTTTTAATATATAAATATCAATATCTTTGTGCATTTAAATCACTGATGAAAGTACACGAAGCATTTCCCCGAACTGCCCTCTCCCACCCCAATATCCTAAGAGAGCGGCTTAGAATGTTGGAATTCAATAAAACCGAAAGAAGCGGTTTTTGTGTTTGCTGTACATTTTTTCCAGCTCCCCGTAGCTTTTATCGTAATGTTTCGGAGGTTTCGTCTGGGAATTCAACACAGGGGTGCCAGTACCCATCTTTGCATACGAGCTGCTCGTATTATTTCAAATTGGGGGGGGGGGGGGTTACTCTGGAAGAGTGCGGGAAAATATATTTTGAGGAGGAAGAAAGGTCATAATCTATTTTCTCTCCCGTACGTTATACAGCTCCCCCAAACCGAGGGCCTTCTCCTAACTGGGGGTCTCTCCCTGACTGAGGGTCTCTTCCTAACTGAGGGTCTCCCCCTAACTAAGGGTCTCCCTCCTAACCCCCCCCCCCCCTAGAAGAAGGTATCCCCCCATAACAGAGGGGGAGACTCTCACTTGGTGAGACAGATAATGAACGATCTGAAAAGTGAAAATAGGAAGGGTTAGAGCGAACTTGTCTCAAAGTTAAAAATTATCAGAGTCAAGTTCTTTACTCGTATTTCAAAACTTAAAAGAGAGGGGAGGGGAGAATCTATGTAATAAAAATGAAAATCGGTTTCTCGGCCGCCGCGTCCCGTTCCCGCGCAACCCTCCGTCATAAACGGTCCTGCACCGCGACCCACGTGTACCGCGCTAAAAGAGGGCACTTTCATCCCTGGTCCGTCCCGCTGCGACCCCTCGGGGTGACGCGACGGAAGGGGCGATTTTTTTATTTCTGTTTTTACGCTCTGGACGCCGCGTCGCGTCGCGTCGTTCAGGGCACGCTCTTGGGACTGGTACCGTTGGAAGCGGCACCTTAACGCTCATCTATACCGACGGCTTCCGGATCCCGATCGGACCGCGGGAAGGGAGGGGCGCCTGAAAACGTGAATTTGCCGGGATTTCCACGGGACGATTGGAACAGCCCATACCCCTGATCGTGGGATCGCAACACTCGGTCAACGGGTTCGTTTGGGTACATAGGTGCACATTAAGGAGGGATTTTTGCAACGTAGTGTCGGGTCGCGCAGGAGGGGCGATTCTCTGAAATTCGTTTTTCCGCCTTAAGTTGACTGCGGTGCCACCGCACCGATCGGCTCAAAATTTCGCTTGGTGCTGCGACATTACCCGGAGTTCTATTCTGCCGTTCCTGATCGTCGATCGTCGTTTTTCCGCAGGGTATGGGACAGTAATACGGATCCGCGGTCGCGAGTTTGACAGATCTTTCCTCCAAAAATGTCAGAGCGATTCAATGGTAGGGTCGGACACAGTGGCGTAGCGTGCAATTTGGCAACGCTGTGCTGTGCCCATTTAAACCCATGTAACAGGTCGAATGCGAAGGTGTTCACCGAAAACCCAATAGTTCAATATTTTTCATGGATTCAAATGGACAAACAACGAACTGCGACGTTGCCAAATGGCACGCTACGCCACTGCACTATGGTCTGAGATCAGAAAAAAAGTGGCCAAAACTCGGTGAAAAAAAGGCATCAAAAATAATCTTTTTCTAGTTTTTACGCTTACTCTTAAAACCTGTCTATGTCATTTCTAAGTTTAAATTACGTGTTCAAAGTGTTCTCTGTGCATAAAATTGAAGCTGAAAGTTTATAAGTGACGAATTGATGAGAAATTTACTTTATGACTTTTGGCCAATTTTTGATGATTTCAAACCATAGTGCACTGGTCGGACATGGAATTTGTAAATTCATATTTTTGGTGTTTTTACGGTCACAAAATGCGTTGTAAAGGGTATTCCCAGTAGACAATTTTTCGAGAAATCCAATGACACAACATTCAAACTTTCACGTTGCATATTAAGATTAACGAAGCTGCAACTATCTAAAGTTTAAACACCATTTCCGGCCTCTCCCATTGACTTGCTCCACTATGTGTGCTACACCGCACGCCAAAATGTGTCCCCCGTAGGTCGGCCGCGCGCGCTTATAACTATCTTATCCATGATAATCGGATCGAAATATTTCACAAGCCTTATCTCTAGAGTAAGGATCACCGCCCTATGCTGTCAGATTTCATATTTTTTGACTTAGAAATATTCAATTTTTTTCCAGCTAAATCGGCCAAATCGTTCATAGTGCGTCCTCGGGAAGGCAGATGCAAGGGACCGCTTCAGTAGGCCACCCGAACTCACATGCGCGCACATTCTCCAAGTAAAAGCCGTCTTTTTCTATGTTCGTAGTTGTTCAAAAGGACGTAGGCGGAAATAGGGGGGAGGGGGCTAGGCTAGAAGTCTTTCAAGCCTCCCCCCAGAAAATTTTGCCATTTGGCCTTGTGATAGCAAGGGTCTGAATTTAGTTGGTTTTTAGTATAAAAATGAAAACATTTTGGTGCTGAAAAGAAAGATGCCTTTAGTTCCTAACTGAATCTTGAAGTTCCTGATACTTGCTCTTTGCTCAAAATACATTGTTTTGAATAGGAATGCCGCGTTGAATCACGATACACACAATTTTTTGCAACTTTCCGCGAGTGTATCTCCTCAACTGAGACACATAGGAAAAAACCAACGGCACCTTCATTATCAGTTCATCAAATTGTTTCAGATTCTTTCTAAAAAACATCAGACACGTGCAACTGGCTCATTTTGCAACTTCGCCTTAAAAATAACAAAACATCAAATCCTCAGGTTTCCAAGATTTTTAACAAAAAAGGACAGTTATGATCCAAAGTACAAACAAGTAACTTTTGCTGCATCTCATGAAAATCTCACTTTTTCGATGCTTTTTTATTTTGTGGAGAAGTTACAAATTATTATGAAAACACGATCGACTTTCACCTTCAGGTGGAAACGAGAACAAATTTTAATGTCTGAGGATGACCATGAGATGACTGAAATTGACTTCCATCCTTAATAACATGAAATAAATTGGTAAACAGAATGCTAGAAAACATCGTTAACATTTGGTGAGGACGTTTCGGCTCAGATCGCAGCCATCTTCAACTCAATAAAAAAGAAAGAATTGAGACATTTTTTTGGGTTGAAAATGGCTGCAATTTGAGCCGAAGCGTTCTCACCAAAATTTTGTTTGCGTGTTTTCCAGCATTTGCCCGCTCACCTGTTTCAGCTCATTTGTTTTTTGTCCTCCTCCTTCATAACCCACCACTGGCGCAACCAGGATCTCTTCCATCTCTCTCATTTCCCATTTGAATGTATAAGTAGGAAAAGGACAGAAAGAGGGGGTTTTATCCCCTTGTCCATCCTTGTCTAATATACGTTTTTTAATGGAGAAAAGAGAGAGACAGAGAAACTCTCGGTGCGCTACTGTAACCCACCAATGATTTTGAACGACAAGCAGTTGATGTCAACTTGAATAAACTTTTAGAACTTATGAGTATACATCATTACCCATATAAGAGAAAGCTATTTCTGCTCACAAAAGTATGATGGCAGTTGAGCATACAATCAACACTTCCGTAAGTTTATATGAAGAACTTCTCTTAAATTATCAAATTACTCAAGTTTATGTATTATAAATGGGGCAGTTGCAAGGGTCTGAAATGTTGTGTTTTTTATGAAGAAAATTAATGTACTTGATGAGCTGAGAACAAAGATGCCTTTGGTTTCTACCTAAGTCCCATTGTTCCGGAGATGAGATTTTGGCCTGAAATACATTGTTTTAAATGGGACTTCCGCGTAGTGACGTCACTACACACTCAATTTTTACAACTTTACACGTTTGTATCTCCGAAACCAAGACACCTAGGAAGAAACCAAAGGCACTTTCGTTCTCAACTCATCGAATACTATCATTTTCTTTGTAAAAAACGCAACATTTCAGACCCTTGCAACTGCTCCATTATAAATTGATTAAAGAAAAAATGCTTGTTCAATATTTATCTAGGTACTCCCGCAGCCCTAGTTAAGGGTTTCATTTGATTATTTGCTAAATATGAATGGATAAATAAATAAATAAACCAAACTGGTGTAGAATTGGAATTGTATTATATTTGGTCAATATACAAATAACTACCACTATGCTGATAGCTGTTAATAAATACCAATATCTGAAATATCAAAACACTGTAGAAACTCAAGAGAGGAGAAAAATTAGCCTCTTCAATTTGGACTTCAATTGTGGCTCTTACAGTAAATAAGATAATAAATTAACAAGATGAGAGGGGGAGAAGAAGAAGTATGTTCAAAATAAGAGAAAAAGTAATAAATAAAAAATAAAATAAATTTTCAAATAAAAAATGTACTATAAAAATTAATTTAGATACAAAACAAACTTTGACTAATCAAAACAATCCATCGAGTAACAAAATTTCCTACATACTTAAAATGCCATTTCTCAAGTGTTGAAAACAATTATAATTATGATCAATTTATATCATTAAAACTATACATCAAATTTACACACTTTTTCAGTTTTTACTATGTATACTTCAATTTATTCATAACTTTCATTCCTATTTCTAAGAATGATGAAAGAGCTTTTTAAAATTTTTCTTAAGAATTCCTTCTAATTACTTTTACAAGAGTTACACTTTAATAGACCGGTTTAATGACTAGGTCACAAAACGATGTTTACATGACGTTCCCACAAAAGCATAATGTTCTCTGCTTCTTTGGTGCTTGCTCACCATTTTTGATCTCTCTCTTACATGTGACTTGCCAATAGCGCTCTCTCTTTAACAGTGGCGTAGCGTGCAATTTGGCAACGTTGTAATGTGTCCATTTAAATCCATTAAAAAGATCGAACTACTGGGTGTTCGGTGAACACCTTCGCATTCGACCTTTTGCATGGGTTTAAATGGACTAATACAATGTTGCCAAATTGCACGCTACGCCACTGCTCTTTAAGTTAAAATTTGTGTTTTAAGACTATTAATCACGGGTTTTTCCCAATTTTCCCAAAGATTTAACCTTGAAAACACCTGCAGAGTTAGTTTCTGACAATATATTCAGCCAAAAATGTCTTGTTTTCGAGGTGGAAACTGAAAGAAAGATAGCTGTATTGAGGAATAACATGAAAAAGAGAGCTAGAAGATGGTGGTTATGAACTTAACAAACCATTTGTTTTTTTGGTGGAAACATGAGCTTAACAAAGTTTCTGCATCTAATCATGAAAGCAATGGATACCAATGACCATCAAGGCAAAAACAACTAAGTCAAAGAGTGTAGAATTGACGAGAGCAGGTGGAACTCATCAATAATAAACAGTAAAAACACAATCTTGGTTAGGTGTGAAGAAAACACAAAAAGAGATGAATGGATGAAGGAAGAGGCCTCAGAGAAAGTCTAGGAACAAGACCCAACTAAACTCTGCCGAGAAAGCCAAATACCATTATATAAAATACAAAGGGTCAAAGTTGAAAAAATTTTGAAAACCTAAGTTTGAACAAAAATTTGAGGTCTAGGAGAGAAAAGAGGAGAGGGTTTTAATCAAAAGCAGAGCAAAAGTTATAATACTTATGATGGGAAGGAAATTCCATTTCTTCCAGAAATTCGAGAGGGGTATGGCTAACAGGTAGTGTTTCAGCGGACAGACAGAAAATGTTGATACATTTTTTGACAGATAATCAATAATCATAGACTGAGAGAACAGAGACGAATTTTTTAGATAACATTTTCAAAGTATAGAAAATGAACTTTTAATTTTTTAGATAGTATACTTCAAAAACATTTAATTTTTATTTAATTCTTGTATTCTTGTAAATTTATAACTTTTTTAATAGTATGTGTCAGTTAACTTGCGACTCAAACTTAAAATTAGACCATAGGTGAGCCATTTTTCATTTTTCTCCAAAGGCGGCAGCAAAGAATTTAAAATTCCGCCAGAGAATTACACTCATGCAAGAAAGACTACATACATTGTTCTACGGTAGTAAATCTGAAAGAACTGAAGACATCGTTACCCTTATTTTTTCTGTACGAGTACAAAGCTCCGGTGAATTTAAAAACTCCAATGCCGTCCTTCGAAAAGACAGAGTAAATCACAGATCTGAATTTCATAACTGATATTATTGATTGAGGGCAATACGTAACTGACACATTGGGTGGAAAAAAGAAAAATTACATTAACAATAACAAACAACAATGTTGACAAACATCATAAAAATCATAATTATATCAATTTCAACACATTACACCTATGAACTCAAACCTTTTCTAAATCCGACTAACCTTATCGGTGGACTCTGAACACAACAGAATAAACTATCCCACCAATTGAAAATTCATCTATACTTTCTTGACAAAATCAGACCATTGGGGGTAATTGAGATTGGCTTGAGGAACAGGGAAGAACATTTTTTTTAGGGAACACAATGGAACAAGGTAGAATGCTGCACACTGGCGTAACCAGGATCTTTTCCATCTCTCTCATTTTCCATTTGAATGTATAAGGAGGAAAAGGACAGAAAGAGGGGGTTTTATCCCCTTGTCCATCCTTGTCTAACAAACGTTTTTTAATGGAGAAAAGAGAGAGATGAAGAAACTCTCGGTGCGCTACTGATACTGCACATTACTTTGCTTTGCCGACACAGTTATTACCTTCCATATTCAGATGATCTTTCTGTTTTTCAAACCAACCATGGATTGATATGAAGATTGACTGATCAAGAATCAATTTGTCAGGCTCTTGGAGCAAATATTTTGAGCTATTACGCTTGGCGCATTAAAGTTATAATGACATCGATTTAATGAGGAGGAAATGAAAACTAAACAAATAAATGCAGAACCAAAAATAATGTTAATGAAAATACACATATGTACTTAAAAAATTAAGACTTTATGCAATCTTTACAGAAAAATATGAATTTGAATCGCCAAGTTTCAACATTGAAATATAACAAAAGATTTTTGTTACGGATCCAGTCAACTTAAGGTATGTTCAAGTTCCTCCGATACATGCAAACAAAACTTTTCTGAAGTTTATTTTGTTTTATTTCTTATTCAAACAAAAAACTCAAACCGTAAAAAGAAGTTTCAATAAAATTAAAAAAAAAAAAAATTAGACGTGAAATACACTAAATTATGATACGGGGAGGGATTGGATCAACTACTGAAATAAAAGAGAACACAGCACCCATTTGTTTTGATTCCACGTAGTTAGAAACGAAATGAGATCACAATCTTGGGATGGCAGAGGAATCATTCTTGAGCGTTCCGCCCATATATTTACACAAATCCCCATTTCAAAAATGGGGAACAACTTGATGACATTTTCCTCTTTCCATTGAAACATTTTAGCAATTAACTTGATTGAAAAAGGAGGGTTTGTTTCTCAGACACAAAGGTTAAAGATTAAGGTATTCTTTGAGCATTTCAAAGATTCATTTCTTGCCCATGTTACGATTTTACTTTTCTAACGCTCGATAGGAAACATTAAACTGTCTTAGATTCAAGAAGGACTGCATATCGTGACTTCACGTACATGGGACTTTGGACCAAGATGATAAAATTTCATGCTACTCTCCTCATCATTCCAGCAATAGGCCACACAGAGTTGGGACGGACTAGACTAAAGTTCAATCTAACTCCAAGTAAACATAATCTCACTACAGAGCTTGTTTCAGAAGTGTAGGCGCACCTAGACCACAATCTTTGGCGAATTTTCAATTTCCATTCCTTCAAATCAAAAAAAAATTGCCTCCTACGTTGAACTTTCAAGTTATAAGTGTTCCTCGGTAAAAAGCCAACACTCAAATTCATTTTCATTAATTTTCATTTTGTAACAAGAGAAATAATGTTGAAAAATGTCAAAGATTATTGGGCTGATTGTGCCTCTAACTCATTCGTCATCAATCACCGGAGTCTTAGACTGTTGGAACTTTTGGTCAGAATAATGAGGAAAGCAAGATGAACTACCATCAACTTAGTCCAAGCTCTAATTTCCAAAAAGCAAAGATCGGAGAAGAAATTGGATGAACATTTTTAGAGCAATAAATGCAAGTTTCAAAGAACCAGTTAGATTACAAGACAGAACTAGAAAGTTTTTAGAATCAAGATTAAACAGAAATTTTGCAACTTTGTGTTTCCTCGGACAGTAACAGGCACCTCACAATTAGCAGAGTGTGATAATGCCACAGGATATGATATCAAATCAATCACTCAGGGTAGAATAACTAGCGGAATCAAAATAAGAAGAAAAATAGAAATAATGGAAAAGATAACAAAATTGAAAAAAAAAAAAAAAAAATGAAGCAGAGAAAGAGAACATTGATAATACAAACTTATGCATTTAGACATATTTATGAGGATTTAAAACTGAGAATAACATAAAACGGTAGAAACAGGATTGAGTGTTTTCTGCACATTGATCATATTGACAGTTTCCGGAGAGTAAAAATGAAAACAAAAAAAGATGGAAAGGTCAAAGGATATGAAATGATAGTAAAAAAAAAATTGAAAAAAAAAATATCTAAAGAGTGTAATTCGAACAATGTGAAGCAGCTTAAGATTTTCAAAACTGAACTACGATATTTGTAATCTGGCAAATTTCAGCTATAACGGAGTCAAAATAAGTTTGTAAAGAGAGAAAGAAAGAGAGAGAGAGAGAGGGGGGAGGAAAGGACAAACGGGGGGGGGGGGGAGACACTAAATTTACAAGAAATAATACAAGTTTGATTTTTATTATATTTATAAACAATAATAGTTATCATTCAATCATAAAAACACATATCACAACAAATTATAATTATAAAGTAAGAAATCGATTAAAGAAATCTATGGATTTCATAACGCTTTTAATTTCGGGCGCCAGGAAAAAATAATCCCCGAAACTCGTTGCTCTCCAAAATATTGGAGTGGTGTAAAATGACATTAACAATTTACAAGCACTGGGTGGTGTAGATAATGTACATGAAAATGGAGAGGATTAGAATTAGTTATTGAACGATTTGTAACTGAACAGGATCAGTTCTGACAATAGAAGACGAGAGGATCCTCTGAATTAATTCCCTACGACCAAAACTGAGGAACTTTAACATTTTAAAAATTATTTTAAAGTGATTCTATTATGATTACCCTTCTATTACAGATGGCTAATAAATGATTACCTTTCTATTGATGATTGCTAATTACTGAGTACCCTTCTATTACTGATAGCTAATTACTGATTACCCTTCTATTACTGATTGCTAGTTACAGATAACCATTTCATTACAAACGGCTGATTGTACCTCTTCATTCATCTTGAATTGAATGATTTTGAATCCTTCATCGATTTTGGCCAATTTTCAGAATTATTGCATTAGCAAGCTTTTATACTGCTTACAACTCCGACAATCCTAACGCCACCAATTTGTACACTTGAAATTTTTAATCTTGTCACAGTTAAGGTGTTTCTTTCAAGAGGATATCTGAGAAAAAATTCCTGATCAAAAATGCAACGGCAAAATATCAGAAATTCAAAACCATATCAACTTATAATGATATTGAGTGAACTTTCAGACTTTAGCTCCAATTCATTTTTTGGTCAAAGAAGCGTCATCGATAACCTCTGATATTAATGTAGTATGGAGATCAGTTGGGCCCCCATAGTGAAAGAAAGATGGCATTACTGAGGCTGAATGGGTCAAAGTTTGCCTTGACACAATATCGCTCAGAAGTTGAGCAGGACAGGTTTCCCAGAGCTTTGAGGTCAGGAAATCTATGACCCCGCTCAACTTCCAAGCAACATCACACCACAAAGAACCTCGAACCATTGGACCCTAAAGTAACAGATCTCCATACTACATTACGAATCAGCCCACTCTTGAAAGAGGCACCTGAACATTATCCATTCAAAAACAGATTTGAAGTCAAAGGCAGTATTAAAATATAGAGAATCGACTATCTCAAGATTCAAGTTTAAACTAAGTTTTGGGCTATTTTCCTCTTAGACAGAAAACTATTGGAGATGGTAATACAGTATGAGCCTTGCATGCATATGAGATTGGTTTCCAGACTTTACTGGTCTTCGTAGTTTATTCTTTTTTCCCCTATTTATTCTAGTAGTCAAAATGAATTTGTTTCTAGGAAAACATCAACGTTTTGTTGAAAAAACTTTGCAATTCCATTTGGAATTTCCGAGAAAAGTGCTCTGGTCTGTTTGCAAAAATAACTTTTGATAAGTACAATCAGCAAGATAGCAAGAACATAAAAATAAAAAAAAAAAAAAAAAAAAAAAAAAAAAAAAACCAGTTTCATATTGATATTTTATGTGAGGAAGGAAGTTTCTGATACAGCTCTGCTCATAAAAGAAAAAAGAAAGGAGAGCAGAGATTCACAGGCAAACAGAAAACTTGACTAAATTTGCATAGCTTGATATTCTTTTAAGTGCAAACCACTTTACTGAATTATTCTAATTTCAATTGATTGAGCATCCTTAAATCTTTACAAAGATTTGAACTTGATCCACCGAAGATCAAAGTAAAGAACTTTTTCCCTAAAAACACAAGACTTTTAATTTTTTCAAGAAAAGAGAAACACCAACTAGCATCTTTCAACAGAAAACAAGTAAATAATCGATTCAACCATGAGTTTTCATCAACCATCTCAAAATTGAGAGGTCAACTTGTTTTGAAACTAAAATATGTTTTTTTTTGCTTCAAACGCTTAAATAAGTCATGAATTGACACTGATTCATGAGGGTGTGTGCGTAAGAATACATGCACATAAAATATAATAGAATATCATGAGTAAATCAATAAGGCGTATACAACATATAGTAAATACACACACACGCAAATGAATAGTAACACTGAAATGTTTGAAAAAGAAAACAAGTTATTTTAATGGGAAACAAAACAAATTATCTTTAATTGAACAAATATATTGTGGAATTATAAAAAGTTTTGAAAGTTCAAAAATGTTGCTTGAGGTCATTCAAAACCTACTCAAGAGCTGCCCGCCCGCCAATGTTCATAAGTTTATGTTTTTGAGGAATGTGAAAAAACTATATAATCATTTCACATCAATCTGAACATAAGTTTAAAAATGCTCTTGAAGGATGTTTCAAAAACCAACACTAATATCAAACCTAAGTGCAAAAGTAAAATTACAAAGAACCAATCAAACTGCATGCTCTATAGAGCTGATTTTAGGTGGTTTCTTTCTAAAGAGAAGATTTATAGAGATAGCCTCTGTTGAGAGTGTTTTAGGAACTTAAAGTTATGGTTTTCTAAAAAGAATATTTTTAGATGGCAGTCATGAATCAATTGAATTAGGAAGGCAACTCTAAAATGGATGGATACACCTTCTGCAAGCGTCATAATGCCGATGAAGAATCTAGAAGAAAGAAAAAATATATACTATTACTGAATTGCAATATTTATGATAGGGGTACTAATTACAATAATAGATGATACAGAAAATGAATTCGGAGTAAGGATAATAGGTAGTACAGTAGTAATGAGAATAGTTTATAAAGGAGAATAAGAATAGTGGATATTACTTTCTATGATAGATAAGAGCAAATCAAATATGAACCAAGGGTATGGGAAACAGATAAAATAACGAGATTGACATGATAATGAAGGAAATATGGCAGAATAGTTGCGAACAGAAATTCAAACTTCCGTATCATTGGACTGATTTAGTGAGACATCGTAATCAGATTTATTGCTCAGTTTCAAACAAAACAATAGCACAGAGTAATACAACCAGAACGGAAACTCTGTCGGATTTTGAAGCAAATTCATTTCGCATCCGCCATGTTGGGATATAGGATGTTTACTTATTGACTTTCCTGCAAAAAGCAACCAAGTACACGAAGAATCTATGTCAGTTAGTTCCTTTCTGCTAAGAAAAACCATTTAATTAAAAATTCATTCTTCATTGCTGCTCTGCTACAAATTAGCAGAACTTTGTGAGATTTTGTCAAGTCCGGCTTTCACTGGAATAACTCTCAAGAGAATTCAAAACTAAATCAATACAAGATAGGATGATGGGTACAAAATAAAATTAGCAGTGAGTTCCTTATTCTTTGCTTCCATTCACATACAACTGTGCCGGCTTCTTATCTTTTCCTTCTTTTTGAACCAGCTTTTATTTCTTATTTTATAAATTAGATACAAATAAAATATTTGTAGATTATTTACAGCTTACAGAGTGAAAACAATCAATACTACCAACTAGCATGTGCTCATGGCCTAAATAACAGGATACAAATGGACTATACAATTAAAATTTTGATACTTAAAAAATATACTTTGTCCAATTTTACAGTGTTTTTACCGATTTTTATTCAGTCTTGTTGGATAGAATAAAGCAGGCAAAAACCCGACTATGTCTACTGAATTTTTAGGGGTAAGGGGGGGGAGGAGCAGGGCAGGGGAGAGAAAAACTTTTTTTTCAAAAAAGTTTAACTCGTATTTATGCACCATAATCTAGTTCCGTAACATATTTACAAACGATTTTTACGATCTCAAGATGCTAATCTAGGCCATTGACTACTTTTACCACTGAGCGATTTTTTGTGCATCTGAACTGCCAGCATGTGTGGAGCAGTCAGTTTTTCTGTTTTTTGTTTGCTTTAATGGACACAATAATCATGAGGAAATAGAAATGTTTCATTCGTTGATGCGCTCAACATCAATACAAGAGCTCCATAGAATCATCGCTCCCAAAACCTCACAATTCTGGGGGGGGGAGGAAAAAAACCAGAGCGCTCCACGCATTCTACAGGCAGGTTCCAACTAAAGGATAGGGCAGGAAAAAAAATAATAATAAAAAAAAAGCTTACTAATTAACGAATGGAACAGGACTTTGAAAGGCTGAAGATATTCGTTTTAAAAGCCCTAGTTTGGGTGGCTAAAAAATAACAGCGTTGCCTACCATTGAAATACACATACTTTTTCTGTGGTTCTATAACTTACATGAAAATTAAAACTGATAAGATCAAGTGATGAGAGAAAATTTGTGAAACTCCTTTTAACAGTGGTTTGAAAAACTGCTATGAGTACTTTGGAGGACAGGATGAACCATTTCCATTTTAACAAGCCTTGGACAGAACTTCCTGACTTTGATGGAGGAAGAATTATGGCGGTTATTGCAGCAAAAAGGATTCAAATTTTCCACAAGAATCACACTTGAAAAACTGACGTGCAAAAAGAGGGGAAAACCTAAAGCATAGAGGGGATTGATGAACAGATGAGAAAAAGGTTGCATGAAAACCACAGATTAGACAGAAAAAATTTTTGAGTCAGTTAACTGCCTAAAACTGCTCAACTTGACATGAAAAATTTATGCCAAAGTGAACAAGTTTTGCCTCCTTCCATGAAAATTTCACACGAGAACCGCCATTCAAAAGAGTATCAGCGATTTTTGAGCAAGATGAACTAAAGTATTGATTCCGTTTCATCGCTCACTATTATTTCAAAACAGTGGCAACGCTGAAATTTTAGATTACAAAAGAGATAAGAAAGAAATAAATAAATAAAAAAACAATAAAAAAAAAAAGGATACACAGAAGAAAACTGACAAGGAACAGATGGAGGCAGCATGATACACAGTACATTATACGGTAATAGTTGAGTCGATAATAGTTCAAAAAAACAATTCACGATGAGAAAAAGGAAGAAAGAAACAAAACATTACATAAATGGTGGGAGGAGAAATTGCTTCCATCACGTTTGCTTGACAACGATCACGCCCGGCCGCTGTTGCTGCTGCTGTCGAGAGTGGAATTGAATGAAAGGATTGACATCTACTTTTAAGATCCTCGATGAGACACTCGTCGCACTCGACGTCGTTGTTACGGCGTGCTTCGTCAGCGCTAGTGGAACATCTTGCGTTTCATCTTGCTCATAACTAATGTCTGGCTCAGCCGGCGCCTCACTGAACAGGTGATCACCTTCCAAATGTCTTATCGCTTCTACTATTGTTTCCAAATTCTGCCGCGACGTCGACGCTAAATAAACCCTGAAAAATTCACATTCTTTTTTAATAACTTTCTTCAAGAGAACAAAAAAGTATTAGTAGTTGTAAAGTTTAGTTGCCCAAACCATGATTTGTTATGCTGGTGTTTAAAAATCAGCAAGTTGTAACGTTATACAGGTGTATCTTCAAGACTGGGACACTTAGGATAAAAACCAAAGACACCATAGTTCTCAGTTCATCAAATACTATTTTCTTTATAATAAACACGAAATTTCAGACCCATGCAACTACTC
Organism: Trialeurodes vaporariorum; assembly: GCA_011764245.1. Classification (NCBI taxonomy): domain Eukaryota; kingdom Metazoa; phylum Arthropoda; class Insecta; order Hemiptera; family Aleyrodidae; genus Trialeurodes; species Trialeurodes vaporariorum. The sequence continues at coordinate 81,587,055 of VMOF01000111.1, read as the reverse complement.
CATTCCTGACTTTTCACTTTATTTTTTATCGGAAATAAATTCTCAAGGCTTCTTCATGTTCGTTTTCAGAGAAAGATACATTATGCAAACAACTTTAAACACATTTAATGGAAAAGGGCTTTTGGTGAAATTGCCCGAAATTGAAATATGTTATACTTGTTTTCGAGGTCATTCTGAGCAAAAGCTCTCACGGGCCCAAAAAACTGGTAGGAACCATTTTCACGGTATTGAAGATTAAAGTTTAGGCAGGAAAATTGAATTTTCAAATATTCGAAACTTATGTATGTTACAAAATTGGCAAAAATTGGGTTGCGGGGTTTTTTTTAAATGCTCTATTCATCCTGGCATCAAAGAGAACTCTCACCCTCATGCAAGGGGGGTAGGGGGGTTTTAGGGGTTTCTCAGGTTTTCGATGGTATCGATCTCAGAGGAGGTCCGAATGGAGAAAAAACCGGAGAGTGGATATGGAGAAAGGACCCTGTTGAGAGATGTTCGAGTTAAAATTTACAATTCTCTTAAAACTTAAATTTCCTAGCAAGTCCTTCTTTCAAACGCAACCACCAAGCAGCAAAATTGTTGATAGTAATTGCTGGTAATTTTACTTCTGTCATTGATGTTGAATGTTGATTCAAATAAAGATAAAGCATCAAACACTCAACAGCGTGATGGTGTCGTTACCGACATTGATCAACTTACCTATTGACAGCTTGAGGCATTACTTTCTCCGATGATGTCATAGTTGTCGTTTTACACGAGGCAGACGACAGCGCAGACGGTGAAGAAGAGGGTAATCTTTCTACTTCTACTTTGGGTTCTGCTTTGATCGCAGCTTCCAAAATGGACGGCAATCTACTGGGAGGAGGCGGTGGAGGAGCTGGTACTGTTGCTGATCCTGCTGATCCTGATCCTACTCCTGCTGATGATATTGCAGATGGTGACGCACAAGTCGCCGGCGTCTGCGTAACGTGATGCTCTGTACAGAAAACAGGGAATAAAATGAGATTAAAATAAAAAACAAGATAGGTAACTGTTTTGCTAAAGGCAAATTCACAGTCATTGGTTTTGCCAACCTTCTACCGATTGACCGTCAACAAAGCAACATTTTACCTAGCAAATAAGGCCAAAAAATTGTCGTAACAAAACTGGCAAACAAATATTTCTTACTGATACTACAGCCATTCTTCAACTGATAAGACAAGATTAAATTTAGAGTTGAAGAAGTGTTGTAACAGACGGAATTTTAATGAAAGATAAATTCTTTGTGTCAAAAAGTCCCTGAACAAAGACAGATTATACAAGTCTAGATGCCCTGAGAGAAAAAAGATAGATAACTGTTTTGCTAAAGGCACATTCACAGTCATTGGTTTTGCCAACCTTCTACCAATTGACTGTCAACAAAGAAACATTTTACTTAGCAAATAAGGCCAAAAAATTGTCGTAACAAAACTGGCAAACAACTATTTCTTACTGATAATACAGCCATTCTTCAACTGATAAGACACGATTAAATTTAGAGTTGAAGACACGATTAAATTTAGAGTTGAAGAAGTGCTGTAACAGATGGAATTTTAATGAAAGATATATTCTTTGTGTCAAAAAGTCTCTGAACAAAGACAGATTATACAAGTCTGGATGCCCTGAGAGAAAAAACTCACCGTTTTTAGTTAAAGGTATGGAAGGAGTAGCAATAACAGTTTCAGTATGAGCAACAGTTTGGATATCGGGGGTAATCGTTTCTCCTTCTGTATCTGAAAAACCGCTACCATCGATACTAGAGGCGTTGGTATTTTGAGAACTACGCCTTTGTCCAATAGATCTAACATTTAAAATTTCAACAGGTATTGATCCAAGTTCTTCTTGCTGTGAACAAAAATAGTTTTTCATATGTTAACAAACCAACAGACAGTCATACATGGAAACAACGCATTCAAGAGGAGAGGATATCACAGAACACAGCACCATGGATGAATAGGACAACCAACAGTTAATCTGTGGCAGCCATACTCAAAGCGATTCCAGGTTTTGAATACGGACAGAATTTCACTCTTGTGGAGTATCCTGTGTGCCGAGAAAGAATTAAAATACAAGAAGGATTGAAAGATAATGGCCCAGAGAGGTCAAACACACTTTACGGCCAACTCAAGAATCCCTGAATATAATTGAGTCCAGTGGCGTCGCATGCAATTCGGCAACAATGTATTCTATCCATTTAAACTCATGTAAAATATCGAATTCAGGGGGTTCATAGTGCAGAAGGCAAATTCGATATATTTAATGAGTTTAAATGGAGCAGTTGCATTGTTCCCAGATGGCACGCGACGCCACTGATTGAGTCTAATCATCTAAACAAGAGAAGAAGAAAAAATAGCTGAAGGAGTCCTCATGAGTAGCCCTTACGGTAGAAAGGCGTTTGGTATTTTACAGAAAAAAATCAGATTGTTTGATAAATTTCTTTAAACTTGATTATTGTCTTGAAAGTCCGTAAACCTTTGTTTTGGAAGATGCCTCCTTTGTTTTGGAAGATGCCTCCTTTGTTTTGGAAGATGCCTCCTTCCAGGAGGTCACCTTAAGCATATAAAACACAGGAAACGCCTCTGCTTTATTTTACATTGCTTTGGCCAAACACGAACAAAAAAAAAAAAAAAAAACTCACCTCTTCCATTTCTTCATCAGCATCCTGATACCGCAACTGAACTTGTTGAGCGATTTCTCGAATGCGATCGGGATACAGTTGAGTTTCTAATGCTCTAATTTGGTCTTCTAAAATCATTCGTAGACCTCTTTCCCTGTCCAGCTGAACTCGTAATTCGATCATTTCTTGACCGTTAGCATCAGACTCTTTACTATTAGCTACGGCAGTTGTTGCCCCTGCTGGAGGATTCGCTCCTGTTAAAGTTAAAGGTTCAGGCGACATAGGACCAATACCTTCATCACTTGATTCTGATATTGCTACATTATTCACCATAACCGCTCCTTGAACAAATAAAACGGGTAAATTAACTATAATTTCCAATTTTTGGAGTTTAATTCATTATTTTTTACAGGATGGATCATTTTAAGAGATGCAATGGTTGTCTGATCCGTATTTCTCCTCCTTTTTGACCTCATGTCTTACACTCTCTTTCTTGTCAGAAGCTTCCAAGAAAAAGGAAATTTTTTCCAGGGTTTGAGAAAAAAGCAAAAAAATTTGAAAGGATAATCCTCTAAATTCTTCTTGGATTGACTTAGAACCTTCATTTGATAGAAATTCAGAGGTTAAAAAGGGCCCGGTTATGAAATGACAGTTTATGTGAAACGGCTTCAGAGAAGGTAAAACAAGCATGTACTGAACAGACTAAAAAGAAAGTTAGCCGTGACACCCAAAATTTTCATTGAATGTTTTTAATGCTAGGATTATGGAGTAAAAAAAAAAAAATTATTTAGAAGAATCAACGCCTTGTTACACCCTTCTTTTTTTCCAAAAAGGATTTAGCAGAATTTTGTTGATCAGTGATCAGATATTGTTATTTGGATGTGATTTTAGCTGATTGTTAGTCAATAATTTCTAATTGTAGTTCCAAAACAATCGTAATTCTTACTATTGTTTTCAAGCACAACAGCACAGCGCGCTTAATTATTTAGAGTAAATATTTCAGATTAATTGATACACAAAATAGCGTCTAAAAAATGTTGACAAATTTATATTTGAAAGACACCAAGTAGTAACTCAGTTACAAAAATTTTTGAAATGGATCTGGTGCTTACCTGATTCAGTCTTGCGTTTTTTCACAGCCGAAGCCGTGCTTTCACCTTCTTGTTGATTAATTAGTCTTTTTAGTTGGCAATTTTGAGATAGTAACCTGGTTTTTTCTTGTTCCAACTGATAGATATATTCTGCAGTTTGTTGTAGGATAGCTGCCTGTAAACAAAGAAAGATAAAAAAAAACGAGATTAGTCCATTGTAAATTTTACTTTGAGAATTCCGATGGATCAAAATCAACAAGTGTTCATCTAAAAACCAATTCACAGTCTTAAGCACTAAAACCAAGCAAGTGTCAAGATAAAATATCCATGGTCCAAAATTATCTCTGGCGGACCATGGATAAAATAAAGCAAATATTAATGTGTCCCAATTAAAACCCAGAAAATTCTTCTGTCAATCATTTCATATGCATAAACAGCTTCACTTGACTTGGGTATTTTTAATATTTCAGCTATCCTACAGTGAAGTTTAGAACAAATCGCTGAGTAATCACCTCAAAACAGCTGGCTAGCGAACCGTGACCCGTCGCACGGCACGTGCACGGCCACTGATAACAAAACAAACTCCAAAGGGCCGAGGGCCATCAGAAGGATTGACTTCCTAGGGTGACATGGTAAAGAAAAAGAAGGGAATAAAGGCTGATCCTCTCACCCTTTTCCTTAGAACATCCTTAGAACCACTCAACACCTTCAGCAGAAACGACGGCTCCTTTGCAACAACAGGTGTTCGTCGAGTGCCCAGTTCCCTTTCCCCTCCTCTTCCCTACCTAACCTCATCCTTCAAATTCGTTTCGAAAATTATACTCTTTCATCAGGATAACGGTGACGATAGTAAACAAATGTGGATGACGCAACCGGTAGTGGTTTTTGGGGTGAACATACCGGTGGCGCAATCTTAGGGGAGGGTGTTAAGGGGGCTAACCAAACACCCCCTACTCACTACCACGAACAAAAAAAAAATCAAGCAGTCGCGATGAGGAAAAATGTGTGCTCGTTACGTCCGCAGTTCGAACAAGTTGCGCCCATAATTCCCCTTTCCTCATCAAAAAAAGGACACAAGTTACAGTTGTAACAAGGACAGAAAAATATACACAAATTGTATTGCCGGAAATTTACAAAGGAGAAAAATTTCCAAGTTATCTTGAGGTAACAGTGGTGGACCTGTGGTCCGGAGGGGGGGGGGGAGGTTAAAACCTACTTTTTCATCAAAACTGCCGTAACTGAAGGTTTTGGTTGTACCTACCAACCTTCAGTTATTAGTATCGAAGTCTTCAGAGTAGGGTCGAAATGTGGGTCATAGCTCGTTAGCCATACTTTCCCAAGTCATCCATACATAAGTTCGGCACTTACAAACGAAAACATCGGTTATAGCTACCGAACAAATCGGCGTTCCATATGAACCGAAGGTCAGTTCTCATACAACCGAATTTTGGTTCTTCGTGTGACAAAGTTCCCCACAGAGCCGTCCCAAATTATGATGGATTGGTACTACCATTATCGGACGTAAAGTACAACGTGTTCATGATCAGTTGGGATTGATACACATCTAATTACTGCCCAATGTACTAATTACTGTACCACTCCAACGAAATTAGGACGGCGGAAAAATTATTCAATGTATCATAGCGTTGAAAAAAAAGAAAAAAAAAATTTCCCATTACCAACATCAGTAAAGTAGATCGAAATTTTAATAGTTGAAACACTGGCGTAGCGTGCAATTTGGCAACGTTGTAATGTGTCCATTTAAATCCATTAAAAATATCGAACTACTGGGTGTTTGGTCAACACCTTCGCATTCGACCTTTTGCATGAGTTTAAATGAACTAATACAATGTTGCCAAATTGCACGCTACGCCACTGAGTTGAAACAATAATGGAGGCATGGAAACTCTAAAAATATATTAGTCTGGTCCTCAAAAGTCGGCAAAGCAAATACGGTTACGGGTGGGCCAAAAAATCACAAAAAAAACAAAAAAACTTACGTGCATCTTACTGAATGACGCACGAGATACCGCATTGGAGGAAACAAAAACAAAACAAACGAAAAACAAACAAAAAAATCCTTTTCGGATCTCGGCGAGAAAACCATAAATCAACGAAACGAGGCGAATAGGCGGGAATAGAAGGAGCGGAGGGGAGGGGAGGGGGCTATAGTTTAATCTAATAGCAGGCGATCGGCTTCTCCTTCCTATATTTCAAACTTGCAACCTGAATTCAAGCGCATACTATATCCGAATGTCATCGTAGGATGGGACTCAAAGAGGACCGACGGTAATAATGACACTGAATTACATAATTACGCCCGTTGGTATATATAAAATTAGGAAGGTTGCGTCGAAGGGAGCCAGCTGATCGGTCGTAAACTGATAATGGCTCAATTAGAAGGAAACGGGTCAAGTTGGGGCGTCCGGGGATGCCTCTCGGTTCCGATCTACCTTCGAAAAAGGAACTTGAATGATCGACGGGATTGCTGTAAAAACAAATTATAAAAACGAACAAGGGCGAATGCGACTAGCGGACAGCTTGCGTCATACGAACAAGGTGGTTTACAATGTAGGTGAGCGCTGATTGGTCGGCAAAGCAACCCTTTGCATTATAAACTGAATCACGTGACTCACTTCTTACAAAACCATTTTGTACAGACGGCGAACTAACTGACTGCCAGACGACGCCTTAGATTTTGGTTAAGGTAGGCAACCTACGATGCTTTTCACTGTTGTAAGTAATGAGGGTGGCCTACCTCAGCCAAAATCAAAGGCGTCGACTGCACTGTGTGACAGGGACAAATAAGGAGAGGGGGGTGCAACGATTTTAGCGGCCAACTTAGGCCATAAAATAATCACCAGGGCTTCAAAGGTGATTCTATGGTAAACTCCCGGAAATTTTAATCCGATAGAGGGCGTTACCTGTCGCTGGCTCCGAAAATAGCCGTTTTCCGACGGTTTTCGGCTGTTTTCTCTGAACAGACGAATGAGAGACGAAAAATTGGGTTGTCAGCACCTGCGTAATTTTTTACAAGATTTTTTAAGCTAAATACAGGCCAAATTGGTTCAGAAATGAAGACGTATTGATGGGAGGAAAAATTCAAGTGTGATTTGGAGTTGTATCAGCAAAGGTTACAGGTTTCGGTTTCACCTGTAATCTTTACTGATACAACTCCAAATTACAGATTTTTTCCTCCCATAGATACGTGTTTATTTCTGAACCAATGTGGCCCGTGCATGGCTCAAAAAAGCAAGCAAAAAATTACGCAGGTGCTGACAATCCGATGTTTCGTCTGTAATTCGTCTGATCAGAGAAAACAGCCAAAAACGATTAAAAAACGGCTATTTTTGAAGCCAGCGACAGGTAACGCCATCTATCGGATATCACCTTAATTGCCTCACAGCGAAATGCTCGTGGAAGACTTTCCAAGCCTAATCTGGCAGCTGAGGCAAAGATTCTTCGAGTCAAGACTCCTGATTGAAAAGCCACAAGTTACATACAAAACACGATACAAAGTATGACGAAGGAAGCACACGGGAGGAAGAAACCGAGAATAAGACGAGATAGAGAACGAGCGAGAGAGAGAGAGAGAGAGAGAGAGAGAGAGAGGGTGAGAGGGAGGGATCATAGGTGAGAGTAAGGAGGGTGGAGGCTGGGGGAAGAGAGGCCTGGTGAGAGCGGGGTTACGTACTTACGGAAGAGTTGCGATGACGCAACAACGGAGCTAAAAATAGAATAGCTCTCGTTTTTCGATTAAAATATCATTTCGTGTTAGAGGCGGAGATGGATAAAAGCTGGATTGGGGGGGGGGGAGAGAGAACCACGATGCGAAGGAGGGAGAGAGGGGGCGGACGGTTTAAAAAAAAAAGACGGGAGGGATGAGAGATGTTGCACGAACTGGTTCAAGTTCGATGGCTGCGCTGCGCTGCACTCCACTTACGCAGCGCTGCCACGATTAGGATAAAAATAATGATAAATAATCTTTAAGTCGGCAAAACAACAGATTGGGAGAGGAACTGGCTGAGAGTTTGTTTACCTTTGACAGCATCAACGAGCTATTTCAATTCAGGTTTAAAGTTTGCTACTTAGGATGGGCTAAGCTTAAGTTAACGATGTGCGCGATCCAAAAATAGAACCTAACACCAAAGGAGCTTGCTACTCGGTTTCGGAGATTGCTTTTTAACTAGAGCAAACAAGTCTTAGATCAGCGATCCACTGGAGGTCATCAATCATGGAATATAAATACATTTTTTTTTTTTTTTCAATATTTATTTTCTTTATATTATTTTTTTTTTATTTTTTTTTTTTTCGTTTAAAAAAATTACAGCTTACTGGCTTCAGTGAGCTCTTGCATAAGGCTTTTCTACCATTAAATGGACTGTCACATGGTTAGTTGAAACCAAACGACGCGACGTATCGAAATTATATTCGTGACATCATCTGTACCATCGCTGAAATAATCAATTTAAATTACAACTTATAGTCCATAGCCTACTGTAAACAAAAAAAATGTGCAAGCCTCACAGATTGTGACCTCGGTAGGCCCACCTGCAACGCATAAATTCGTAATGATAAATATTGAGGGTAGCCCACCTTCAAGAGTCGTCCGACATTCTCTCACAAACAGTCCCCGACCGACAGTTCCTTTACCTGCAGAAGGAAGGAAGTAAAGACCCAAGATGACGCAAAAGAGGATCGCCGCATAGATTACTGACTTGGCAACAGCGACGAAAGTGATCAGAGCACAAAGATGAGAGCAGAAGAGAGAAAGAAGGAAAGGAAGAATGGAAGGTGGATAGAAAACTGAGAGAGAGCACGAGAGAGAAAGAGGGAGAGGGAGCAGGAGCAAGAGAGAGAGAAAGAGAGGAAAGGGGAAGAGGATAGAAAAACTAGAAAAGAGCGGGGAGACGCAACTGACCAACTCTCAGGCGCGCTCGTTTCGCTTTTTTCTTCACTTTTTCCCTCCTTCTCGAGTTCTCTCTATTGACGGGAACCTCTCGCTTGCTTCTTGCGACAGAATAACCTTGAACGTGGTCTTACTACGACGACGGAGGATAATCCGAGCATAGAAAGGGGAGGGGGATAGAACGAGAGGGGAGAGAGGAGAAGGATGAGGATGAGGGGGAAGATTTCTTCTTATTCTTCTTACTCTTACACTAGTCCTACGACGCGGATGGACCACAAGACCGCAGAGGATCAGGCAGGATCATCAGGCTGAGCAGGACCACCTGGCACATGGAGCCCGTGAACTCAAGTCACGCACTCACACATACAAACACAACTCTGACAGGTCCCTCACAGCATAGCAGCATTGCCGATGCCTTGTTCTTACTTCACTTCTACTATTAATTTCTATTATTATTTTCCTTTTTTCCTTTACAGGGAATGGAGGAAACTGAAAAAACTTTCAAAGTGTTCTAAATAAGGTAGTGCAGACTGCAGAGGTGGCTTGTGAAAAGCAAGACTTTAATCTCCCCTGCAATGCCCTGCATACTATGGGAAAGGATCGGTCCTCGGGTGGTTCAATAGAACTTCCAAGATTTCGATACTTTTGCATTGGTTCAAAGGGGAGGCAAACGATAGTCGATAGCTCGCGAGCCTACACGATTGCAGCTTGATTTCGGATGGAAATTAAAAGAACCATGAGTTCGATGGATGCTCTACAACCGATCTCTCTGGAGAAACACCCCTGTCACCAGTAGCGGCCCGTGAGATTTGGCAACCATGCATTTTTTCCACTTAAACTTAGGTAAAAAAATCGATTCAAGCGGAGGCTGGCAGCCTCCTCGAGTTTCGATTGTTTTCCATGTATTTAAATGGGATAAAAACACTGTTGCCAAATCGCACGAGCCGCCACTGCCTGTCACACACGGAGAAAAAGATGGGAAACAGGGTCAAAGCCGTAGCCAGGATATTGTCTTTCTCTCTCTAAGCCCATTTAAACGCATGTGTTAGAAAAGGACAGAAAGAGGGGCTGAAGTCACGTGACAGCCCCTACATCCATCCTTTTCTAACACATGCGTTTAAATGAGCTAAGAGAGAGAGACAGTCAATATCCTATGGCTACGGCTATGAACAGGGTGGCAGATTGGAAGGAGAATCCCCTACACATCTTGCGGTCAACACACAGAGTTTCTTAGACTTTCCTTTTGACTCCCGCAATGAGAAAATTTAAAAAAAAAAAAATCTCTCTTAACCCTTAACATCCTAATTTAATTTTTTTTTTTTTCGATTTTTTTTAAATTATTGTAAATTTGTGTTACTGATATATCCAATAAACAGGGAAAAATAATAAAAAAAATATTGCATAAGCGGTTTTGTCAAAAATTTGAAAAAACTGCCGGTACCATATGGGCACGCTGGGATGTCGCGGGGTCAAAATCGACTAAATTCAAAATACTTTTGAAAACAACGATCCCGTTTGGTACCGCTAGGATGATAAGGGTTAATGAGAAGGGCCTGTGGATTCAAGATTAAATCGATGTGTATTTTTTTTCGGAGGATTTTAATCTTAAAACAAACAAATAAAAACCAAAAAACCAATTTACTTCAGCCCTAAATTGTTTTTTGTATTTTGAGAAGAAAATAAGAAAAAACATCTTCGAGAAGCTACCAAAAAAAAAAAAAAAAAAAAAAAAAAAAAGATTGTGGACTTTATTGAGTTAATTTTAAAGACTTATTAGTCTTTCAAATTAGACTTCAACAATTAAAATTGTATTCTCAACATTTTTACTGTTCTTTTAGTTATCCTCAATCTTTTTGGGTTCCCGAGTCCCGAAAATTTTAACTTGAAAAAAAAAAAAAAAAAATTGTGGACTTTATTGAGTTAATTTTAAAGACTTATTAGTCTTTCAAATTAGACTTCAACAATTAAAATTGTATTCTCAACATTTTTACAGTTCTTATAGTTATCCTCAACCTTTTTGGGTTCCCGAATCCCGCAAATTTTTACTTGAAAAAAAAAAAAAGAAGAAAACAGCAAAATGACAACACCGCTCGACTGTGGGTTGCAAGCTGCTCCGCCCCGCCCGACCTGGCCCCATCCATCAGGGGGTGTCAAAATTCGTGCCCAAATTGTTTTCGAGGATATCCTGGCCGGGGGGAGGTGGGGGGAAAGGACGGGCGGTGCGGCGGGCCTGCTGGAGGGGATTTATTCTACGCTACTCTACTATACCACCATACTACACTCTACGCTACGCTACGCACTTTACAATGACTTCTTTCTACGCACCTTTACGCGCGCTGCCGAACATCCGCAGCCTTGTGTCAATAAACTATGTTCGAAGTGAGATGATGAGACAGTTATTGCCCCCGCCCCGGTCTAAAGCCGAGACGGGAGACGTGAATCTGCCAATCAGGTGTTTTGAACGCCTTAACGGCCCAGGCGCGGCGTTTCAGCCAATCAGGTGTTTTGAACGCCTTAACGGCCCAGGCGCGGCGTTTCAGCCAATCAGGTGTTTTGAACGGCGCAGGCGCGGCTTTTTCCATGATCTAACTACACAGGCCAGTCAATGCGCACACCCTTCACTGCCTCTTCGTCTGCCTGGCACTATCACTGGGTAGAACGAGGAAGGGGATGACGTATGGCTGGCGCAGCTGAAGCGCGGACGTTCAAATCTACATGCTTTCATATGGGGAAAAAAAACCTTTTTCAAGTGCGAATTATAAACAATTTACGACAGTGAAACTTGGTTTTTATTTAAGATAGACCACGAGGAAGATTTCAAGCTTTGAAAAAACCAGTCTGATCACACTTCAATTTCTTATTCCTATATTTTCTGACGGTTAGTAAAAATCCCTCTTAAAGAAAATGTGGGTATGTAAATATTCAATGCATTCTACCCAATTTTCTTGAAGTGCCCGAACATAGAAAAAGCAAATTTGCGTACGATTGCGTTGGTTTTCTCCAAGCTTGACACCTTCCTCGTTACTTCTTATAGACAAAAACCAAGTTTTACTTACTGTCGTAAATTATTTATAAATTATAATTTGCACTTGAAAAAGGGTCTTTTCCCCATAAGAAAGCGTGTAGATTTTAACGCCCGCTCTTCGGCTGCGCCAGCTATACGTCACGAGCGGAGGTTGCGCAGATCGCACTGAAACTCGTCCACCGGATTGACTGACCTGGGGCCGAAAAATGTCGGTCCGAAATGATCAAAGTACATTGGTGGATGGTGAGGATTCGAGCATGCTAGTAGACAGTTTATGGCCTCACCATGCATCTTATCATGTACTTTTTCGGACCAACATTTTTCGGCCCTGTGTAGTTAGATCATGGCGTTTTCATTCAGATCGCTGTACGCGCGGCCGATTACCGAAAGCGGCGAAAGCGCGTGAAAAGCACTCAAAATCTTCAAACAAGAGACGAACATCCTTCCAGCTGACCTGGAGGGGAGGGGTTTGTGTAAAAACCTATAGAGGGGGGGGCCTCCCGGGGAATTTGTTCGACAACTTAATTTGAGCTCGGCCTATCAAATCTAATTCCAACGATATCCATCAAAGTATAAAACGAACGATACTCTACAGTTCTGAGCAGTGTTGCCAAATTGGGGTGAAAAAGCCGTATGTTTTACATTGATTTAAATGGGGACGATACGGCTTTTTACCCTGGATCTGGCAACACTGGTTCTGAGAGAACATGCAATTTTTAGGCCGAAAACAACGACCGGTATGAATCTATACAAGAGGGTTCAAGTTTGAAATAAATTGGAAGATCTTACACCGCTAGGTAAAATCTGCCACGCGTAGTAGGTATGACCAGTTCGTTCATATACCCTAAGAACAGTTTACAGACATACCGAAGAAAAGTCACCGAAAATTCGAGGAGGTAGGCAAAGTTTCCACTTAATCAAGACGACCTATCAGGCAGGGTGGGAAACCTCCTCTAACAAGAGAAGTTTCAAGAAATCAAGAGAAGAAACGTTTCGAAGAAAGTCCCAAGAGGCGGCAATAAAAACCACACAATTTTGATACTTCCAAGAATCAAACCGTTTCAATTTCTACCTCGACTTAAGTTCGGAAAACATTATTGAATGATTCATAAACTTTTTCATCAAAGTTACCCTCCTCCTTAATCAGCTTGATCGTAATATTTTCTTTGGATGTTCCTTTGTATTATTTAATTTATTTCTTGTTCCACGAAGTTTTCCGCATTAAAGATACAAGGTGTTTCAAAACGCACGGGCCAAACTTTGAAAGCGTTTTTTTGGGTTCAAAATGTCAATTTTGTTGCTGATGAACATGATTTCTATACGCACGTAGAAGTGTGCCCAGAAAGACGAATGCTCACAAAAAGTGATTCATATTTATGGACGCTATTCCCATTAAATTAATACAAATAATTCGAAACTTCGAGGGGCTCTAGCTCTTAAATGGAGCAAATTCGGATTCACGCTCGTGGTTGGAGAGATTACCTTTCGAAGTTTCGCACGCACGCGAGTTTTGAGACACCCAGTACTCACCGCGCTTCTCCCCTCTCTTTCAATGCTCCTCAAAAAATATCGACGCACTTTTCTTTGAATGACGAATGGCACTTGTTACGCTTTCGTGGTTTGGTAAAACCTAAAATTTGTTACTTTTCTCGAGGCAAGGACCGGGGCGCGTTTCTCATTATTACGGCTCGGCGAGCTTGTATGAGCTGCTTAGAAATTCATTACTTCGTTCAAAATTAAGACAAACACGTTGTGTAAATAAAGCGATCGTGAGAAAACGACATTTCCTTCACTCCATCTCTCCTCTTCTCGCCTTTTTCGTGGGTGTATTCTTGCTTTGCTGTGGAATAGAAATTTTCCTATCCGATGTACGAGGGTTTTTCAGAAAGTTCAGGGTTCTCATTTTTTTCCTCGGCTCCGAATTAAGATAAATCCAATCAAAAAATGACGTTAAATGCGTCATCTTTTCTAGTTTTATTCCGATTTTTTGCCATTAAATTTAAGCTAATGGTCGCTCAGAAATTAAAAAAATTCAGAACCTACCTAGGAAAATTTCCAGCTACCTGCGAGCTACGAGGGTTGGGTCAAAAGTAAGTTTCCCTATCTTTCATCTTAGCAACTAAAACTGGAAAAGCGATTCGGTAAAGAATATTTGATGGGAAATTTTCTCTCAATTCGAATGTTGGTTTTGAAATTGAAACCGAAGAAAAATTGAAAAAATGGCGGCGATTTTCCCGTGGCCACATTTTTTCACCGAAAGCTCGAATTGGTTTTTCATTTTTTGTTGCTGAGATATATAATATAGGGAAAATTACTTTTGGCCCCGACCCTCAAGTCCTTCGTAGTTCGGAGGTGGCGAGAAATTTTCCGAGGTGGGTTCGGAAAAATTTAATTTCTGAGCGACTATTTGCTTGAATTTAGTGACAAAAAATTGACATAAAACTAGAGAAAATACCACGTTGATCGCTGTTTTTTGGGTTCAGTTTCTTTTTAATTAAGGGCTGAAAAAAGAAATAGGGAGCCTTGCTTTCTGAATAAGTTGAAGAGATGTTGAGAAACCACAACACGGAATCCAGCTACAATCCTCGAAAATTTAGGGGCCTCCTTTCTCGTAGAATTAAATCCAATCGATTTTTCAATTAAAATTTGAAACAAATCAATTTCCAGAGCGTGGAGCTAATCGCTAAAATTAAGTCCCTTATGATAAAGCAACAAAAGCGAAACAAAACAAAACAAAACAAAAAAACAGAAAAAAGGCAAGTCATCAAGCAACCCGGTTGACTTTGCGAAGATCTGCCTATTATAGTATACTGACACTCAACGAGAGTGCAGAAGGCAAAAGGTTTTGTTAACTTAAGATGTGCATGAATACTAAAATAATCTCTCCCCCCCCCCCTTCCCGCTTCAGTAAAAAATAATTTTATAAATACGTTTCGTAACATTCAAATCGAGATATAATTTTCTAACAAGCTTCAAAAATGAAACTTGATTACTTAATAAAGATTCCATTTGCATCACTAACGCCTAAGGGAGTCTTTCGAGAACCTAAATCTGCAAGCTAATCATGGCGTACATACCTCTTGGACACAGAAGGGATCAAATACTATTCAGAGAGGTCCCTTCGGAGAGAAAACCTACAGTAAATCAGTCCGAACCAAGAGTAGACGAACCTCCCAAGGCCCACCCGCGCCCGTGCTCATCCTCGCCCTTGGCACGGGGTAATAAAATTAAAAAAAAGGGATGGAAAAGCAGGCTCGGGAAAATCTGGAAAATGGGGCAATCACATCATCTACATCCCCTGTCTCTTTTCATCCCCTTGACGAAACGAGGGACGGTGTGACGAGAGGAAACCGCGAAGGGGGTAATTAAGACGAGGCAGGACTAGAGCGACGACCCTGAAGGACAGGCGGGAGGAGATGTAAACGCAGGGGGGTCGAGGGATTGGATAATCCCGCGGCCGTCTCCGGGTAGGAAGGAAAAAGGGGGTCAAATCTGGCCCCGAAATCCAAGGATAGGGGGAGCGAGGGAAAGTGGCTAGGGCGCGAGAGGAGCGGTGTTGCCAGACGGAGGATAAAAAGCCGTATCGTCCCCATTTAAATCAATGTAAAACGTACGGCTTTTTCACCCCAATCTGGCAACACTGGAGAGGAGTCGGAGTGGCGACGGCGGGCGACGCGCGGACTCAATTTTGACACACTCGATTCCAGAGAGTAGAGACCTTGAACACACGGCTAGATACAAACAAAGGGGCCAAGGCGCGGGGGTGAGGGGGATACTCAGCGCGGGGTTGCCAGATCCCCCCAAAAAATCAACAACGAGGCGAGATTGCGTGCCTGCTGTCCCGCCCGATACGACTTGATTCGATTCCAGTGGCTTTGCGTGCAATCTGACAACACTGCGTTTTAACACATCAAATCAATGAATAGCACCGAACAGGAAACTTGAGGGAGCTCGATATTTTACAAGAGGTTAAATGTACGAGAAACTACGTTGCCAGATGGCACGCACCCCACTTATCGATTCCCAATCGAACGAATTCTTTAATTCAGGCTGGTCGCAGTGTCGCGCCAGGTTTAAAACTTATTTCATTCTTCTTTTTGTGTGCTGTCGCGTAGCGCAAGCACCAAGCACCTTATGCTATATACCGGCGCTATATTTTTCGGTGTTGAGTTGTCTCACTCATGAAAAGTCCTTCGTTATCGCAAGAATATATTGACACAAACTACACGCAATTTCGAGAGGGATTAAAGAGAAAAAATCAATGAAATGAATAAATAAATAAAAAAATTGGCGCTCAATACTTGTTGAGAGGACAAAAAATCTGGACGGCTGTGGGGGGGGGGGGGGGGGGGAGCGCACGTTGTCTTCAGCGGGAAAAAACTAACTTTTTTCCCCAACTGACTTAAAAGCAAAAACAGACAGAAAATTCGGAGAAAAAATCGGGGAAATTCGGAGAAGCGCATTTCATAGAGAAGAGCTTTACTTCTGAGGAGAGAGCGCACGACAGCTTTAACTTCGAACCCTGTGCTTCTCCCTGCAATAGTCGCTCGGGGCAGTAAAGGTAAGAAAGTCCTAGTAAACTTCACTACCTTCTTATCCTAGAAAACAGCAACGATTGGCAATATATTATAAAATCTAACAAAGAGAATACCTAATATTTTATGAACTTTAGACCTCACTTCCTCACTAGTTACTTATTATGACAAGCCACCTCAATCCGAGAGCTCTTATATTGTCTTCACAAAGCGTAAGTTCGATTAAAAAAGTTCGATATCTATCTCGAATGTGAAAGACGACATCCACCTCCGATTTGCGCCAAAATGCCCAGTTTTTTGTGCTCTTACGATCATTTGGAGGGGTGGTGTTGGAAAAGCGTTAAGATATTTGGGGACTCTAAAATCAAATTACAACTACAACCAAGGCTGTATTTTTTTCCCTGAAAAGTACTTGCTTTTGACAGTAGATTTGACTCATGGTTATTTAAATTCGGAATTTTCAAAAGGGGGGATGGTTTTTTTGAAAATGGGTCCAAGTCGAACTTTCACCTTCGATACATCGAAAACTAGAAACCTACAATTTGCGTCAAAAGTCTTGGAATTTGCGCCCTTTAAAATGACGCAATATAAGACTAGGGTTGCCACTTGACATTTTCGCAATAGCTTTCCACTTCTCAACCTCTAAAAAAAAAAAAAAAAAAAAAAAAAAAAAAAAAATCCAAACTTATGAAGATTGGCGCAACAGTTCGACAGGGAAGCTAGGTTGCTTCTGTTACACCCTGTTCAATCCCTCAACTAAAAACCACTCCAAAGAAAGTCAAAAGCTTCAACTTTAATTATAACGACACGCACGCAAACTGGGAACAAAGGACATCTGTGAACATCGAACATCTAATAGAACAGAACTTGTTCACATGATTTGTGCCCACGGCCGGCCTCGGCGGAGCGGCTCAAACTTATAGATTGATTTTCGAATGTCACATTGAAGGAGATTCCTCGAACTTTTCTCCATTTTCATTATACTTTTCCCCTCCTCTTCTTAAAGGACACTGGATTCGAAGGTTGACCGATCCGCGGAGAAAAAGATCACAGACGTCATTCTTTCTCATAAACTTTTCGCGGTTGCCGGGAGCAGCTTCCCAGAAATCGTCACAAGAACAAACGTCAAGATTACGAACACAGGGTATCAAGGAAGCTAAAGAAACACATAAACCTATATTATGTATTACCTAGCTTCGTAAAAAAATAATTCCTAATTCTTGCAGACCTTAGAGGCACACTGTAATTGTGGGAGGGGGGACGAACGGGAGAAAAAATAAAAACGAATCTGAAAATTGCTAACATAAGCACTTGATGTTTCGTACTCGCACAGTTAAGTAAAAATTAATCAGATTACCATCACACTGAATATTTCTTTGACTTTGTAAAAATAAAAACCCTGTGGAAGGCAGTCGGTAGAATTTGAAGGGAAAAAAGAACCGAAAGCCCTGAAATTAGTTGAGCAATAAAACAAGTAGCGCTTGTTGAAGACTAATTTTTTCGAAACAATTTCATAAAATAATTGCAGCAATTGGAAATATTTATAAAATTCTAGGTTCCCCGAAGTTTTCACCAGGTTTTTTAGATAGTTTTTCGACCAAGTTCCCGGATTACAGTATCAACCAAATAATTCTGGATCATCGAAATAAGGGGTCGTCGTTTTTGATGAAAACTCTGGAATAAAATTAGGAATTTAATAATGAGCAAAAGCAGAGCGCGCTGACAACCTTGTAGAAAAAATAAAAATGGGGGAAAAAAAACCCACATAAATACCCTGACTTTTCCGAGGATTCCTGTAAGTTCCTTAATTTTCCCGGTTTCCCGAGAAAATGGCGACCCTGTATAGACGTCACGTCAATACGAGCGATTAACAACGTGTTGGTGACGTGACGACGAAAGCAAATTAAAAGAAAAGAAAAATTTGATGGCTGGATAAACGATAAACGTTAGCCAAAGACAGTGACAGCTTGTGGGTTATTGCCAGCACCTAGGGCGACATTCCATGGAAGTTTCTAGGAAAGCTTATCGAGTCACAGAAGGACATGTTCGATTTCCGTTGCATGCGGTATTGGAGGAGACTTTAAAGGGAAGTTTGGCACTGTGATTGCTCCGGTGCTCTGAAATAGAATGCACGTTTATAAAAGTTTTGAAGTTCTAACAAGTTCTATTCACCGAAATGGAGTTAACGGGATGCAGGCAAATTATTTCTAAGAATCATCTATACATTGAATAGCTGGATGAGAGAATAGGATAGGTTTCAAAACGTCCCCATCCGCTCTTTGCTGAAGGCGGTGGATGGCGGTTTGTGAAATGCGATGAATCAATTAATAATTGTCTCCACCATATCCACAAGCCTAGGAATTCGAGCGAAGAAGAAAAGAAAAGAAAAAAATAGGCTTCAAAATCTAATTGATGCAATACCAAATCTTGAAAATACAGAGGCAGTCGCTCCAGGTACGCAACTATTCAGGCACGCCTGGTGTGGTATTGCATACCTTGAGTTTTGAAGGCACATAGGAATGTCCTGTAGCGAAAAGATTGCCATTTTACGCGACTTACAACTGGTCCCTATGAACATTAGCTCCGACTCGAAATATGTAACTATTTCTACTTGCCAGGCGTGGTATTGCATATCCTAAATTTTGATGGCGTACACGAAGGTGTCGAATTATTAACTGTAGCAAAACTATTGCTATTTTACGCTACTTACGACTGGTCCCTATGACCAATAGCTCCGACTCGAAATATGTAACTATTCCGACTTGCCTGGTGTGGTATTGCATATCCTAAATTTTGAAGGCGTATATGAAGGTGTCGAATTAATAACTGTAGCAAAACTATTATGTTATTTTACGCGACTTACAACTGGTCCCTATGAACACTATAGCTCCGACTCAAAATATGAACTATTCCGACTTGCCTGGCGTGGTATTGCATTTCCTAAATTTTGAAGGCGTATACGAAGGTGTCGAATTATTAACTGTAGCAAAACTGTCGCCATTTTCCGTGACTTACGACTGGTCCCTTATGAACATTAGCTCCGACTCGAAATATGTAACTATTCCGACTTGCCTGGCGTGGTATTGCATATCCTAAATTTTGAAATTTTGAAGGCGTAAATGAAGGTGTCGAATTAATAACTGTAGCAAAACTATTGTCATTTTACGCGAATTTAGACTGTTCCTCCCCCTCCTTGTACACGGCAATCCCCGGTAATGATTGACGGTCACGGTCAAATCTTCCGATCAAGATTCATTTTTTTTACGAAAAGAGAAAAAATGAAATAAAACTAAAACAGGAGAGAGGATCCATTCTCTCAGTCTGTCATGAGCCCTTGAAACGTGATTCAATAAATGCCTCTATCTGTCCAAAACCGAAAGTGACTCCCACTGTTTGGGAAGATTTTTTAAACTCCAGCGGTGAGAGAATACGGTTGAGTTTGATGCGTTGCAGGAGTTAAGAGCCTTAACCTTTCAACCTAACTCGCATCGCGTCGTCGGTCGCGTCAGTACCCAGCTTATCGCATTTTTTTGAGGCTAGAGACGAAGTTCCTTACGCTCACTGACTCTCTAAGTAGATTAGGACAGGTAGGTACGAGCATTACCCTCAACGGAAAACTACGGTTGAATCGAGACGTCAGCTTGAGGTATTTGTATTAGGAGACCGCGCTGATAGGTGAGCAACTCTCATGACTTGTCATTTTGTCGGCGGAAACCAAAGCTTATGTTGCGACTCAGAATATCCCACACATCACTCGCCGGTAAAACTGTGTTCGGCGCATTCAAAACGACGCGATGTAAGTAAAATGGATATGCCTAGCAAACTTGAGAGCGACAAGCAAGTGGTTCTGCAGACATTAGGTTACAGAATCTTGTCATAAACCTCTCCTTTCACTCTTCAATACATATAAATTTTCCTAATAATTCTGATAGAATAATCACTAATATGATGTGTAAATTATAGAACGATAAATCCTACTGTTGCTTTTTACATTTAAATTCAATTTCACCTCGATAGTCGATACTAATGGAGACAAACTTATCTTCAAAATAGCGAGGCAGAGAAAATTCAGAAAATTGTCCAAGAGCAGCGCGGATGATCGGGGGAGACGGATTAGAAGACTCATTTTCCATGGAAGCAAGCTGCTTTTAAACGTTTTCAAGGTTTAAGAATAGTTATAAAACAATTGACTTTTTGATTCACTAATCAATCTCAAACTAATTAGGGGGGGGGTGTATAGAAAAGATAAGTGTAAAAAAGATTGTACAGAGCGAGGCCTCTCAAATATTCGTCTAATCCTCTCCACAAGATGGGTCTGTCAAATCTCGTTGCAGAAGTAGAGGAGAAGCTCAACCGGTAATCTTTGGAATTGGTAGGAGTTATTTCTCAAATTGCATGATGTAAATGAATTAAAATGAATATGGGGCTTGGCTGATCTTTAAAACACGCCTTAAAATTGAAAATTCAGTCTCAACAGCCAAGATTTGTTTTAATTTGTTTTAATTTGCAGGAATGAAAATTGAAAATGCACCAAAGATTATCGGGTTAGCTCCACTTCCGCTTTTGAAAGTAGCTCTAATAAGTGTCTGCAGTTCGTTAGAATCGAGTGAGGCAGTGTCGCATTCGACAATAAACTTTTCTGTGTTGCTACATTTAACAGATTTCAAAATGTTCTGTCTATTCCCGAAAGCTCA
Organism: Trialeurodes vaporariorum; assembly: GCA_011764245.1. NCBI lineage: Eukaryota > Metazoa > Arthropoda > Insecta > Hemiptera > Aleyrodidae > Trialeurodes > Trialeurodes vaporariorum. The sequence goes on along the minus strand of VMOF01000111.1, from coordinate 81,566,169 downwards.
ACAGTGGCGCGGCGTAACTTAAAAGAGGTTTTATTTCTCTTGTCGCCCGTTTGAATGTACAGATAGAAAAAGGATGGGAAGAAAAGATTGGACGCCCTTTTCTGACGATCAAGTCTCAATGGACGAAGAGAGAGAACAAGAATTTCTAGCAACGCAACGCCTCTCTGTTGCTCACTAGATTGCAGTTTCGATGTGAGTTAATCACATCCCCCCTCCCAAGAAAATCTTGAAAATTCCTTGACTTTTCCAGGATGCTCAAAAACTCCCCGTCTTTCCCGGTTATCCCGGTCTAAGGCCACCCTGGGTTTTAGAGAAATAAAGTGAAAAAATGGGACACCCTAGAGCGCTACCTCGTGGGTCTCGTCTATTTCAAGTTTATAAACGGTTTAATCTTGTAAATATCCCCCTTCCTCTTCTTTTTTCCTCCAGTTACCTTAATCAACTTTGTTTACGTGTGTGCATGTGTTTATGTGCGTGTTTCTCCCTCTTTTTCCAGCCCCCCCCCCTTTCTACTTGCTCTTTATTATTTTCAATTAAGGTGCACTGCACTATGCGTTCCGCCCTGATGTGCTAGCATCGCGTCGGTTCAACGCCAAAGAGAGTAGAAGAGAGGTAGGGAAGAGAGAGGGGGGGGGGGAGAGAGAGAGAGAGAGAGAGAGAGAGAGAGAGAGAGAGAGAGAGAGGAGAGAGAGAGCGAGGGGACCCGCTGCGTTGACGTTGCGCTGGGCTCTCGCGACCCCCGTGCGTCAGGTGCTTTCCTCTAATACACGAGGGGGTTGAGGGAGGCGGTATGGATCGGAGGGAGGGAGGGGCGATTGTAATTTCCCGTGTCCCGTCTTTACGGGCGCAAGAGAGAGAGAGAGAGAGGGAGAGAAAGAGAGAGAGAGAGAGAGAGAGAGAGAGAGAGAGAGAGAGGCAGGCAGGCCAAGACCAAGACGTCATTATCCTTATCCAGGAGTCAAGCTCGGACAGGTGTATTGCCGGCGGTATTGCCAGTTCAGGAAAAAAGTCTCCAGAGAATCGGAGATTTTTCTTCCACCAGCGCAGCGGAGTTTCTCGCGGTCCCCATTCCTTCGAGGCATCCAAATTTTCTGAATTTTCCCCTGCGCTGCACTCCGATCATCTTACACGGTGACTTTGAGCGTATGACATAAAAGCCCGCCTGAATTATTGATTAGCTGTTACGACGAAATTCCAAATTTCTTTCCATACGCCCTGAAGCGCGAGCTATACGAAGCAAATTGTCGTGCTAGGATCCAAAAATCTATCGGGAGCTATTCCCCATTTTTTGGTACCTGGTGTGCACGACCGAGTGGTTCTCCAAATTATGTCCAGCTCCAGATCCACGCACAAAAATTCGACTCAAATGGGAGGGGGGAAAAACCAAAATCGCGACTCATCGCGAGCCACCAGTACTTCAAAATTTCCCGGAAATTCAACATACAATTTTCGTCTTTTTCATGAAGGGGGGGGGGGGGGAGTAGGAGAGAGAGCGCAGTGAACATTTTCTCACGAAGTTATCAGAATTTTGGATATATAATACGATACCGATTTGGCAACGCTGGAACCCTCGTGTCCAGGTGCGCTTGGCTCAGCTTGTCAGCCCCGTGTATATAAAAAGATTGCACATGCGCGCGTTCAATGTCCATGTCCACCAATATTTACCCCTTCCCCTCCCCCGTACCCCCTCGCCCTCTAAAACATCGCGGAATTAGTACTATTTTGTTTTGATCGTCTTCTACTTTTTTTCTTTTTCGTTAATCATTTTTCCCCCCCTTCTTCCTTCTTTCACTCGTTATTATTGTCTTGTTCGCACCTTAAATGAACGGAGCCTCGGCCAACTCTCCGCTTTTGCCCTCCCTTACCCCCCTCTCCTTCATTAGTCTCTCGGGTTATGTGCACGCGTCCCTGGAAAAGTGCCTCGAGGTTTTTACCCCTTGTTCCGTTCCATCCTTCTCGATTTATCTTTGATGATAACTAGTGATAACTAGTTACGTCGAGTTCCGCATCTGTTCGATGAAGATCGTGGTAATAACGCCGACTCATTGACCGATCAATTGGATTTTGATCTGTGTACTCCAAGCTTTGAAAAAGATCGACTTTAGCGCCGTGCGGCGCGGCGTGCGTTGTCACCTTTTCGGAGGTAGTTTCAGAAGTGTAGGCGGACCTAGACCGATATAATCTTTGGAATTTGTCAACATTATTTCTGATATTACTCGACAAAAATGAATGAAAATTAATTTGAGCGTTAACTTTACAACGAGGAACAATTTTAAAGCCAATTAATAAAGTCAGAGGCAAGTTCGGTTTTGTTTTGAAGGAATTAAAGTTGAAAATTCGCAAAAGATTATGGTTTGGGTCCGCCTACACTTCTGAAACGAGCTTTAGAAATCGATGCTTGAGACTTTCACGCCCACAGAGGACACGATCAGAGTTGGTTTCAACAGGTGTTTACTTCCACAAAAACTCTATACTCTGGACCAAACAAACAAATAAATAAATAAAAAATATTCGGTACAGACAGTTGCGGATTGTTGTTCTCGACCCCCAAGTTGCAAATCCTCACTTCTGTCTTCTGATCAGTCGAGACCTCACCTACGTTAAAGAACAGGGACCGTCTGAATCTCACATTTTTTGGGGCCGGGGAAAAAAGACTGATAGAGTCGGGGAATTCTCACCCGAATCATGAGGTCACCTGAGTTTAATAAGTCCGAACAAGGTGCCTGAAAGCGACACTGTCGATTCAAGTGGCATGGTGAGCTAATATCTCACCAATATGTTTATGGAGCGAGCGCTTCACTGAGAAAAATTCCCAGTAATCGCAACAAGAACTCTGTTTAAAACTTTCCTAACAGGGAGTCCGGCAACTGTAACGGGAATCCCTGAAGACGTAATCAGAGTTTCTGTAAATGTAACTAGAATTCCAGTTTTGACAGTATTAAGCAGATTTTTTTTTTCGGTAACTAGAATATTTTATCTCACTATCAGTGTATCTGTACCCTTTGAGTAGTTGTTCTTGTAGGCAACAGGTCATACGTTTTTAGGCGTATAATTGTTCCTCTCCACGGTACAAAAGGGACTTAATTTGTCGATGTATTTCAAAAGGCAGGTTAGCTTCAGCTTCTACGTATGTAATGTTTCATAGTGCCTTCTTTTCACGTGAATAGGCTTGGTTTGGGTCTGCAGACTATAATTTTTTTTATGCATTGGCGGAAAAAAGGTTTCCGGGTGCGCTGGGGGAGGCCTTCAAAAATTTACAATTCTTTTCGGAACAGAAGATGAAATTGCCTCCCCCAGTAGCGCACCGAGAGTTTCTTCATCTCTCTCTTTTCTCCATTAAGAAACGTTTGTTAGACAAGGATGGACAAGGGGATAAAACCCCCTCCTTCTGTCCTTTTCCTACTTATACACTCCAATGGCAAATGAGAGAGATGGAAGATATCCTGGTTGCGCCAGTGGCCTCCCCGCAACCCCTTCCTCCGCAAATATTCGGTAGATCTTGAGCGATATAAAGGAAAGCTGCGTTACTTACTCGACGTTCAGATACTGATTAAATTATGAATGCGACAATTCCAACTTACCTAGAACAGAAAACAAAGCAATTTGTTAGAAGCATGAAGACAACGAAAATCGAAGGCGAAAATTTGTGTACACAAACAATAAAACAAAACAGTAGCCTAAAAATTTAAGACACAAAAAAAAAAAAAAAAAAAAAAAAAAAAACCATTTCGGGGAATTTCCTTTTTCTGTGTTCGTAAACTTGTTCTTTGTTTCCGGAAACGCCAGGCAAGTAATGTACCTACTTTTCTGAATGCTGTCGTCGGCCATCTTTGATATGCTCGTGTTGCAAGCATCATGGGCGGATACAAGGAATCGTCATCGTCTCTGTCTCCCACCATTCAGACTTATGTATTAGAAAAGGACAGCAAAGGGGGCCATGACGTGACTTTGGCCCCCTCTTCTGTCCTTTTCTAACGCAAGCTTTCAAATGGGAGGAGAGAGAGAAAGACAATTCCCTGTATCCGCCCATGGCAAGCATGCATGCAGGGTTGATTCGCCCGTTCAACAGCTATCTTAGGCTTTCCTTAAAACAAATGTTGTGGGTTTATGAGTGGATTTTGAGACTATTTGATGCTCTCAATATGAGGTTTTCGCGTGATTTTGCACCAGTTTCAACCCTCCATACTTCCATAGCTCTGTAGCGAAAGAATGCAACAAATCCATGGAGGCCCCTGCCGAACAATGCATCGTTTCAAAATTTCGCTGAAAACATGAGTTGACCATATAACAACTACGTCCAACGGTTCAACGCACGATGACTAGAAGATGACATCTCGCGTAAACGTCCAAACGGTGCCGTCGACGCGCGCGCCATCATCTCATCAGAACGCGCGCAGGCGGAGTGCGCGACATTTCCGCCCGACTAACTCACTAACTTACTAACCTCACAACTGTCCCGTGTCCCCCGTGTCACATGGACTGCTCTGCTTTGCTATGGCCGATCGTATTCTCGTCATTCCTCGGTCCACATCCCGATTTCTTGGAATCGGAACTTTGCGGCGCACACAGGGTCGACACAAGGATTTTGTTGGACACGAAAGTTTGCTACATTACCACCAAGCGATGTTTTTGTGTTGCTACTTTCTTGTCAACTTGACACTTCAGCTGGCGCCCGACGTCGGGCGTATTCTCTATTGATTGCTTACATTTATCTGCCCTATAAAAATACTCATAAGGGCTGCTCACAGGATTTACGGGCCCCTGCAGACAGAAGAGTGGCTCGAAAGGATCCCTTAACCCTTTACAGACCAGGTTTGTTCAAAAGAACGCCTCTCTTCCATTTATATAAGAAAGGTAGTTAACTGTTCGTACTCAGGGGAGTTGGAATTGCCTACACAATAAATTGAAGGCGCCCGAAGACATATTGTATTGTAAGTGTTTTCATCGATAATCGGGTTTATTCGGAATCATGATGCTGGAACGATGTGAAATAGACTAGAGGAAGAAGACGAGTATACTCGGGATTGGTCCTTAAGAGGTTAAGAGAAATGTAGCTTAAAGTTTTTAAATCATGTTTCCCTCATCCCCCCCCCCCAAATTGGCGACCCTGTGATCCACCATGCACTATATGACTTGATGTCTCAAATGCACTGTAATCTTCACAGACATTTTCGTTCCTTGTGAGACCCACAATGCAGCAAAGGGTTAAAACCTTATGATCTGACTCATATTACGCATAAAAGCTAATAATTAATTGAAACCATGTTTCATATTTGAGTTTTCTAGCCATTTGTTGTTTACAATCTTGATTATGATTCACGAAATAATGTCCGGAAAATTCAATACTTCGTTCCATTGGGCGGCGATGCAATTAAAAGAGACGAGTCGGTCGAACGAATACGATCAATCTAGGACTAGATTGGTCATACATTTGCGGCCACATCATCGTCGCGATGTCCTGAAAAATCTTAAGGTCACCTCACAGTAAACTTTTTTCGCGGTGAAAGCAAGAAACATTCACGCTTTGTGAAGGTCTACAGGGACCAAATTATGCTTGCGGCTCAGTGGCGGATCCACGGGGGGGGGGGCAGAAGCCTCAAATTTTGCCTTTTTTCGATAGAAAATAGTCCGATCCACCACTGTTGGGGCTTAAAGGTCCTCCGAAAGACGTTAGATGGTGCGTACTTTGGTTGCGTACGGTTTTAACCCCCCGTAAGTGCTCACGGATCATCTGCGGGCGAGACCGTGAGGACATAACATTTTTTGGTCCCTACAAAAACTTCAAACTTGCATTTTATCCCCCAATCATTTTGACCCGAAAAATTGATCATAGAAAGCTTGAAATATCATCAATTTAACGTTTCCTTAAGATTTGATCTTGAACGCAACGTTCAAAAATTTCCAAAAAGTTGATGTTAGCTCCCGCAAATGACATTCCAAGGCGGAAAAGTTGGGGGGGGGGGGCAAAAAGATTTACATTTCCAGGAAACGATCGAAAATTGATAGAAACTGAGGTCAAATTCGAAATCAGTTCTTCGAAATAACTACATTTGAAATATTTATGACGTCCAATAATCAGAAGAAAATGTCCAAGTCTTGAAGAGTGGCGCTGAGATATCTGCAGAACCCACTCCTTTCCTCATCATAAAATAAACGAGAGGTTACACGTGGAACAGTTGCGTGAGCACAACCCTTGCTGGGTAAACATACGTCACGAGGAGGGTAAAATTCATCAGCGGAGCTACTTGGGAGCTTTTCATCCGATCACGACATTTCTAGGAGCCAATGCGCGGCGCAGCGTCCGACGCGGAGCCGAGACGTCCCGACGCCTCCCCACTCCTCCTAACCCCCCCCCCCCCCACCCACACCTTCGTGATCTGCCCGCATTTCTTAACCTCAGCTTCCTTGACCGTTGCATCGCGGTACGGGCCGCGGGTGGTCAGTTGGTCATCGTTAACTCGTTAAGCTACTCAACTGCGGTGCAAACTCGGGGCTCTTGTGAACCGCTTGTTTAAACAGGGTGTCTGAAAAGTAATGGGAAAATTGCTGCAACCGATATGTGAGTGGAAAGATAAAAAGTTCAATAGCTGTCCTTGGGATGGGTCTGTTTCAAATTTGGCTGCGATGGTGCTTCGATGGTGCCTCAGTGAGGATCTGTATTCGTTGCTGAATTTGAGTGGCGCGAAAGTAGCGATGATATCCTGAACTCAAAATGGGGGGGGGGGAATACAAATACATACATAAATAAACCGGAGGATAGAAGACAATATCGATTACCACCCCCATTTGCTCAACCTGCCAAAGCTGGTTCAGATGAGTTGACGTTTGACCGTTTTCAGTGTTTACGCGTACCAAGCTCAATGCGCCGAGATTCGCGCCTATTTGTAAGTCTACTGCGCAGTGCTCGAAAACATTGAGAACTGTCTGACGCCAAACTCGTCTGAAATGAACTACATTAGATCAGATTCGGCTTCAGATAGTTAGTTGATTCATAAGTGAAATTCCTAGAAAATTACACTGATGAACACAATTTCATCGCGGTCCGTTCTGCATTAATCGAGATGTAGACGTTCAAAAATCCCATTTTGTGATGTATTGATTCTCCAAAATGTTGGTCCGATTCACAAGCCTGCAATTACGGGTTACGGAGAGCACTGCCACTACAACGTCACAATCTAGTGCGTGGTACAAAATTTTGCGACAAAGAAATGCGTGTCACAAAACAATATTTTCATAAAAAAAAGCTCTAAATCGATCGATACTAAACGGATTGCGATGGAGTCGCGCTCATTGACATTTTCTCGGCATTTTAATAACAACAATTTAAACAGTCGAACCCATCGCCAGAGCAACTGGCCCATATATTTTGCTTGTAAACTGTTTTAGGGAGAAGGGAGAGCGAGAAATTCAAAATTGACCGAAAAAAGTGCTGATTTCACAAATCAAGAAGTATCTATCGGCCAATCAGACTCCTGAGTTTCAAATTTCCAACCCGTCACAAAAACACTCGTTTGACCTTCTACACACCCTGTGCTTGCGCGTTGAGAACAGAGCATCTAACTTGCGACTTGCAACTTGCAAACTCGCTCCATAGAAGATCAGAGTGTATTCGTCAGTATCAAGTATGCCACGGTAATTGGGTTGGCACTGACATGACAGGACGGTCTGAACAGTGACCACCCACCCTCTAACTCCCAACAACTCTCCTGCTCCCTCTCGTCCGGCCACGGGGGGGGGGGGGTACAGTTTTGCCCGATGAACGGCTTCAGGTCGTATATTTCTCATACGACTCAATGTAAAATAAATAGCTTTTAAACCTCAAATCTGGCAACATAGGCGGGGCGAGGCGGTGCTCGCGGAAGACTGCGATCCGAAACCAACCTGTCTCATCACACCTCGCGTATACCCCATTACTCCTGGTAAAAATAGCCCGGGTCGGGAGGCACGACGGCTCCCATAGCGCATGTTTACGTTCTCTTGCTGGCTGCGCTTGGAGCCATTGCTATGGGAGGCTTTTGTTACCAATTTAAAGCGTAACTCAACGTTATTCTACGGATTGATGAAACTGGCGCCTTATTGGCCACCCGTATAAGCCACGTTACATTATTATAGTCATTGATCAAATAGACCATAAGCACATTTTTGAATAAATGAATGGCTTGTTAAGAGTCTAAGTAATCATAATCAGGTCATGAGAAAACTGCATAAGAGCACGCATTTCGTCAAATAAATCACCAAACTTCGCCACCTTTAAACTTAAAAAAGTGCATTTATCTAGATTAAAAAAAAAAAAAAAAAAAAAAAAAACCACCACGTCTCTGCAGAATCAATAGTAACCATGATGTAATGATTGATACATGAAAAACAATACAGATTTTTTGGGACTTTCCGACACTCGGAATCATGGGGAGGGGGACTTTTGAGGATTTAAACACTATGCGGATGGTAGATTAACGCCCAATCATTGGAATTTGCTTCCGATTTTATTCTAGGTCAAAAGCTGAATTGCCTGGACTACATCACCTCGACATGGCGGCCCACTGCCGCTCTTGCAATGTGGCAACAACGTATTTTCTCCATTTAAACCTATGTAAAACAATCGATCTTCAGGGGGTGCAATTGCACCCCCAAGACATCGATACTTTCGCATAGTTTTAAATGGAAAATAAGCATGGTTGCCATATTTCACGAGCCGCCACTGCATGGCAGAGATGGTTCAAGAAAAGAGCTCGCAGCACGGAAACATTTTACATCCTCTCTGTTTTGATCCCGTTTTACGCCCCCCCCCTCCCTCCAATCAGCACCGAATACGCAAATGTAACGGGATGACTGAGATGGGCTTCAGGTAGATTGTGTTGACCTAAAAAGGCTATAAAAAAGCGAGGCTGTCCGGCTGCAGAGCAAAGAGGGTCTTTGTTCCGTGTTCACCCCTCCTTTCTTTACAATTCTTCGACTTCTCTAAATAACAATGCACCAAATCGCTTCTCACCCCCAAGACAAGGCACGGTTTTAAAATAAATTGGGTCATTCCCCCCCCCCCCCCCCCTTCTTTTGGAAAACTAAACATAGGCAAAATACCATTTACTTCAACGGGAGAAGGAATTGATAGTTCAAACACATGATGATACACTCGGAGTATAAAACAATTCATTAGGAGAATGTAGAAAATGATCACCATTACAACGAAGAAAGCAAGGCTCTCCGATCCAGCAGCTTAAATGCAAAAGGCTGCGTGACGAATTGGCAAACCTCGCTATTAGAGTTGCCAGACTCAAGTAAAAATTGACAATAACTCGGGCATACGAACGAGTGAGTGAATCGAATCGGTACCAAATTCGAACGCTCCACCATGGTCTGGGATCGTTAAAAAGCGGCAAAAAAATATAATGGGAAATTTCTCATCAATTTTGAATAGATCAAACTTTCAAGACCAATTTTAATCAAGGAGAACACTTGCCCAGAATAAATGTCACTGCAAAATTATAGATTGAGATTAAAGAAGAGAGAAAACAACTATTTTTGGCAAATTATTTCGCTGATTTTTTGCCCCCCCCCCCCCCCCGATCTCAGACCGTATAGTAAGTGCGTGCTTAGCTCACAACAACCAGTTGAATCGATTGCAGCAGAGAGGTAGCTCAATCATTGATTAAACCGGCCGTTGAAGCAAATTAAATGTTACTGATTTGAGTGTTTTTTAACAACCCTTCTTTTATTTCACCTGATTGTAATCTTTGCTTCAATCAGTGGCGAAGCGTGCGATGTGACAACGGTACATTTAGTATTTGGTTCATTAAATTAAAACGCAAAGAAAATATCGAACTATCTAGGGATCGGTGATGACCATCGAATTCGACCTTGTCTGTGGGTTCAAATGGACAAAATGCTACGTTGCCAGGTAGCACGCTTCGCCGATGGCTTTAACTGATAAAATCACCTGTGGATTGTATAGAATACTCAAGCTCGATGAATTAGGAATTCACCTCAACTCACTTTAACTTTCAAAGCAACTGTTTTGACTCAGGAGTTTTTATGAGGGAAGTTGAAGTGTCCTCTTTTGTTTGTCAACTAGGGTCCAAAAGACGAAATGGAAGAGAGACGAAGAAAGAAAGATGAAAAATAGAATAGTTACTGTCGCTCCTGATTTATGGACGTATATCTCGCGGGAGAGTAAAAAAAGTTCGGTTCAAGTGGACCGTATTTTTTGACTGATCTTTATCACTTTTAAACCACACATTATTTCCTTAAAACAACCCCCCCCCCCCCCCAAATAATTATTTTTCCCTTTTTTCCGCTTGAAAGCTCCAACTGGAGCAAAAGCCAATCATTGTCAGCAGAGAAATACAGCTTATAAAGATACATTAAACTAAACAAAAACGAATTGTGCACTTGGCTCATTGAACCGCAAAGCGTGTTGCGTCGACTAGAATGTAGGCGCTGAACACTTCAAGGCAGCGCTTGAAGCTTCTATAAATTAGATACATTCGGTATAATAGCAGAAGCAAGTTAGTTTAACTGAGCGAGCTTCTGCTCGAATCGACTTTGCTTCGAGGGGGGGCTTCGCCGCTTCGAGGGCAATGACAGACGGCTAATTTCGTGTAATCCCAGCGTCTGGTTAAAAACGCCCGCCGCGCCACGCTTGATTCATCGCTGCATTGACCTTGAACTCACAGACTCGGTTATCGAAACAAGTGCCACGATATAGCATTCGACTGTCCATAACCATGCAGCGTCGGCGGTCGGCTACATACTTTTGCTATACGGCTGCAGCACCGCGGGCTCCAACCAAAACCAACACTGTATGAGCCACCAGGCCAAAATGGCCATTTTAAAGAAATTCAGATAACTGCTTTGAAGACAGGACTGGAAAAACGATACTTCGAAAAATAAATTAGTCTTCGAAAAGAAAAGAGACGAAAAGAGTCTTTGAATTTTCTTCTGAACGGATCTTCTGCCCGAAAATCCGAGAACTTTGTCACACCGGAAATTCCTACTTTCTCAACAAACAGCCCAAAATGTCCCCCAAAATCGCTTAGAAAGTATCTGAAGTGCACCTGAAACTCGTTCCAAAAGTGAGGGTGGGGCTCATCCGACAATCTTTGGGACTTTTTCAACGTTACTTCTCATTTTTTTCAAATTGCACATAATGCTTAGCTTTTCATCGGAGAGCGCTTAAAACTCACTAGTCAGAGTCTCGGGCAAGTATTGCTTGGATTTGAAGGAACGAAAATTTAAAATTAACCAAAGCGGATATTGATTGAGCTAAACCCGACGGCGCGGCGCTTATACGCACCAACGCACTTTCCTAGCACAGGGTGTCTAGAAAACTTTAAACTTTTTAAAGTCCCCGATTTTCCACGATAGTTCTTGAGTTTTTCACATAGATGTCATAAGACTATTCCGCAGTAAGAATGGGTCTGTCGCAAACTTTTGCTACAACGAGTAAGAGTGTTTAACTTAAGTGTAAAATCGTCTGAAAAGTCCATCAGTGGCATCAGAAAGTCATAAAAAGCAATGATAAACTCACCTGAGGCGTTTAAAGAAATCCAAGATGGCGGATAAATATCGAGCAATTTGTACGCATGCACCAGGAACATCGAAGGATAGCCAACCTCACATTATCGATCACAACCAATTTAAACGTAAACAAACACACAACCCCTACCTCCAGTGAGGTTGTCAAAGTTGACCATCCTTGGATGTTCACGGTGCATGCATACAGATTGCTCGATAATTATCCGCCATCTTGGATTTCATTAAACACCTCTTGTGAATTTATTATTGCATTTTATGACTTTCTGATGGCACCAATGGACTTTGCAGGCGATTTAACATGAGATTGGACACTCTTAATCGTTTTAGCAAAAGTTTGCATCAGACCTATTTGAACATAACTGAAGGCTCGAACTTTTATCAGATTGGAAAATAAATTCGGAGAAAAGTAATTCACTCTGATGAGACTGGCTCATAATCTATATTCCCTAATACTTTCAAGTTTTCTCTAATTCTAGACACTTTGCTGCACGGAAAAAAAAGATTAGTGAAAATAACCATACGGATACCTGATTTTGGCACCTGCTAGATGTTATGGTAAACTTGACCAGAAGTATGGTACATTTACCGATACTTTGAGTAAATTCGACATGCAATCAGGTAACATCACCTAGTACCTAGTCAAAACATAGTATACTTCTAGTTAACATTACCATAACATCTAGCAGGTGCCAAAATGAGGTATCCGTATGGTTATTTTCACCGTAGTTTTTTTCCGAGTGTATAGTCACACTCAAGCAAAAAATGGGAAGAAGAGGAGGAGTCTGGAAAGATAAAAAATCGGGCTCACGTTGAACTTAGTTCAAGTCTCGATCGTCCGCACTTCAGCAGGTTTACTGATTGGTTCTCGTACGTTCGAGGCCCACGGAGGATCGCCATCATTCCACCGCGTACAGGCCGTTGACATTTCGACGAAACTATTCCCACAAAAAAAAAAAGAAAGAAATACTAGGAAAGAAGTATTCAATACGCAGGTAGGATGCCGCGCATCTTCTTCTCTTCCATGTGCTCTTCTTCCATTATGAACAAACGGCAGCGCGTCGGTGATTCGACGAAGGACGCTCGCTACTCGCTACCTCGCGCTCTCCTGTTCAGTGCTGCCGAGCTACCGGCAGCGGCGAGTCGCGAAAGTCGCAACGGGCGCCGAGACGCTGCAACGAGAATCACGTGACGCAGCCACCACACCATGCCGGGTACGAAAAACGGCGGAGGAAAAGGAGGGGGGCCGGGGGCTCCCCGTCCGTCCGTCGCGACGCGGCTAGACGCGTCGGATGGAGAGAGAGGATGGATGGGTCAACAAGGAACGCAGAAATGCATGCCTCGAATTCCACAACGCCCTCCCGTCGCCCGACACCCCTCACTCTCTTATTCGCGCGCTCTCTCTCGTTCGATAGAGCTGACGCACGCACGCAGGCACGCACTCTCCCCCCTCTCTTTAAAAGCTCAGCCGACGCCCATTTACTCCTCCCGGTCAGAGTCGCAGGGTCCGGCCGGCCGGGCGTCAAGCCTCTCCCGAACGCAGAATTGTCGACCAAAATTTTTGCACACTTCGATTGTATCGAACGAGGAATCTTATGACGGGGCTGTTGCAAACTTCCTCTGTAAGCGATTAAAGGGTCGATTCAGAAGTAAAAACTTTCAAAAGTACGGATGGTAGAGCTCGTTTCAGAAGTGTAAGCGCACCTAGACCACAATCTTTAGCGACTTTTCAAATTTCATTTCTTCAAAACTGAACAAAACTTGTCTTCGACTTTGAAATTTTAATTTTAAAGTGTTCCTCAGTGAAAAGCCAACGCTCTAATTCATTTTCATTCATTTTCATTTTGAAACAAGAGAAATAATGTTGAAAAATTCCAAAGATTATCGGTTTGGGTGCGCCTACACTTCTGAAACCATCTATAGCGCTAAAAACTCACAAAACTCACTCCGAGACACAAAAAAGCCTTTTTAAATGCGTGAGCGGAATGACCCGGCGGCGTTGGACACTAATAATGAGAGATTCCCATCTAATAATACTGTAACTCTATCAAGAAATGACCAATGAGAGAGGACTTTCTTACGACACCGGTGTCACCATGTATCACAAAAGCCTTCGTCAGATGTGGATCACTACTCTGGTGTCTAGTTGCTCTGTGAATCTTTCTTAGTGTCAAAATTAAGATAGGAATCTCCAACAGGTAGTGCCCAACCCAACCATTACGCTCACGAATTTGAAAGCATTTAATGAGTTTAGGAGTGAATTTTGTGAGTTTTTAGAGCGACCATCGTCATATTGCGAGGTTTTTGCCCCTGAATCGACATATAAATCGGGCAATGCAAACTTATGCAAAAGCTCCGCCATTTTAATTTTAGGGCCAGACAGTATAGGATCCCTACGTGTGAAGAGTTGAGACGTACGTGAAATCATACTTGCCAACGCCATTATATACGATTTTGCGCATTTGTTTGCATGTGAAATCATCGATGCCAACGCATTAGATATACGATTTTGCTCATTTGTTTACAAACACAGACAAATAGACCCACCGCGAAACCTTCGAGGTCTTTGATACGACCCTAATGGGCGATCACTGACTATCTGGGCAAATTTTGGGAAAAAGTACATTTTGTTCCAAACTTTCGAGAAATTTAAAGCTGTTTTAATGGATACTCACTTTTGAATTTTTTTATTTTTTTTGCTCCTTGAATTTTCATTTTCGTGTGAGCCAAAATGTCTTGGTGTGTCAAACCACCAGGGGAGGGGGGGAGGGGAGATGACGCTAATATGGGCCCAAATTGAGGGTGGTATACGCGTAATGACAACATCTATCAGGCGATAAGATCATTTGTACCGTAATCTATTTGGGCCCTTGAACGGCTCAAAAAATAATTTGACAAGTTTAAGGATGGGAGTGTGAGGGGGAAGGGCAACTTAGAACAGTGCGCATACACACACCAACACCTACACCTCCACTCCGAAACCGAAGTCTACAAGCCGGCAAATCATACCCACACAATATATTCCGAAAGGTATAGAACGTAGAATAAAATTAGAAATACAAACAAACCAGCTGGTGGTGATAAGACCAAACCAGAGGCACGCGCGCACCCTCACGTGGAAAAAAAATGAAAAACTTGATATAAAGAACAAAACAAAAAACGCGGCGCCATCCATCGACATCGCATCGCCGGCTACAGCTGTTATTGTTGTTGTTAGTCTGGAGCTGCAATCGTGTCTCATTGTCGTCCACAGACAATCTGACAGTGCGGAAGGGAACAGCGTTGCCACCAATAGGGGAAATGGCATTGATAGATTGTAGAAAAACCCTGTCAGCTGAGTCAGGACTGGGCAAAATGGAATTTGTTTAACCTTTTTGATACCAAGCTCTAGTATATTCGTTTCCGTGACTTGATTTTCCTCACACAATATGAATGTCACTCTATTGTCGACGATAAAAGGTACTCCAAATTGCTCATACTTGTAAAATTATATTACCACGAGCGCCTTCAATTAGATGGATAGGCAAAATGAACACCGCGAAGTACGAACATTTGCCTAATTACCCACAAAATAGTGAGCTAGCGTTGATTTTTTTTTTTTTTTTTTTTTTTTTTTTTTTTTTTTTTTTTTTTTTTTTGGTAGCCAGCAGGCTGATTACGAACGATTGTATCGTAATGCTATCGAGTCGATGATTCAGTACGTGTTGTTCTTACGAGTAGTGTCATTACGATAGGTTTCATTCCGATAGAAACCCTCTCATTTCTGCAGAAAATCTCCGATAGCTTCGGAGTCATCGGCGAATTTCCGCAGAGGTGAGAGGGTTTCTATCGGAATGAAACCTATATCGTAATGACAACACCCATAAGAATGAACGAACTCGATCATCGACTCGATTGCATTACGAAACTAGAGTCCCTTGATGGAAATATTGTATAGGGAGTACCGACACGACGCTTTATGCATTTTGACAGGAGTCGATTTTGTCGATCGCCTGAACGAATTCGAAGGTTAAGTTCGACAGTGGACCAGTGGTGGACTGGCGGATTTGCCGGCATTCCGGTCCGTTCCCATACGTTCCTATACGAATCGACTCCTTTCGTGTGGAGCCTTCGATGTCGTCGACTCCTGCTCGACTCCGTGAGAGCCTAAAACCAACGACCAATCACAACTCGTTGAGCTCGTGTCGGTACTCCCTATACAATATTTCCATGAAGGGACTCTATACGAAACGATTGTTCATAATCAGCCTGAAGTGTTGTAACAGGAGCAGGGTTAATGTGAATTCTCGCCTATTGTAGTTCCGGACTCGTCAATAGATAGCGCTGAGTGTTTGCCCACGTTGGATTAATCCTTTTTTTTTTTACCCACTCAAAAAGCGGATCAATTATAGTCCTAGAGATTCGCTCCAAGAATGCGCACACCAAAAAATAGAGGAAAGAAGAGGAAATAGAACAGCGACAAAGCTGTTACGATGGAGGACGCCGGAATTTGAGCATTTTTCATATAGTGAGAATCCAAGACATTTTAAGGTGTCTCGAACTTAGCAAGAGCTTTGGTTATAAAACTGCACTTCACGGACAAGGTGCCATCATTAAAACTTAATACGAAAATATTAAAAATGTCCTTACCTAATACACCTACAAATACACCTACAATTTTTTTTTTTTTTTTTTTTTTTTTTTTTTTTTTTTTTTTTTTTTTTTTAAATAAACAATGAACGGCGATATTCTTCCTATACCTTTGTAGACCTCGTTTCAGAAGTGGAGGCAGGGCACAAACAACAATCTTGGGCGAATTTCCAGTTTTCATTCCTTCAAAGCATAACAAAACTTGCCGGAGAATTATTGCCGTCATGACTTTTTGACACTTTTTCATAAAAAGCCATAGCTCTCAAATTCCTTGCCATTCAATTCCATCTCGCAGAACGAGAAATAACGTGGGAAAATGCCGAGGATTATCGGTTGAGCTCCGCCCGGTGGCGGCTCGTGAAATGCGATGTATCAATTTCCACTCCATTTAAAACTATAGAAAAGTATCGATCGTCAGGGGGTGCAATTGAACCCCCGAGAAATCGATACTTTTCTATAGTTTTAAATGGAGTGGACATCGATATGTCGCATTTCACGAGCCGCCACTGGCTCCGCCTCTTCTTTAGAAACGAGCTTTGAGCGGTTCGAAAAACTTGCGGGAGGTCTGGCAGCGCCGACAAAAAGATGCACGGTCTCCGCTTGTGGTGAGATAATGAGGCTGGAATAGCGCGAAGTGCAAGGAAGGGGGAGGGGGGCATCGCCCGAAGTCAAATCACCTGTTGGCACATTCAAGCGCGAGTTGAGAGATAGAATGCGGAGGGGACCCCGCAGTGGCCTCAGGAGCAGTGCATTGCGCCCTAGTCTCGGAGGAAAAAAACTCACGGATAGAATTAGAACTTCAACTTGGAGGAACAATAATGTAGGTAATTGAATGGGTCTAACCTACAGTGTTCGAACTTCAAACGCAGTTCGGATACACTACCGAAAATGAAGAGGAAACTAAGTGGCTCGCTTATATGCTTCAACTTGAAACAGAGAAGTAAAATGCAAATGCAACCGTACGCTTTGAAAACTATTACTAATTTCTTCCACAAACGCCGATGAAACACCCAAAAGAGAGAAGAAACAGTGACCAACGTGATTAGAAAAATACTTGAAGAATGCCAGTGGAAGTTTGAACATTGACTTATTCCATTTCATTTCTCGTCTGTGTGAAAACAGAAAGCAAAGTTTTCGTTCAATTAGATTCTGGGGTGACCGCACAAAAACTTGGGGGAGGAGAAGGAAACCTTTTTTAATACCTGAAGGCACTTATGAGGCCAAAACACTGTAGAGGGGAAGTACGAAAGCGCAATGCCTGCTTTCAAAATTATAAACTACATAATCATACTATCCTGTTGACGCACGATTTGTGGGGATTAGAGCAAAAAAATATCTGATTTCAGATTCTTCTTGGTTGGAATTTTTGAAAAATTTAAAAAAACAAAAACATCAACATCAGACCATTATATCTATAGCGAGTTAAAGGACGCTCCTTAAAGAGGACAAAATGCAGCAACGCAGTCATTGCTGACTTCATAATTTTCGTTATTTATACCCTGAAAGTTGATGTCCTCTAAGGAGCCCGGAGCGTCAACGGGTTAAAATATGAATAATAATAAATAATAATAATAACATTATTAATACGTTCTTGTGATAAATACCAAGTACCCAGCTTTCGGCTTTCCTAAACAAACAACTATCTTACAGCCTGTTTCTGGACATGAATTGAACGGCAGCGCTTTGATCAGTGGCGGCGCGTGCAATCTGGCAACAACGTATTCTCTCCATTTAAACCTATGTAAGACAATCGATCTTTAGGAGGTGCAATTGCACCCCCAAGGTATCGATACTTTTGCATGGGTTTGAATGGAAATTTAGCATGGTTGCCAAATTGCACGAGCCGCAACTGGCTTTGATAATAGAAATCGGTAATAAACTCTGAAGTCCAACGCTACAGCCTTGTCAGTCTGAGAATAAACGGGACAGGAGCGGCAACGTCGCGTATCGCTGCAATGCACCGCGGCGCAGGTTGTTGCGCAACGCAAAAAAAAAAAAGACGACGCGAGACGCACGCTGCCAAATCGTCACCCCACCCGACCGCAAAGCAGCCGGTCCCGGTTAGAAGCTACGCAGCGTAGGGAGGTGGGAGTGAAGGAGGAGGAGGAGAGTGTTCATTGATGCACTCGGGGATACGATGAACGAACCCAGGACCGCTGGGCGGAAATCCGACACAGCGACCACTACAACTACCTTTACTACGTCATGCTCTGCTCTGACCCAACGACCAACGAACGCAGGCCACCTTCCGAACAAACACACACACATCCAGCGCGTCAGCGACTTGCCAAGCATCAGCTGATCTGACCTGACTGACCGGGGCCTGGCCGGCTCTGCCTCTGGCGACAAGAGTCAAAGTCAGTTGTTTGCGGTGAGTCACGCACGCGTTTGCGCATACGCATTTAATATCATTCCATATCATTCCATTCCTTTCTTGATGCAGTGGCGGCTCGTGCCATTTGGCAATAATGGATTCTCTCCATTTAAAACTGTGTAAAAAAATCGATTCTTTGGTGAGGCGTCGTGCCTCACCAAGTATCGATCTTTTTGCATAGATTTAAATGGCAAAAGAGCACGGTTGCCAGATTGCACGAGCCGCTGCTGTCTTGATATGGTCTCTCGAGTATGATAAAAATACTAACCATTTCTTTTTTCTTTCTCGGTGAATGTTACTGCGAGGCGCAGACGTGCGACGAAGTGCAACGAAGCTAACTTCAGCAAGTTCAAAAGTTGAGAGCATCTGACATGTGCTGAGTTTCGGGATCTGCCGTTCTGCTGTAAAGAAGAAAAACGCATCATGGGACCCCACGCACCACGGCCAGTTTTTTGGAAGTTTTCCGTCAATTTGATGCAATGTTACTTGTTATCCTACGTCTGTTTCGAACATTCCCGAGCAACAGGCATCCGCGCATCGCATAGTAAACAGTCACCGCTCATCACAGTCGAAAGTCAACCGAGAATGTCCTCCGAATAATTAAACCGATTATTTGAGAACGAACTTACGAAACACAAAACAAAATTTGAGAACAACTAGAAAAACTGAAGAAAGCTTTTAATTTGCAATTTTGGTCGATCAAGTACATATATAATTTGTTAAAAATCGCACACATTTTATCAGTAATCAAAGCTAAATATTGAAAAGAAAACTGCAGTTCCTCTCATTATTCGGCTCTTCGGGGGTGATCAAAAAGATCACAAAAACTAGTTAATCTATAAAATTTGAGATAGTTTGTTCTTACAAAGTGTAGGGAATTTAATCTTCTTTTGCCATATTTCTGTTTGTGCGTCAAGTCCTTTGTATTGGAGAAAAACTGAGTAGAGCAATTATCTCGCTTCATGTAAGATAAGAAGCTGCCCCACGCATGATCAAATTCGTTTTGAAGGGGAAGATTCCGAGGCCACCTTGGCCCACCCCTTCTGCTGGGCACCGGTGGCGCAGCGTGCAATTTGGCAATGTTGCAGTTCGTCCATTAAAAGGCATGCTAAAGATCGAACAGTAGGGTGTTCGGTAAACACCTTCGCATTCGACCTTTTGCATGGCTTTAAATGGACGAACTGCAACGTTGCCAAATTGCACGCCACGCCACTGCTGGGCACTGATAATTGCAGCCGAGTAAAAATGTATAAAAGAGCAAAGCAGCGGAAACAATTTTTGTTAGAACTTGTTTCTTTTCTGTTTATTTGATAGCAGTAGAGGTGTAAACATGGCAATACTTTCCACATTTGTAGGAATTAAAATAGTAATTCTGCGCCAAGATGCACACACACACACACACGCACACTCACACACACATGATCAATCAAGTTGACTCTGAAACTATCTTTTCTTACCGATCAACCAAAACTAGACGAACTAGCAGAGCCACATAGTCAGATTTCCTTATCACGGACAAAGCAAGCGGCAACTATGAATAATCAACCGTCATACAATACAGCATCTCCATCATCGAAGATACTATCACGGGAGAGAGAGAGAGAGAGAGAGAGAGAGAGAGAGAGAGAGAGAGAGAGAGAGAAAAGAGAGAGAGAGAGAGAGAGAGAGAGAGAGAGAGAGAGAGAGAGAGAGAGAGAGAGAGAAATGAAGATACTATCACGGGAGAGAGAGAGAAAAAAAAACAAAGAGACATGCGGACAGATACGAGGAAAACCGAGTCAAAAATGTTGCGTCGGCGCCTCCACCTCCAAACGACACCGGTCCCAAAACTTGGCTTTCGGGGGGCCTAGAATACGACAGGGTCCCTAAAATAGCGTGGAATTCGATTCACCGGAACCTATTCAGTCAAACTCTAACTCGTTCTTTCCTTATTTATTCCCCAAACTCGAAGAGCTCCAAATCCATTGCTCATCGTTAGTGCAGATGAGTTATTGTGTTTTTGTGATGGTGGTGGGGAGGAGAGAGGCGATAGAGGGGAAGCATATCCGAAATAGGGGCTACACCAGGAAAACTGAAACGTAAATCTCGGACCGTAACGCATCGCACCGTGTCATCGAACAGAGAGCGCGGCAAAGTTTGTTGATGATGATGAGGATGATGATGAAGTGACGACGTAACACGGAGAGGTAGGGATGAGAAGAGAAGAGGGGGGCAGGAGAGGAGTGCTGAGGAAAGAATCTGAACGGAGAAAGTGAGAGAGGGGCGCGGGAGAGAGCGGTGAGACGGGGTGAAGTAGGGTGGATGAGGAAAAGTGGATACAAAAAAAAAGTGAAGGACGCAATATACGGACCGCGCACACCTAACCTCGCGCTACCGTTGCGTTGCCGTAACGTTACGCTTATTAGGCTTAGGGAAAATACCGCCCTCACTAAACCAAACCGATAAAAGGAGGGAAGTAACGAGATCAAGGTGGTTCCATATGGTGTTAGGTACTTCTAACTTTCCCTGGGGCCGAAAAATGTCGGTCCGAAAAAGTACATGATAAGATGCATGGTGAGGCCGTAAACTATCTACTAGCATGCTCAAATCCTCACCATCCACCAATGTAGTTTGATCATTTCGGACCGACATTTTCACACCTAACCTCGCGCTACCGTTGCGTTGCCGTAACGCAACGCTTAGGCTTAGGGAAAATACTGCCCTCACTAAACCAAACCGATAAAAGGAGGGAAGTAACGAGATCAAGGTGGTTCCATGGCGTTTGGTACTTCTAACTTTCCCTGGGGCCGAAAGATGTTGGTCCGAAAAAGTACATGATAAGATGCATGGTGAGGCCGTAAACTATCTACTAGCATACTCAAATCCTCACCATCCACCAATGTAGTTTGATCATTTCGAACCGACATTTTCCGGCTCCTGTCTCGGTGCGCAGGTTCGATTCGCTTGAATGGGGCTCTTGCAAACTTTTGCTATAAGCAAATAAATAGTCCAATCTTGTGTAGAGACCGGCAAAAATCACGAAAATCACACTAAGAAAGTCTAAAGTTCAGTAATAAACTTCACATGACTGCGCTATAACGGCAATACGAAGACCGATATTTGTGTCGAAAACTTATCAAAATGAAACGATAACTCACAGGAGTTCCAAGCGTGATGATCGAAGTTGGAATCATCCTTGGAACTGCTGAGAGTTATCGTTTCATTTTGATAAGTTTTCGACACAAATATCAGTTTCCGTACCTTTCACAACCTTTTGTGAGGAATTGAGGATATTGAAACGTAAGAATTCGAACAGATGCCGTCAGTGTTTACTGTTTATTTGTTTATGAAGTCAGCTGTGATGATAGTCGGCCGTGATTATTTGAATGTGCCGCGCTAATTTCGCGAAATATCGTGCACGTGGTGGAAAGATACAGGGGTGAATAGTGTCTAGTGTTTTTCGCAATTTGTGAGTTTATTACTGAATTTTAGTGTTTTCTGATGCTGCCATTGTTATTTTCTCGGCTTTTTACACAGGAATTGATACTTTAAAACGCTGTAGCCGAAGTGTGCAACAGAGCTATTCGCAGGTGGAGACACCCCTTAAAGCAGAGTATTCGCGGTGACGAAGAGGGCGCGATCTATCCGCCGTCGAATGGAAATTCGACAGACGGTATAGCTCGGCAATCCATTGCGATACGATGCAATGCACTTACAAGACTCCCCCCTCCCCCTCCCCTCGCAGTACGATCCCTCCCTCGCTCGCCCGCTGGCTACCTCCCGCGCTCCTATCGCCGCGACTCGCCCCTCCCAGAGCCACATAGCGTCGGGCGTCGCCTCCATCAGCTGATGCGCCGCGCCGGCTCAAGAATGGTGACGTCATGACCGTCGGGAGCGTCGCGTTGCTGTCGCCCGCGTCGATGCGATGCGATGGGCGGATGGTGCCAGCCTGTAGTGCCATGCCGCTCCGCCCCCTCTCCCCACCCGCACCGCTCAACTGTCACACTCGCTACTTATAAAACAGTCGCACGAGTCACACCAATCGCTCACAACAGCTATACTGTAAACTCCCGCTGCACAGCTGTGTCACTTAACATTAACAGTAGCACGAAGAGGGGGCAGGGGGCAGGGGACACCCCCCACCCCGATAAAATTGAAGTTTTCGCAACAAAGGTCAAATTTGGGCGGTTTTGTCCCCCTTCCAAAACTTTGTCAGTTTCAGCAACTGGCTTCACATAGACCAGTAGCGTAGCTAGCTGAGCAAGCGCCCCCCTGCCGATTCGAATGCTGCGCCCCTCTTTTTTAAGGAAAAATTGGCCGCTTTGGTGGAAACCCCCCCCCCCCCCCCCGGGACCACCGTTGAACCCGTACAAGTTGGAGCCTTTGTCGGAAAAATTCCGTTCTTTAAAAAGTATTGTAAATTAATGTAGAAAGTTTACTTTCAAAGCTTCGAACTTTGTGAACGTGAATTTTGGCAGAAGCACTTAGAGCCTTTACATTGCTTTCTCCCTACAATTTTTGAGTTTATTTTGTTTTATTTTTCTCAATCTGCTCTCTTTTCTTTCCTTTTCTCCTTTCCGTTTCCTTTTTTTCCCCCCTTTTTCCTTCCCTTTTCTCCTTACCGCTCTTCCTCTTTCGCTTCTCAAAACTTTTGCGCCCCCCCCCCGCCCGGCGGGGTCAGCGGGGCCTATAGCTACGCCACTGACAGACTCAAAACTCATGTTAAAAGCTTCCGTTGCAAACGAATCAAAAGTCGGCGAACGCGTGAAAACCAGAAAAATTATCAATGGTGACACTGTCATTTTCCGAAATCCACAAAAATCCACGCAAATCAAGTTTTTCAGAGATGTTCAGACGACCAAGACCTACTAGGATTAATCATGACGACGCTCAGGTATTTTGAACCGATGCTTCAAAGCTCTGCTCCGGTTCTCATATTATCAGCAGTTTCTTCAACAGCAAAATTGTCTTTAAATGAAATCCACGCGCCAAAAGTACTGACGGTTTGATGAAGTCAAGGTTCTATTTCCTCGTTCCTTCTCTTAAATAAGTACACGATATCACGAAAGACTGGAGACTTCTTGGAGAAGCTTACAGAAAATGGACCAACTGGATCTAAGGATAGGCCAGTGTAGAAGAGGGGGTACCTCAAAGGTACTTGCGCGACTTGTAAAAAGAAAAGCCTCTCAAGACGCTGACAAAGAGAAAAGGTAATTTGAAAAAACAAAAAACACGAAAACAAAAAAACAAAAAACACGAAAACAAAAAAACAAAAAAAAGAAGAAAGAAGAAAGAGGAAGAAGGAAAAAAAACGAAAAATCTGAGGTGCAGAAAGAAAAGAACCGAGGATGGATCGATGATAAAATGTTTAAAACCTCACCAAAGTTAGAAGCGCGGCCCTATGCTCTTCGGCCCCATCCCCCTTTCAACTCGTTTCGAGCCCTTACTGGCAAAATGAAGAACAGGCAACTTGGGCCTCTGCAAAGATGCTGCCAAACTGGGCTCAGATTTGAAACTTGGAGAGTGTTTGAACTGATTGATATGACTTGTGAGAGGGGTCAACATTTTTTTTTTTTTTTTTTTTTTTTTTTTTTATTTTCCTGACAAATTAGCAGGACAATTAGTAGGTGTTTTCATGGAGAGGTGTAAGTCAACAAAATTACAAAACGTTACAAATTTTCAATCCCCCCCCCCCCCCCCCCCCGCTTTCAAAATTTCCCTTTAACAGGTAAGCTCTGACGTTAAAGTCGCTGATTTTCACTCCTACTTTGTGGTAAAGGGTGGAAAATCTCGAAGAAAAAAAGAAAAGAAAAAAAAAAGTCTATGGAGATTCACTAGTCGGTTCACCACTGGAGAAAGAATCTGGGATTAGATATTTTGAAACGCTTGATTTAATAACAATCCTTTATAAAAACACCAAGTAAATGAGAGATAATTGTGTACTATCGGCGACGAAAGTAAAAACGGTCACGCCAGCGAAATGCCATGCTTAGGCAACAAACGTTACAAATAATTTCTCCATTCGCATTCAAGCGAGGCTTGAAATGTTGAGAGTACCATTTGTTGCCTCGACGACATTTAGCAGGCGCAACTACTGATACTAATAGTTCACGTAATGGGGCTCTTGCAAACTTTTGCTACGGGGGATCAAAGAGCTGATTCTTGCATGAAAACCTGTAAAAATTACGATGAGTACACTGAAAAATCACGAAATTCACTCTCAGAATCGGGCGTAATGGCGGAGAGACGCAGGTATGATGGGAGATTCCTATCTAAAATGAGAAATATCTCTGTGTTTGTGTTTCCGTAGAGAAAGTGACAGATTAGACAGGAATCTCCCATGATACCTGCGTTGGACCAGCATTAGGATCTTGCCGTTAACGCAGTTTTTTTAGTTTATTACTGAATTTCAGACTTTGTCAGTGTGATTTTCGTGATTTTTGTTGGTCAATACTCCATACGGAAGATTGGACTAATTATTTGCTTACAGCAAATGTTTGCAAGAGCCCCACGGGCGATGTTGTAGATAAACAAGAAATGAAAAAGGATGCAAAGCTTACTCAATGCTTACTTCCAAATACTAGTCAAACGCAGGAGTTACGACTTACCTAAAACATACAAAGAAAAACAATCGATTAGACGTTTGGGAATACAAAGGATAGATTCATGCTAACAAAGAAAGGAAAACTACACGAGAAGTCATACAAAGTCACGATATGTTCAGAATAAATACGCCGTCAACCGCGGAGTTACCTTTCTGATAACGAAGTTCGCGTGCACATAGAATTTGTTCATGCGTTTGCATCTACGAGCTCACCAATAATTCAGCAAACCATTTATTCGTTGGACGGACTCCTTTCATTTTATGGGTTTTCTTAAAATAATGCTTTGCATTTAAAAGAATTTAACAGATAAAAATGTGACAAACCGGTGTTGGTTCCAACATTTCTGGTACAAATACCAGAATTATGATGGCAGTGCCAAAAATTTCCTTAATTGACACGTTTTCGCGTTTCTGGCAATCTTTTTTCCCCCAATTGCTTACTCCTTAAAATCCGTGATACTTCTCAGTTAAGCTATACCATCCGTATTCACACACGTGGCAAAACATGGCAACGCCAAGCCGAGGTCACATTTTTGCAACGAAAGAGAATAAAGGAGGAGATGAGACGAAGAGAGAAGAGGAGAGGCAGAAACGAAAACAACAACATACAACATTGTAGGAGAGACACGCGGAGGCAACTTTTTCCCGCGGAATTGCCAAGGTCAAGCCATGGGAAGACAGCAAAGCGGAGAGAGAGAGAGAGAGAGAGAGAGAGAGAGAGAGAGAGAGAGAGAGAGAGAGAGAGAGAAAAAAAAGAAGAATATACGCCGCAACGCAGCTAAATGGTTGAGTTATCAACGAACTGCAACGTCAACGAGAGTATCCGGGCATAAGGAGAATCTGTGGTGGAGGAGGGGGTATTCAGAGCCCCCGAGCCCCGAAGCCCGAAGAGCATACATAAAAAATTCAAAAGCAAAGGAAGGAAGGAATAAGGAGGGAAGGCGGAGAACCGATGACGATTGAATGTGAGAGAGAGGAAGATACTCAAAGGAAGAGAGAGAGAGAGAGAGAGAGAGAGAGAGAGAGAGAGAGAGAGAGAGAGAGAGAGAGAGAGAGAGAGAGAGGGAGAGGGAAGATGGGAAAACTTGTACACGAGTCGAAAGTAAGTAAGGAAACGCGAAATGAAACGCAAAAGCGTCCCCCTTTCCTCTCCACCGAACGCATAGGACCCCCTCCGAGCATCTCCTTCCCCGTGGGATTTTACTTCCTCGCTCCCACACACACGCGCGCGCTACGGCGGAGGAAATAGGAGGGCGTGGATGGTGGGCAGGGGGAGGAGGGTAGTGCGAAATGCACGCGTTGAATTGCAAGTTGCGAGTTGCAGCTGCGAGCGCCCCTCGTTGGCGGTCGGCGCTGCACTGGTATGACTGAGGCTCGCCTATGCACGCGAAAAACTGCGCAAAAACGACGACGCTCCACATTTTCTGTGCCGTACCTCGTTCACAGTTGCACTCACCTCGCAGACAAACAACCTTTCCTACACTCAATACGACCCAACAAATTGAAACCGATCAAATCGCTTGATTTCGAACAGTGTCGGTAGTTTACACTCATGAGTAAAGAGTATCATGCATCACAGGTTGCATACCTCTTGGGTCAGTTCCGAGTTATCCTCTCATCACGAGACAAGAAAATAGTATGCGTCGTAGAATTGAAAGGCAGCTCACGGTCAGACAAGTATTTTACAGTCGAAGGAATTTAAGTACTAACAATAAGTTAAAATCAAATGTATTGTGCTTTCGCCGGGAAATTTTATATCTCAACACGAAAATATGCCGAATAAGCAGGATCGAATCAGCGACGAGGCGGAGCGTTCGATTCTTTTGGAGAATTTAAACGGAGAAAATACATTGTTGCCAAATTTCACGCCTCACCACTTCGGATCGAATGATCCTGGTGACTTCGAATCATTGGTGCCATTAGTATTAGGAAAACATCAAAACACGAATTTCATTTATGTGTTCAACAGGTTGCATCATAACTAAGAAGTACACAGCAGTTCACCATATCTTCTCGCTAGAATCAACTCTTCTCAATGTCCCAATACAAGTAAACTCTTTCTTTGCTCTACTCTTCTGGTCTCGTGGCGAAGCAAACTATTAGACAACATTGCAATTTTTATTTTCTGACGCACCGAAAATTTCGAATTCGAGGGTGTTTACTGCACAAGATCTTTTTAAAGGGTTAAATGGTTATGGTTGCCACATTGCACGCTACGCAGCGCCACTGGCCATATAATACCGTCTATGCTTCTTCTGACCGCTTCATCTTACCGTGGAACCACACACCATCAGCTAAAGTATAAATAAACGCTGAGGTTCTTTTCTTTCACGACTCGTCTACGAAATCTCGTGTGCTTTTTCAACGGATAAACAAAGGAAGGAAGGAAGGAAGGAAGGAAGGAAGGAAGGAAGGAAGGAAGGAAGGAAGGAAGGAAGGAAGGAAGGAAGGAAGGAAGGAAGAAGAAAGAAAAGAAAGAAAGAAAGAAAGAAAGAAAGAAAGAAAGAAAGAAAGAAAGAAAGAAAGAAAGAAAGAAAGAAAGAAAGAAAGAAAGAAAGAAAGAAAGAAAGAAAGAAAGAAAGAAAGAAAGAAAGAAAGAAAGAAAGAAAGAAAGAAAGAAAGAAAGAAAGAAAGAAAGAAAGAAAGAAAGAAAGAAAGGGAAGAAGAAAAAGTTGCGGAGACTTTCCTGCCATACCGTCTTCCCACGAATCATCCCGTCTCATACTTCACAGTCTTCCATCAATTTTTCTCTTCCCTCTCTTCCCTGTTCTTACGCCTTTATAATCCGTGGGTGGAGGGGGGGGGGTGTTATCCCCCCCTTTCATTCTCGGAGGCACGAGCCACGCTACCTTCCGAAGTGATTACAACCGATCGTTCGAACTCACACGGGCGCGCACTTGACGTGCACAACACGTAAGATCCACAGGTGAAAGAACGGCTCACCTTGAAAGTTAAAATAGCAAACCACAGGCAGCCGCGCCAATGGCGCGGCGGCGGCAGCTCAGGCAAAAACCGCGTTGCCAAACAAAACATCGTATTTGATCAATCAATCAAACTGGAACCACTGGGCGAGATTGATCGGCATGAAAGTTAATATGATAAGTATAACGATAAGCTCGGTAAGGAGTATATAAACACGAAATAATTACAGTTTTTTAAAACCTGCGATAGGAGCCGTTCAAAGAAAGCGCGGTAGTCTACATTTGGCTCTGTTAATCGTTTAAACCTATGCAAAAGATCGGGGAATTGCATGTTCGATGCAAAACCTCGAATTCAACCTTTTACAATGTGGAAAATGGACAAAGTACAGTCGGGGACAGCAAGAATGTCAGAGGTCTCCTTGAAGTAGGCCATCCGCAATACTTATCTCAATGAATTTAAGCATTGCAGGTTGCCTACCCCAAGGAGACGTCTGACATTCTTTTTGTCCCCGACTGTACAACGCTACCAAATAACACGCTTCGCATCTGACTGGTGGAGGGGTTTCACAAAACGATGTGTATGTGATATTGCCTATACGTGTAGATTGCCCGCGACCACACTGGATCAATCAGCCGAGTCGAGTTCTCAAAATCAATTCTGTTGACTAACACCCAGTGGCGGCGCGTGAAACTTCGGCTATCGTTTTCTTGGTATACGTGAATCAATAAACAAACGTGATTGCTGGGAGCCCAAGGACCAATAAATGTACGGTCACACGGTCCTCGGCCCCAAGTCCGCCCCAAGTCCGCCCTAAGTACTTCAACAGTCATCGGCCACCAGCCAACGGACCGCATCGGACCGTTTTAAAATGGCGCAAACACGAAACTAACCTCAAAATAGCACTTAGGGTGGGTTAGAGAGGCTCTAGACCCGCCCCAAGTAACGTAAAGTTGGGAGCGGACCCAACATTCCGACGTGCCGTTAAAGAAATGTGAGGTTAGAATCGCCATTTTTAGGTACGACCTAAAGCCCGTGTGTACCGTACATTTATTGGTCCCAGGAGATTCAATTTTGAGCCTTTTACGGATCGGGAAGCATACTTGACTTTTTATATTTCTCTCTATACACTCAACAGATACCTACGTTAGAAAAGAATAAGAGCTACATGCCAAAGTCACGTGATGGGGGCCCCTCCTCCTGTCCGCTTCCAACACATGCGTTCAGATGGGCAAAGCAAAGCGAGAGAACAACATTCCTGGTCCTCTGCTTAAAACAGCTTAATTGTTTCAAAGTCTCACTGCCACGCCATCGCCAGTCTGCAGTGCTTTTGGGCTTCGTTCGAAGGGAAGTAAGATTTTAAGATTCCGAAGCTTTCTATGCGGAGACTACCCGAGGGTCTGTCAGAGTTCGGCGATCCGACGAAGATTTTACATGAGAATCAATTGGCCGAGGAAAGCGGACACACGTCTAAATAAGGGCTTCGGCTCGTAAAACTGGCTCATCGTGGTATTCATGACGACGAGTATAGGGGAGGAGGGAGGGGGGTCGTGGTGGTGGTGGTGGTGGTGGTGGAGCGCTTTGGAGAGGGGATGTCAAAATATGCAAACAGAGGTTAGACGGAGAACCGGGAGGCGGGAGGGTTACTGCTGAGTGGTCACTCATGCCACTGTTCATTGATACAAAGTTGGTAACCAACATACAAAGACTGGATGACTGTATGTATTTAAACAAGTTTACTTTTGTTTCAAAGATGTTTTCCACACGGAGTTGTTAGTGATTAAAAGGCTTCGAACCAAACAAAGAGACGGTTCTAAGGTAACATTCCTCTTTTTTTTTTGGGCTTACAAATATCAGTAGAGACGTCGAGGCAATAAATCGAAATTATTAGGCCTCCATGTTACAGACGTCATTAAGAGGTGGCACAGATGTGTGACCTTGACTGACGTCAGCAATTAGCCAAGTTTACGAGTTTCAAATAGCTGTGCCGTCGAGCCGTGACGTATGCAATACGCAACGCACTTAAAATGTTTGTGTAGCATGAATTCTTGTGCGTTGCACGTTGCCTACCCTGGCCAAGATATTCAATACACGCAGCGAACATAAAATAGACGCAGAGTCCCTTGAAGAAAAACTGGACAGGGTGCAAAGTAATCTCGCTTCATTTCATTGAGTCATATGAAAATCGACGACGGATCCCATGAAGGTAAAGTTCGATAACAAATTATCCGGCATTGGTGCATTCCCATAATTCCACCTGTACTCCACCCTTTTTCCCCTCATCGCCAATAGCCTATTCTTGCTGAGCCTTCAACGTCGTCGCCTCTTTCTGTTCACCACTGTGGAAGCCTAAAATCAACAACCAATTAGGAACTCGTACAGTAGACAACGATACTCCCGCAGTACCGTTTTCCTTCAAGGGATTCTAGCCGTAACGTCAGAACGAAGAGGCACTTTTCAGGAGCGTTTTTTTTCTCCGAGACACAGTCACGCCGGGAAAGGGTAAATCTCTCCCCACCCGGCAACCGTGGACACGAAAGTGCAAGGGATTGAGGCATGCGCAGTTGCAGTTGCGTGGACCACACCGCACTGAAAAGTAGCCACGATAATAGCGCCATTCTGCCACCGGGCCAATGGGAATGAGACAAAGCAAAATAAGAAAAGCGCAGTTGATTGAGAGGGGGGAGGGGGGCAACGAAGTGGGCGTCATGAGATGAGCACATCTCTCACTCCTCACTCCCTGTAATAAGGACTCATGAAACAACAGGTGGGATCTTAACAAGAAATCGCGATACTGTCCAACGAAGTTTCTTCGGGTAAAGAGCACACAGCTTGTAGCCCGGATACCGCCTCAATTTCTCGTCCTCGCAGATCTCACACTCACGGAGCATTCAATACAGGAGCAGATCCATCTGTTGGGACAGCGAATCAAACGTCAGCTCTGACGAGCGATTGCGGTCGTGGCCGTAAGTTGCAGTCTTCGGCAAGGTTGGTGGTCCCATAAGGATGAACTCCGGAGGCAGGGTCTCTACTACACTCTACTTAACTCATCTTCCAAGTCAAATCAAGTCAAGTTAAGTCAATGCGAGTCGAGTCGAGTCCATTCAAGTCAGATTGATTCGAGTCTAGTCGAGTCCACTCAATTCGAGTGCAAGTCTAATGTAAGTCTAGTGTAAGTCAAGTCAATTCAAGTCAATTCAAGTCAATTCAATTCAAGTCAAGTCAAGTCAAGTCAATTCAATTCAAGTCAATTCAAGTCAAGTCGAGAGTCAGCTGATGACCACTCTCAGCTCCCTGCTCGCCGCTACAACTCGATATAACAGCGAACGAAAACAGCTCATACTCTCGGTCTCATCCCTGTAACAACAATCGGGAGAACGTGAACGTCACTCCACAGATAGAGGGATTCTCCGTTTGAACAAGTAACTAATCTCCGGACTGAGAATATTGACAAACAACAATCGATGAATAGTCAAAAATTTAAATAGAATTGGTAACGATTTGCTTAAAACTTTAAGGAGACTTATGACAACTTCGCTGCTGAGGGATTAGTCCGCAACAAACAGGGTGTGTAAACAGTGATTTCTTGATTAGCCTTACAAAGGAACACAACCTGCGTCAAGTAGGGAAATAAAACCACCGTCGAATTATAGAACAGACTTAGTGGTGAAGGTATTAGGTGTAGAGGGGGCACTCTAGAGAGTCCCCCACCCGTTTTTAAAAATTTTACAGGAAAAAAGTGTGAAAAGAAACTGTCGTCACAGGTATAGGTATAAGGTTCCTTACGAAAAACAGGATATTCCCTCATCTTGTGAATGTGTTATTGCTAGGAGGAAAATTATATCCTGCTAACTAAACGACATCGTAATTTTCCATTAATGGGCTCGGTGTGCGTGAAAGTATTTCGGTGCTCCATTTGGACTTGAATATGAGTAAAAAGAAGCAAGAATTTTTGCGGGTCTTAAAAATATAATTTATTTGAAACGCAGAGACACTTCCTTAAGTTCAAAACGTTTCACCGTTTTCCTCACAATAAAATATCCTCGCAGAACATTGTCTCAGAGTTTATGCTAATCGTTATGTTGCAAAATACTTTCGCACACGTGCGTTAACCTCAAACGAGAGAGTGGAAACGGTGGGGGTGGTTTTTGTTTTCCTCCTCCGGGTGGGTGGAGAGGGAGCGCCATGCGCGGACTCAAGATTCAAGACAGCTGAGCAGTGGAGTTGTAGAGTCGATCTAAGTTTACGAGTTTCTATTTATAGCCAAACGGCGAGTTTGTAATTATGGCCGCCTCACGGCTCTCTCAGCGTTATCAGCCCGCAAATGCTGTTTAATCACCGGAAATTATACACCATGAGGACGGATGGTCGGCCGTGTTGCCAGATCTGATTGAGAGAAAAAAAACCTCAGCTTAACAAAATAATGCGTGTGAAAGACCCCTTTCTCCAATTTGGCAACGTTACGTTGGCGAGTGGTGTGAATGGTGAGAAGAGTTAGGACAACGATGTTATGATCAAGGTTTCTGGTTATACCGAGAAACCTGGGATATTTCAGCGAAGTAGAGGAAAAACTAGAGGAAAAAGAAATTAGGGGGACTAATGGTCTTCCAGGTTTTGGCGCCTTATGTAAGTGTTTATTGCATGCTTGACATAAGTTACTGATATTCGTATATAATGCTCACAGTGGCGAGGCGTGCGATTTGGCAACGTTCCTTTATCCCCATTTAAACACATTAGAAAGGTCGAAATGTCTGCGCCGATGACTGAAGCGTTCGACCTTTTTGGTGAATTTAAATGGAGAATATACACTGTTGCCAAATTTCACGCTTCGCAACTGAATGCTCAGACGCACACTGAATCAGAACATAGATTTTTCCGGATAGGAAACACTGTTTCTTTTTCTTTTTTAAAAACATATTAATGTTAGTTTCGTCAAGTGAAAACTACATGTAATACATACATATGACTCATTTTATTCTCTTAAATGTATGATTTGACAATATTTAAAGTATTCTTGCAGTTATTTATTCAAAATCTTGGTTTTTATTCATAAAATTACGTTCCATGTTTCAATCCACTGTGACGCGGAAGAATCAGTACCATCAGATCATTTTCGAGGAGTGTTGGCTGATGTGGCAACCATGTTTGATTCCACCGCCCTAGCCATCGTTTTTACGGTAATTACCCCCCTCCCCCAAATTTACGAGCTGGATTCCTCCCCCAAACCCCTAGTTTTTATTGCCTCTTTCTTAATTTTTTTTTCTCTTTTTCCCCGTCAGTAGAAGCGGTATTTCATTTTACCGGATTTCGGCTGTGCTTTTTACGAGTTATGATTGTTCTTGCGGTATATGAGGAGCGGAGCCCCCTTAATTAGGGTGCCGAGTGATGCAGAGCTACCGGCCGCGCGTCTATGGGTCTAGGTTCACGCTACGAGAGCAGTGAACTGAGCGAACGCGATAAGGAACACAGCCCTCTCCGCCTCGTTTAAAAAATTGATAGGTGGGCGTGTGTTTAAGGAAGTAGGAGCTAAAATTGTTAGTAATTGAATAAGAATAGCAAGCTTGCAAAAGAGGGGGAGTTCCTCAGGCATGAGCACGTGGCTTTGAAGTTATTTTAGAATACATACTTCAGAATAGGAATTGGTGAAATCGTCTTCACGATTCGAAAAAGAATCGAAAAAAAACCTTTGACCAAAATAAAAAAAAATCCGATTTAAACGGTATATGTGAGTCGTGGTGCGTTGCATATAGTAACGAAATGTAGTATGCATACACTGGTACAGAAGTGGTGAGCTATATCCGCTATAAGACTCATTGTGATCTCGAGTAAAAGATAATACACTTGAAGAACTCACAAAAGCTGACTTTGAAATGAAACACCTTTAGCGAATTTCGTTTGAAAGAGGGGACAAAATTGTTTCAGTAAAATTGAAACTAATCAAATTAGGTAAGCTCGATTGAAGTGGTTAAGACTAGGCCTATTCGATGTCCAACTTCGTGCATCGAAGTTCGATGTCCAAAAAACATCAAAATTTTAACGAGTCAAAAATGTGAAATCACTAGAAATCATGATCCTTATATATGATTTTGAGATGGTTTAACAGGAAAAAACGACTCTTAGGTCTTTTTTAGTAGAAACATTGATTGACATCAACATGGTAGCATCGAATCAGTATCGTCTCTAAACATGCCAAGCTGCTTCTTTGAGGTTAGGGTCGTCTTGGTATAAGTACGCTTATGGAGAATGCAATATTGGTGAAATGCAAAATCGTGATTTAGCCTCTCAAAACAAGATTTCAAACTCTTTTACTGCTATGAGGAAGTAACTAAGCCCTAAACTTTCATTCTACTGACGTACTTTTCCAATTTTGGTTGAACTTCAAAAACCACCAAATCCTCGATAACGCCATAAACATTCCATCAGCTTACAAATACCGAGACGAACCCTAACCCCATTTTTTCAGAAGAAGCAGCCGGGTATGTATAGAGACGGTATTGATCGAATTCATGCGATGACAGGAAAACATCGAAACTTCGATCGATGCATCGAACATCGCACATACATATCTAAGACCGTGTATCAACTTTGATCGAATAACATCAAAGAAAAACACTGATCACCAAATGCCCTTAATGGCACCGATTTGATCATATGTAGAAAAGATATTATCGTCACCATGATCGTTTGCGCCACACATGATGTAGGCCCTGAGGCCCGCCAAACCGTAGTTGCATCTTTCCGGTCGGTAGATCACCCACTTTTATTAGATCGTGTACGGACGCGGCGACGGAGGAGGAAGAGGCCGCGTCTGATGCGAGTGCGGTGGCGCGATCGCCGATCGGGCTGCGGTAGAAGCGAAAGAAGATGGTCCACTTTTCGGCTATTCAACTTCGGATGCAATTAATCAAAGCGGTTGAGAGGAGTCTCGGTGCGGCTTGGCTCTCACAGTCAGTGCAAAGTTGTCTGTGTCGTCCACTGCTGCCGTTCTGCATCTACTTAATGACACTCCTACAAATCCATCGGTGATTCTACCGGTTGAAGCAAAGATTACCGGTCTCATTATTTCTTAAGAGCCATTGTTATGCATGTATGATCTAAGCTGATGCATGTATAATCTCTGCTCCAACTGATGGAATCATCGATGGGTTGTGAAATGCCAATGAATAATCACAAATAGCAGCAATGGTCTCAGTTGTTTGCCAAAAGTCTCTCGGTGAACGTTGCCATATTCATGGCGTCCAGTAATTCTGATACACGCATTCTCTAACTCTTCGATTTTCCTGATTTTCTAACAGCTATTCCCGGGTTTTTCAAACAATTTTTGACACTCAGTATTTTTGCTAAAGAATGCTTACAATTAGTAAATTTTGCATCAACTTGCACATCCACAAAATATTAAAAATTTGAAAAAAACAACATTTTTCTAATAGAAATCACAAAAGAATGACCCCACGCCTAAAGATCTATTCAAAAATAAGCATTGAGTAACTGCACTTGATTCCTGTAGTGAGACATTGCTGACAGCGCAGGATTAACTAACGATAACCACCGGCCGATGGTTATCGCAAATTATGGATCGAAAAATTACTTTTACTTTTATTTATTTCCAGTATTTTTAATTTTTTCACCAAATTTGAAACACATCATGTTGAAGAAAATAAAGGATTCTTAGATCTCTATTACATTTTGACAAAGTTAAATTAACCTTCTACTCTATAATTTTTCCCCGTTTGAGAACTTAATTTTTTATTTTTATCAATTTTGACTTAGAATGTAAGATATTTGTAGCGATTTTACTGTAACACGATTCCTTGCGTTCTGCAAAAGACCGCAAGAGCCTGGACCATAAGGAGCAAAATAATTGAGGTCAAACCGTTCTACTTGAAGAGCTGCAGCGTCGTGTAATCACGAAGGGGGAATTATTTTTCAACTTTTGAAGTTCACACATGGGGTGCCTCAAGGGTACTGCGATGCAGCAAAGGATCAAAGATACATCTTAGAAAAGAGGGGCCCTTGAGGGAGGGGGGGGGAGAACAAACAACTTGAAACGAAACAAACAAGGAACATTTCCGTTCAAGACTTTCGTTCCCAGACAGATTTCCCTAATTTCAGCTAATTTATGTTACTCGCTTATTAATACCGATTCTTGACACTCTGAATACATTGCGAAATATCTGAGATCACATCGGAGGAAGAAAAAAAGAAGAAAAAAAAACAACAACAACAAACAAAACAAAAAACCAATTTTTCCACAATTCGGCAACTTCCTTTGAACAGACGGTAAGGACGGACAAATTCCACGGACGTAGCGACGTCTTCGCTTTTAAATATGTGTTCTCGCTCGTACGCCCCATCTCGTAAAGTCCTCAGTTCGTTGCCCCCTCCCCCACTCTTCTCACCCCTCGTCATCTCCTTTTTTGCACCCGTCGCTGATGTGTGAGTGTGTTCTGTGATCCTCTGCTCCTCCATTCCATTCCGCTGTGCTCTTTCCATCACGCGGCTCGGGGCCGCGTCGATGCGAGAGAGCGTGAGCATCAATAAATTTCCCGCCAAGTTCCTTTTTGGCTCGAAGCCCGACGCGACGCGACGCGACGTTCGGCGACACCCGATGCGCTGAGACCGACTCGGATGATGAGAGAGGGGCGCGTCCACGTCCACGTCACCGCAGTCGAACAGCTGAGCCCAGCGACGCGACGCGATTCGACGCCGCCAGCCACCGACCCGCGATTTTATAGAGCGTGGACGTTAAAAAACCCAGACGCGGACGCCCGACGCGACGGTGGAGATAAGCGGCGCGCTTTGATAATAATAAAGCATAATTCTGTCGCATCGCTCAACGTCGGGACGACCCCCGCGGGAAGCTCAGCGACGCGACATCGCGTCACCCAACACCACTTCTGACACACCGTTTCTTATTAGTGCTCCACCAGTCTCTAGGGGAGCAAAAAATACTTTTGACGTGCAAGCGCGCACGTAAGGAAATTTTGAGAGAAATCAAGGGACCAATAAATGTACGGTACGGACGGTTTCTTGTCCTCGACCCCAAGTAGCGAATCCTCGCTTCTGATTGGTTAGGACTGCACCTAACGTTAAAGAACAAGGACCGTCCGGACCGTACATTTATTGGCCCCAGACCTCCCCCATCCCCCACGACCCCACGTCCCATACTTTAGAAATGCAAAAATAACGGAAGGAAAAGCAAACATGCGAAGTCTCCGCGGGGGTAAATTTCCTCAAGACTGCCGTCGAAGAAAAAAAAGAGAGAGAGGCTGGCCGCAGGGATGAGAAAAAAAATATCTTGAATTACCATTTTATTTTCACCCTTTCGTTCTCTCGTCTTACGATGTTACGTGAGAAACAATCAGGCAAGAGAAACCTCCTGGGCTTTTACAATCAGTTGGAAAAATGAACGGACTTATTTATAAACGTAAATAACTTTGGATTAGAGACTTACTTGACAATTTTGTTACGTTTTATCGTGTTACACATGGATAAGTTCGTGGTCTTTGCCAAAGAGACCAGGTCGGCCATCAGGCCTCCACATCTAAGAAGAGCTCGAGCCCGGAATCTCAGACAGTGGTTGGCGGTGGCTCTAGCATTCTATCGACAGGCCTTCCATTTAAAATTTAAAGGGGGCGAAAATTTACAGGAGCAGTTGCAACCTCCAATGATTCGATTATATTTTTAAGGGATTAAAAGAAATGTAAAT
The DNA here is from genome assembly GCA_011764245.1 of Trialeurodes vaporariorum. Classification (NCBI taxonomy): domain Eukaryota; kingdom Metazoa; phylum Arthropoda; class Insecta; order Hemiptera; family Aleyrodidae; genus Trialeurodes; species Trialeurodes vaporariorum. Next base: position 81,528,426 of record VMOF01000111.1, on the reverse strand, counting down.
CGAGACATCAAATGAACGAGCCTGGGGGGAGGGGGGGGAAGAATCACGGGAAAGTATTTTAAAAAGGGGGGGGTGTCTGCATGACGCACGTGTTCTCGTGTAAAAGTAGCTCGTTTCAGGTACAGTCACGGACAAAAAAAAATTTCAGACGACTCCTCAGATTTTGATTTAGGTACAGGCCACGTGCCTGCAATTCTTGAATTTAGTGAGATCGGTACAGCGAGCAGTTGCGTAGCGTGCAATTAGGCAACGCCGTGTTGTGTCTTGTGTCCATTTAAGCCCATGCAAAAGGTCGAATGGGGCTATTGCACACTTTTGCTATAAGCGATTTAATAGTCGATTATGGCGTAAAAACCTCAAAAAATAACGATGGCGGCACTAAAAACTTCCAAAATCCACTCCTAAACTCAATAAACGCAGTGATGGTGATGGTGGCCGAAGGCACTAACAATGGGAGATTCCTATCATAATTTCGTCACTCTTTCTATGTATACAAGGATGATTCACAGAGTAATTAGTCATCAGAGTGATGATCCACATCCGATGAATGGTGCCGCAACACCTAGTGACACCGGTGTCAAATGAAAGTAGTCTCTTATTGGTCACTTCTTGATGGAGTTTCAGAATTGTTAGATGGGAATCTCCCATTGTTAGTGCCTTCGGCCACCATTACGCTCCCGCAAATAACTGCGTTTATTGAGTTTAGGAGTGGATTTTGGAAGTTTTTAGTGCCGCCATCGTTATTTGTTGAGGTTTTTACGCCATAATCGACTATTAAATCGCTGATAGCAAAAGTGTGCAATAGCCCCATTTAGTGAGATTGGTACAGCGAGCAGTTGCGTAGCGTGCAATTAGGCAACGCCGTGTTGTGTCTTGTGTCCATTTAAGCCCATGCAAAAGGTCGAATTCGAAGGTGTTCACCGAACACCCAATAGTTCGATCTTCAAGAGTTTAAAAGGACAAACTGCAACGTTGACAAGCATGCACGCTACGCCAATCACAGCGGGTCGCATAACTTCAGGAGGCGTCCACGGACCACCCGGACATTCTTTTAGTCCCCAACTAAAACTTCGCAGCGCACAAGTTCAACGCGATGTAAAAAGATGAGAAATCACTCGCATGCGCTTAGGTAGTGCCAAAAATGGACACAGACAGGGAGGCAAATCAGGCGAGACGAGGCTACGCAAAATAAGGATTCGCTGGAGCGATTCCCGATTCGTCACATCCAGAGAGGAAGCAATCCTGGGTGGCGCACGTTTCATTACATGTCGTTTTTCCTTTGACACTCTTCATTCCATGCACGTCGACTGTGGCATCCGTTTTCAATTGAAGATCGTAATTCATGCACTCAAAGTTGAAATTTGTAAATTCTGAGCAACGAAGAGAGTATTTTTTTAACAATATTTCACCCTCTTCGCAGCTAGAAATGTTGCAGAGGCAAAAAAGAAAGTAACGGATGCCACAACTCACGGAGAATGGATCGAAAACTACTCATAAAGTATGTGAAATTTGTCTCCAGCCTGGCAACCTTGATTTTGGCTCTTTGCCGTCGCGAGTTTGGCATCGTCGCACAATGAGGACATTTGACCGATTCTACGGCCAAGAATCGGCAATTTAGAGCTCGTTTACATTCGGTAGGAAACGTTTACTGTAAATGAGCTCTGCGGGCCGATCTTTTACTTCATCGTTAAACCGACCGTTAAGACTGTGTATGAGTGATGCTATTGGTTGAATATTGTAAAACTTAGCCGATGCTATGGTAACCATCGTTATAGTGTCTGTTTTTTAAAGGTTACTCATGAATAGCCTTCATAAAAAGATACTCTCAACGATGGTTACCATAGCAACAGCCAAGTTTTACAATTTTCGACCAATAGCATCACTCATACACAGTCTTAACGATCGGTTTAACGATAAAGTGAATGATCGGCCCGCAGTTGCTTCATTGTTTCTGCGCAGCTATTTGAACAGATGGATCATTCTCATTTATTTTAGTTATTTTTTTTAAAAAAGGCATTCGAGACTTAACGCATTGATTTTAAAGGTTCTTAAAGTAAGCGTATTGATACTCGTCGTCTCTTCAGTTAAAATCTATGTGAGAGTACTATCCATATTACTATGGCAAAATTGGTATTCAAATCGGTGTTTCAAAGCTTTTACGACTGATTGAAGACACTTGGAAGTACTATCGTCGGGTATAGAATTCTCTGTCCAGAATGGAGATAAACCGTACAAAATCCGTTCTTTGAGCTTTAACACGGGCCAGTAGCGTCGCGTGCAATCAGGCAACGTTGTATTTAGTCCATTAAAACCCATGAAAATCGTCGACACGTTGGGGGTGCACAGTGCACTCCCTCGAATCGATATTTTACATGGGATCAAATGGACGAAATACTGCGTTGCCGGCTTGCACGCGACGCCACTGACACGGGCTGAAGTTGATCTATAGCTTCCAGATCTAGGGCAGCCGTTTTAGGCGTAGCTTCACTTGTTTCCCCATTTAACACAAGGCGAACTGTTCGAATTTCCCGCCAACAAAACACACTTGGCGGATATGTAGCGTCGCAATCGCGGGGTTCGCGTAGGGGGCCACCACTCTCGGCGCGTCGCGACGTTCCGGGGCAATCGGGGGATCGAACATTGCGACCGGGTGGAGGGGGCGAGGATGGATAGGGTAGGAATGGAGTCAACGGACTATGGATGGCGAAGGAGAAGAAAAAGAAGCGAAGGAATGTCGTTCGAATGTCAACTTAAAGCGTCGCGTTGCGTCGTGGCGGCCGTTGGCTGTCGCGTCGAGTGCGTCGGTCGGTCGCTCCTCCTGTTTCACTTTCTGACCGATTGAGCGCTGCAAAGTGGGACGAAGCTTGAAAATTTCACGGACATCGAGAGACAGAATTAATGGTGTGGTGGGGGATTCTTCACAGTAAGATGCAGAGCTGCTAATAAACAACTGATCACCGTGATGCAGATGCAGCGCGCGCTGCCTTTCAAGTGAGGAAAGCCCGGAGGTCAATAGCTTGGGTCATGGAAGGTGATCAGTTGTTGTTGATTCACATGACACACTAGTCATTACCAGTTAGGCATCTCGCAAGACGGCTTATTCGATGAGCGTAACTTGTAAGTACATACATACTTACATGCTACGAGATATACTAATGCGCAGACTAAAACTAGCAGGAACAAAAATACCAGGGGTCAAATAATGTTTGGACATCACGGTTCTCCTCATAGACGTACGGTGCGTACTGACGAGGGCAGTGGCGGATCCACGGGGGGGGGGGGGGGGGCACGTGCCCCCCCAGAACCCTCAAATTTTGCCTTTTATCTATGGAAAATAATAGCTTCTACCAACGCTTCAAATTTCAAAATTTCACAGGCGTGCCTCCCCCCCCCCAGAAAAATTTTCTGGATCCGCCACTGGACGAGGGGTTATTTCCAGTTCAAATTCCTTATATTATAAGCGAACACCACTCATCCGCCGATGACAGCTTGTAAGTGCCAAAAAGTCCAAACATTATTATGCCCCTGGCCAGGGTAGGCAAAATCTAACGCTCAAAACATCTTTTGAGAGCTTGCGTATTGTAAAACCTGGCCAGGGCAGGCAATACGCAAAGCACAAAATACCAGTCAACACATGGCTAATATGTGTTGCGCATTGCATATCCGAGCCAGGGTAGGCAATACGCAAAGCACAAAAGACCATTCAACACAAAGCTATAATGCGATGCTTATAGTATACCCTAGCCGTCATAGGCAACACGCAACGCACAGAATACCTATACCATTCAACTCACATATGATGTGCGTTGCGCGTTGCATAACTAGACCGGGGCAGAGCAAACCGAGTTGCGTCACGATGTGCATTAAAATTAATTTGTCGAATTTGAGCTTTTCTGTTCCACAGAAATAATCTCTTAGTCTCACTGCGCGATGAGCGACGACCGATATCTCCCGCGCTAAACGCTTGCCGAGCTACTAAGCGTTTTTTGGTCTCATCTCTTGCGTTTTCGCAGTTCCTATCCCCCCTCCTTTCTTCAACGCTCGATTCCGTCGCCTTTTCGCATTTGCCTTTCAAATTTGTGAACATTACAATGCCCCCACTCCACCACCTTCCTCCGCCCTCGCCCAAGCTAGTTTCGATTAAAAATGCGCGTGACCTTGGACGTCAGCTGATTCGGCGATTGTGTGTGTTTTGTACGGCCTCGTCACCTCGTGCTGTTAATAATGTGACACTTCAGGTCTCATTAAACAGAGTCAATCACCTTGGACGACTGAACACGAAAACGCGCCTTCTTCGGCGTAAAAACGAGTTAAAAATCGTTTTACAACGTTTGTTTATGACCACGTGTAGTAGAAAATTGAGCTGTTCCAAAAATAAGGGGAGAGGGAGAGGCGCATTAAACAAAAAGTATGCTCCTCGAAGGAACTTTTAATAGGACCGTGTGACTTAATTTTGAAAAAAAAAAAGTAACCCAGGGTTTTAAGGGTCCTTTTTTTTTAGGATAGAGCGTCAATTTTGTGCACTCACCTGAGGTGATACTTTATTCCACCCTCCATGTGTATTATTAACTAGGTTTACATGAAGTTCGGTGCCGTGAGAATATATGATGACATTTAACAAAGCGGTTCAAATAAAACACAAATTTTATTCATGAGAACGGAGCCGATGTTGGCAAATTGAACCTCGGACCGCGATGGTACTTCGTCCTCAAGTCATGGGTGGACCGTGACCAATTTTTTTTTGTTTGTTTATTTTTTATTTTTATCTTTTTTGCATCTCAAGTCTCAAGTGCTGACTTTTTCCCGATCTAGCCCCTGATACGGTCCGCCTATGCCTCAAGTCATGTATTACACCTAAGAGGTTGAAAATACAATATTCTATTTCGCTATCTGATAGTAAAAATGTTCGGATTCAAGGGGGATCAACGCACACCTAATATTTTATGTTTCTAATAACTTTAAATGGACAAAATGCCCCGTTGCCAAATCGCACGCTTCGGCACTGTTTCCTTCTGTAACAGTTATCGACGGATATTAGTTAAAAATACGACCGACCTGATATTCATTTCCTCAGTGATCAGAGCTGGTGGCAAGAGGGGGAGGGGAGGGCCGTAGGTAGAGTGGCAGAAATAGTTGAGCGAGAAGAGTTGGATGGCCACATGCAGATTTTCAAACCGGTTCCGAGTCGAAAAGGACCGGCACCGGCAGGTTCAACGCCGCAAGCACCGCAAGAGCTTCGCGATGACCTCACTACCCGCGCTGAGAGAGTCTGCGAGTCAGAAAGCGGCTGATCTCATTGTCAGCTGTTTTCAAAGCCCCGCCGCAGGTTCACATTCCGAACAAGTTCCCAGAAATTAGAGGTCTGCTCGTGACCCAACTGGGATGACGCTTTCAAGTATTCCAGGAAATGCTCACCGTTTGGCAAAAAACAATAATCTACTCATAACGGTTTTGAGCTAGTGTCGTTCTTTAGAGGGGTGCCATTAAACTTGGGGCTATGAACCGAAGCACCTATCTATCGCAAATATGCTAAGCCAATCAGCATCGATGAATCTACAACTGCGAGCTGAAAGGTTGGAAGATCTTAAAAAATCTAGCCGTAAACAAACTTGTTATAATATGATTCTCCAACTCAGAAAATGTGAGAACTATCGGCGTCTGCCCAAAGGCACTTATATAAAATATACAATTTTCTTCGACATTGACTCTAGTTTCATGGAGCGAAGGAGGGGAAGGCGGTGCATGGCCACCCTATAATTGCTTGACTAAATTTGATTTGATATATCTTCCTTTTCTTTTATTCTTTAAACTCGACGAAGCAGTAAGCTATTGGTAAAGACGCATTACTATCGAAGTCACAAATATTTTTGTATCAAAAAGCCTGTTGAATGGGTCTGTTGCAAACTTTTGCTACAGCGATATAGAGTGTTCAATCTTACGTAAAATCGCGTAAAAAGTCCATTGGTGGCATCAGAAAGTCATAAAATGCAATCTAAAACTCACAAGAGACGTTCAATGAAATCCAAGATGGCGGTAAAATATTGAGTAACCTGTATGCATGCACCACGATCATTCAAGGATAGCCAACCTCACAATATCGATCACATCCAATCACAAGGTAAATAACCACATAACCTCTGAAGCTGTGAGGTTGTCAACGTTGGCAATCCTTAGATGTTAAAGGTGCATGCATACAGATTGCTCGATATTTTACAGCCATCTTGGATTTTACTATACGTCTCTTGTGAGTTTATTATCGCATTTCATGACTTTTTGATGCCACCAACGGACTTTTCGGACGATTTTACATACGATGAAACACTCTTAATCATTCTAGCAAAAGTTTGCAACAGACGCATTGCTAATTCCTCTATGTTTGAAAAAAATACTGCGGGCCTACTCTACTTCCGCATTGACAGCTAGGTCTGAAAAAAGTATCATTCCCCAATTTTTCTGACGACGCTTAAGCGATTCAAGAACTAAGCATTATAAGAAGATCAATAGAATTACGCAACTCTTTAATAGATCCATGCCATGGGTCATCCACCTCGAAAAAGCAAGGCTGTGTGATTAAGGCCTCCTACCCCTCATCCCTGGAGAGAATTGTGTCCAGACAACCGTACGCCAATCAACGCGATCACCATGGCCAACAACACTGATAGACTTCAGAGAAGCTGAGTGTAAGGTTTGTCCAATTGGCGATTGAACAAAACTAAGACCCTGGGTAAGAAGTTTATCTGACTGTTTACATAACCGTGAGGTGACCGCCGAATGACGTCATAAAACGACGGACTGGATAAATTGGCGAGCGGACGAGCAAACTGGTCTCTCACTTGGTACAGCGTTTACAAGCGATTTGTTACATCGCATCGGCGCATACTTGAACCTTGCCGGTACCGCACAGTGGCGCAAGTTGAATGAATTATTGGACACCAACATATTTCGACATGGAAAAGGGGAAACAAGACTGGAGCCATATCAAGTTGAAACACGAAAATCGAACTAGAAATGGTTTCACACCACTCACAATAAGTCATCGGATTTTAATTTTTCTGCGATAAAAAAAAAACAAACACAGAATCGATTTAATGGGACGGGCGTCATTTTTTAAACTTAGATTCCAATAAAATTGAATGCGATTAGAAAAATGTGTGGATGCGCGATAATTCGACAACATTCTAGGCTGTATTCGGCGGGCGTTCAGAAACATGAAATTGGGCGTCATTTTTGTTCAACCACATCTTCAAATCGCTACCACTTTGGTTGGGATGAAGCTCAAAAATCGAATAAAACGTTACGAGTGATCCATCGGTATCGGGGAAAAAATTTAAACCATCAAAATCAAAGCCTTCGACAGAGACTGGTGGCGCTATAGGTAATTTAAAACTCACAACAGAGAAATGAAGAAGAACCCTAGTTCAACCGAAGCTCCAACCACCACTCACCAATCCGAAGGAAGAGTTCACATAAAGTTAGGTTATGCTGAAGCTTAAGCTGAGCTTTCCTGTTACCTGATTCGGCGCATGATCACTGAGCGCTTGTGCCGAGCCGATACCAATCGCTGCGGGCTCAACCGCTAAATCTCTTCACCCTCCCCGCATTGCCGCGCTTGTCATGAGTCGAGTCGATGGAACGCCAACTGCATTCCTTCGGCATATTTCACTTGCAGTCAAGTCGCGGGTTCGCCGGTTCGCATGTGCGGCTGCGGCTTTCAGAGGCAGGCTCGGTTGCCGCGTTTGGCGCCAATTTTGAATTTAACGTCTACTTCATCCATCCGATTCATCCGAATCGACTCCACCGGCATGGGCGTCATTTAGGGGGGGCTGAAGGATTTGAAGTTAGGCTCAAAAACTGGCACGAATTATATTGATGAGCAAAAAAAAAAAAAAAGGTCATCCGATTATTGCCCCCAAAAGACCGTTCTTTGGCTCTAAAATTATATTGATGAGCAAAAAAAAAAAAAAGGTTATTCGATTTTTTGCCCCCTCCAAGCCGAAAATTATATTGATGAGCAAAAAAAAAAAATAAAAAAAAAAAAGGCCATAAGATTTTTGCCCCCCCCCCCCAAGCCGAACTTGAAATGACGCCCATGTCCACCGGTGAGCTTCTAACTCAAGGGATAAGCGAGCTTTTGCTACGGACGTTTTCAGCAAAAATCTCCTTCGCGCAGCTATGCAAAAAAAAACATGCGCGCTCTCATGGTGGGCTAAATGCTTTCGGATACGACTCGTGGCGGTGACATCTTGTGAAAAGCGTCAGGAGACTAGCAATAAGCTCATTAATTCCATCGCAACCCGTTCAGTTTTAAACATAATACAGCGATTCGAAAAAAGGGTCTCGTTAGGTATTTTCGTTGTCAATATTTGCGACGGTTTCACATCCTGCATCTATGTGTATCGTGTTGTTCGACGCATTCGGAGATGCCCGCTGCACGAGGTGTGACGTTGCGCGTTGGCGTAGCTGTAGTTCAATCCTGCAAATCGGTCCAAAACTGTGACGAAGAAATACGTCACTAAATATTAGTTCTTAACGGTTGTCTGTTCAGTATTCTGATCTGACTATGATGGAATTGCACTCATTGTAATTTTTTCGACATTGAAGCATATCCATCAAAAGTCGAGTATCCCTTGACAATACAACTGGATCATACAGTGTATAAGTATTGGCTTAAATGAGACACTCGTCACTTCCCCCAATTAAAATACATAGAAGAAACGTCGCTCAGGGCTGCAGAAAATTCTTCGGCAAGGGAATTTGTCACACGATCCAAGAAGCTTTGCTGCACTAACAAAACTCTTGCCACTAAATTTACACAGGTACAAAAGTTATTGCCTTTTTGAAATACTTCGCAAACTTTACACTCAAAACAGCAGGCGTTCACCACTCGCATTAACAATATTGGTAACGAAATGGAATGTCACGAAATTTAGAAAAAATAAGGCAAAAGCATCTCATACTTGAAAACTAACCAGAGTAAAACACGAAAATCAGACAAGTTTATACCTCTTGACTCACTCTCACTTTTGGACCGCCAGACGCGTTTCGGAAGCAGCCTGTTTCACTTTCCAGTCGTTTGTGTTGTGGCTCTCTTTTTTGAACCTTGTTTCCACAGCCGTAGCCAGGATATTTTCTTTCTCTCTCTTAGCCCATTTAAACGCATGCGTTAGAAAAGGACAGAAAGAGGGGCTGAAGTCACGCGACAGTCCCTGTACATCCATCCTTTTCTAACACCTGCGTTTAAATGGGCTAAGAGAGAGATAGATAATATCCTGGCTACGGCTATGCTTGTTTCCATACATTTAAGTCAAAACTTATCGCACGGCAGGTCATCGAGACAATCTGTAAGTGTTATGATCTTACGATGCAAAGATACTTACTGTGATTTTACCGCTCACTCGTATAAAGCTGATGCAATTTTCCTCAATCGCAGAGAAGATCGAAAAACTCTTAAAGACATGCCGATTTCATAAAAAATATCTTCGAAGGTAGGTAGGGCAAATTATATTATTTTCAGAATATACCAAAATACTAATCGATCTATTGATAGGGATCAGAGTTGAGCAAATTGTATTTTTCGACAGTAAAATTCATTTTCAAAATTATTCGAGATGGATTGTAGCGGTAATTAGGCGACCATCAAGAGTGTCGATTACAATCTGGCGAATCAGATGGGGACATGTGCTTAGCAGCAATCAAGATAGGTTTTTACAGACACTGGCCAATTCTTCACTGAATTCGAGAAAGTACAGGGAAAATATTTACCCACTCTGAAAATGAGGATGATTGGGGGGGGGGGGGGGGGGGTGCAAAGGAAAAATAAGAGGGGATGAGCAATATGAACGAATTTTGCAAGGAGCCTGCTGAAGTATCAGTATCAAGAGGAATCTCCTTCACGGCTTCACATGTTTCATTTGTGATTTTCTTCCCTTCATATACCACATGGTCCAAAAGTACAATCCATGTTAACAAAAACTCGCGATTGAATATGCCTCGGTTTATATAAAAATCAAGATTTTACTATTTATAGCCCCAAGAAAAGAAAAAACGAAAGACTAGAAAAAAAATAATAATAATCCTAATAATAATTAACTGCAAGCGCTTTGCAGCAATTTTACAAAGGTCTGATAACTCGAACGGAACGAACTATTCGGCAGCGAGACTAATTGTAGGATTTAATTAAGGGGGCGTTTTTCGTCTTCTAAAAAAAAAAAAAGAAAAACTTCCGTCTTTTTATACTTCCTTACAGATCGACACGCAGGAGCACACATAATGGCCATGAATCAAGGTGAGGTTATGTTTACACGATGTAATAAATCGCTGGTAATTAGGGTAAGAAGAGGCTAATAAAAAGAGGGGGAAGAAAGCAGATTTAACTAATGGAGTTTCCCGAGCGTAAACACAGGACTTAATTAACGAAGAAATGATACTGTTCTGAACAATTTTTTTTTTTCTTTTTTTTTCTTAAACGAACATTTTACACACTAGCGCGATTTTTAATCGAGCTACCGGCTTATTAATTACGCCGATTATGCATGCCGTTTTATAACCATGATAAAGCCTTCATCAACTGTCGGAGGGTAAAAAATGCTAGAAAACGCAGGAGACGGTTTTAATGATTTTATAGGTAATCAACAAAGTAGCTATGTTTAAAAATTTTCGTGTTACGATGAGTTTCACGAAATTTTTGTTAATTAATTATGGAAAAAAGTTTAATACAACACATTAAGAGAAAAGAAATCGTTGAAAAGACGGAATGACGGACAGAGATAAGAAAGGGAATTGAGAGACATAAGACACCAAGTTAGTAGTCGCTTCTGGTGATAACTCACGGATCGATCATCGAAGAAAAAATCACAAAATGAATGTTGATTTCGGTCAAACAGAAGTAATAAAAAAAGGTTCATAACATAAAATTAGCGAATAATCGACGCAATTCTTCAGTGGCGGTGCGTGCAATGTGGCAGCGTCGCAATTCGTCAATTCAAACCTAAAATATCGATCTAATGAGCGAGCAGTATAAACACCATCGAATTCAATCTTTTTCATGGATTTAAATTGACAATGCGCAACGTTGCCAAATTGAGCTAGACGTACTACTGGCATCCCCCTTGATTTGGAAACTTTTTCGATCGTCCAGTTTTCAATGAGTCATGCAGTTAGAAATAAAGAAAATGTGGAAAGTGAAACAGACGCTCATTAAACCTTAATTACTTCCGATACTTTCACCTGAGTTAAATTTTCAGAGAACCAAGCAGTTAAATTTTCGAAAAATGGATGCGAAATGAGGGATTTCTTGATTTTTACGAGCAAAGGACGAATGCAAGTGCAAGGACTATAGCCCTGATTCGCCCCAGAGAAAAATTTGCAGACAGCACAAAAATAATGAAAAAGCAAGATTTTTAAAAATAAACAGTCGCACTATGAAAAGAAAATATCCGGATTATAACCAAGTCCCTCATTATTTCACTGCAGCGCTTTTACTAATGTTTCTGCTTTCTAATGATACACATCTTGGAAATTTGTTTCACTTCAAATCCTTAGTTAAAAACTGAACACTAAAGCAGTGGCGGCTCGTGCAATCTGGCAACCATGATTATTTGCCATTTAACCTGTGCTAAAGTATCGATAAATTGGAGGAGCAATTGCACCTCCTGAAGATCGATTGTTTTACCTCGGTTCAAATAGAGAGAATACGTTGTTGTCACAGTGCACAAGCCGCCACAGCACTAAAGGTTAGAATATACATTTCGTTGACTCCTCAAAATGCCTACAGTGGCAACAATGGCAACATGGCGTCTTCGTGCTTTTAACAGTGTCACTGGAACATGCATCGGACAAAAACTTCAACAGCATCGTAGCAAGTCGCACTACGCCGCGCCGGAACAACGTCTGAATGAATTTCTCGCGAGTAAAATCGCCGAAATTCCTCTCGCAACAAACGAGGTTAGCGTCGGGGAGAGTGGAATGAGATGCAAGGCAAGACTGATACGGCGCGGCGCGTAAAACCCACCGTGAGAATCTTTGCTTGAACACTGATTCAAACAGCTTTTCCCTTCGGCGGACTAATAGTCGTTTAAATTCAGAGATAAAGTCCTTCTGCAAGGAGAAGCTTCATGTGCGCGCCATTTGGTTAGCATCGTTTGATGACGGACAGGAAACACCGACCCGTCCGGTTAAAATTAAAAACAAAAATTAAAATTGAATGACCAAAACCAATGGAGTGACTTCCAATGCGCCAATGTTGCGTTTCATCTCTTTACCACGTGTAAAAGGTCTGATACCAACCAGACGGTTCGACATAAGGTGCGGGTTTAAAAGGACAAAATGCGAACAAAACTTCAGGATGCTTCAGACTGAAGACGTCTTCCGTTTTTGCACATCTTATTGTGTGGTTCTTGAAGTCACCAAAGATTACATCGTACAAGTTAATCATCATTTAATTAGCTAGCATTTGTAAACTACTGTAATATCTTGTAGTCACCCCGCAAAGAGTTAATTGTGATGAAACAAAATACTCCTAAATTACCGCCCGGACCTGGTATCCAAAAACCATTGGGTATCCGAAATTCGATCGAAAGGCCGCTTTAGTCGACAATGCTTTAGGTCCAAAAAATGTTGGTCCTCCAGCTCACCGCAAGTTACAGACCCTCGCCTCCAATTGGTCGAGATGCAACTTGAGGCCATCGCTAAGCATTCAACAGAATGACCGCGCCCTGTGGGCTGTGATGCCATCTGGCTTTCACCACTGAATACACAGCTCGATACAATCGAATCTCTTGCGAAAGTGAGCAAATCTGTACTGATCACAGACTTCATACAATCAACGAACCTGGATTGACCTAAATTCAGCAGAGCCGCTCCCTTGGGAGACGCATCGTCGCATCAGCCCGCCTCTCTCTGATCTCTGCATTCCTAGCCATCGACACACTATCTGGGTCGCGATGATCTAACACTCTTATCCGAAACTACGAACCTGAAAGAGAACATCCTCGCGACAATCCGAGGGCTCAATGCTTCAACTGCCAAACCCACATCAACTCATAAGCCCTATGATGCATTAGAAGGCACTTCATCTACGGCTCTTGAGTTTGAGGGGTTTAAGCTAGTATGGCCTTAAATCCCTACAGTTCCGAGACCGAAACGTAGCGATACAACTTTCGGCTCCCTAAGAGCAAAATCTTGTACAACTCACTGGCGCAACCAGGATATCTTCCATCTCTCTCATTTCCCATTTGAATGTATGAGTAGGAAAAGGACAGAAGGAGGGGGTTTTATCCCCTTGTCCATCCTTGTCTAACATACGTTTCTTAATGGAGAAAAGAGAGGATGAAGAAACTCTCGGTGCGCTACTGGTACAACTAGAATGATGGGCGCGTCGAGTTTGTTAGTTTATCACGCCATATCGCAACGCGTGTAATCGCAAATGCTCGCGAAAACTTGAGGACGCTCGGAGGGCGATAAGACGGGCAGAGGCACACAAACGGGAGCAGGAGAGAAGACGTCTGTTCAAGGTGTACTCAGCAGGGCTGCCGTTTTGCGTATAATCAATGCTATTTTTCTATTCATACCGATGATTCCACCGGTTGAAAAAAGATTACACAGTTCAGTTTAGTGTCTGACTGTAATGCACGAAAATACTGTGATCTATAATCTTTCCTTAATCGGTGGAAACTAGGTTGATTAATTAAAATATCCGCAAGTTTTTTAAAGTCATCGACGACTCCACCGGTTGAGAAAAGATTACAGATGCGAGTATTTTAGTTTATTACAGCCATGCACTGAACTGAACTGTGTAATCTTTTCTCAACCGGTGGAATCATCGGTGAATTGAAAAATAGCATTGATTATACGCAAAACGGCAGCCCTGGTACTCAGACTCAGACGCAGAGCTGCCGCTCAGTGCATATTTCATGGCTTACGTCAATTCACCGATGATTCCACCGGTTGACTAAAAAAACACAGCGCAGTTCAGATTATGACAGTAATACACACAAATGCTCGCACCAGTAATATTTTCTTAACGTGAAAGCACCAGTTACAGACACCCCCTTAGAACGCAGTGGTGTAGCCAGTGGCGGAGCGTGGGGTCAAAAAGTGGGGGGGCTTGAGATTTTTTTTTTTTTTTTTTTTTCTCTTCGAAAATTTGAAGTTGTAGGGGGTATTCATATATTTAAGATATATTATATCAAATTTTGTTTCCGTTTTTTTTTTTTTTTTTTTTGCTTCTCCCAAAAAAGTGGGGGGGCTTAAGCCCCAAAAGCCCCATACACGCTACGCCACTGGGTGTAGCATGCAATTAGGCAACGTCGCAGTTAGGCAATTTAAAACCCATTGAAAAGATCGAAATTCTGAGTATTCGGTGATCACCTTCACATTTGACATTTTACATGGGTTTAAATGGACAAAATACCACGTTGCCAAATTGCAATTTACGCCACTATAGAATGGTACCAGTCAGTGGCGCACCGAGAACTTTTGTTTGGAGGGGGTTTCACCGCAAATTTTCCATTTTCTTTGGCCTTAGGGAGGGTTTTGAAAGTAATTTTGGCCGAAGATGACCTTTTTCAGGGAAAAATCTTGATGCTTGGGAGGGGGGGTGTTGACCCTAAAACCACGTGCGCCACTGGTACCAGTGATAGACACTCCAAAAGGCTGATGCCCTGATCTGAAAAGAGAAAGTTAGTAGGATTTAATATTAATTCAAGTTCTGCTATTTCGATGTTATAAGCATTTCAATATGCCTTCCAAGTCCAAAAAATTGTGCATTTGTGGCAAAAGAATTTAGAAATGTTGGGTGTGTGCCACTGGTGCTTTCACCTTAATCGATCGAATCTCCATTGAATTATCAAAACATCCGAAAGTTTCTTTGAAGTCGGTGACAGTCCCGCAGGTTGAGGAAAATTACAGATCATGGTATTTCCGTGCATTAGTCATAACTTGATCGTAACTGTGTATAATCTTTCGGTCAACCGGTGGAATCATCCGTAAATTAAAAAATGCCATTAAAAATACACATAACGGCAGCTCGGCTCTTACGATCATTTATTACATCGTAAAATCATATTTCAAGCAACGAGGACACACAGCGCGAACGGCGGTGACACGACGAGAAAACAGCGAGAGAATTGGGCGCTGGCTCTTCTGATACAGGAGAGTGGGAGAAAGGGAGCGAGAAGATAATGGAGAAAAGAGAGAGAGAGCAAGAGAGAGGGGGAGCTCTATTCAATGGTGAGAACTTCGCGAAGCAAGGAGCCCAGATAGCACTAACCTAGCCTAATCGATCCTTTCTTGACCTAGCCTCACAGCTACGCACCCGCGCGCGTCTCGCGTACCCACCCCGCCGCGCGCGCCGCCGTGCGTTTAGTTGCGTTGCGCCACGCTACACTGCCGCGCGCCGCGTCACTTCGTGCCACCGTCGCGTCGCGTCGGCAGGTGGAGAGGGGCAAGGGGCTCTTTCTTCTGTTCGCTGGTGCGTTACTCTCTCTCTCCACAACTCCCCCCTCATTTTTAAAACGCCGTGAAAAGAACCCCCCCCCCCTTCACTCCCCCTCTCTCTCAAACACAGGTTCCACCATCAATCGCTGAGCGAAAGCGGCTGCGTTAACCATCAGCCCAGAGCTACCAAATCGCAAAGGGGTGGGGGAGCAGAGAATCAAAGTCAGGAACAAGACCGAGCACAGCAAAGTTTCAAGTCAAGGCCAACTCACGCAGGTTTTTTGGTCAAGTCTCTGAATTTTACAGACAGAGACAAATAGAGACGGAGCACTAACTGGCTGCAGCAGAGGCACTCTGAATTCTCGCGGATTCAACAAAACAATAACAGTCAACGTCGCATGGTGTTGAATGGTGAGCACCCTCCTCTTCACTTCCCGCCCCCCGTGTTTTCCGAATGTCACCGTTCAACACCATGCGACATCTCAAGGTGTTGACTGTTGTTTTGCATGTTATTCTGTTGAATCCCCGAAAATTCAATGTGCCTCAAATCTTCCCTATGTATTTTAACGTAGTGCTCCCTCTCTATTTGTCTCTGGAATTTTACCCTTGACGTGTTCATCGGTTTAAGGGGGGGGGGGGGGGGGGTTTCATGTGCCATAATACTGGAGCAAAAGTTCGCAAAGACTCGTTGGGATCTAAATCTAATGCTTCCAAACTCGCGTAGCTCACAGTCAGACTTTTTCTATTTCCATTTCAATCAAATCATTTAAGTCACACCAACCATATCAGCAATACATTTATTGGATTACTTTCCAATCTCTCCCCTAGACTCCCCTACCAGATTTTCCGACACAATAGGTGAATCCCTTCCCAACCGTGCATCATTCTATCAACCAAGATCCGTCGCATATCAGAGTCATTTTTCATCACCAACCCCAACCCCTCAAGCTGTCCCTTGGACCCTCCTCCCAGCTTTTTCATATTTCCACTGCACTGCCGTACTCGCGTCAATATACCTTAAACTAACTAACTAGCTCCCTCCGAAGTTTAGACACACCCAGAAACTAAAATACACAACCTCCGAGTCGGAGCATCATTACAGGTGCACTTCGCTTTAAATAGTGAAATTTTAAGGTTGATTCTTGTAGATTTTGTCGTGAGAAACACGCTGATACCAACAACAAAATTTCAAGTAGTGTAGTTAGCGTGAAAAGCGGCGCTTAATTAAATATGCTGATGAGATGACCATAATTTTCACAAAACCTTTGCGGAGGAAAACCGACATCAGACCATTGCATTAAATGTTGTTTCTATCAGTTATCACGCAACTTAGGACTTTTCTTTTGATATCACCGTGTTCCTCGTGACGAAATCTACTTGATTTTTTTTTTTTTTTTTTTTTTTTTTTTTTTTTAAAGACACTGTTTAAAAGCCAAATAAAGAAACTGTCATGCTTTTCCATTGGGAGGTTACGTTCTTTGGTTTGAGGGTGTGAAACAGTGGCGTAGGGTGCAGTTTGATAACGTTGTAATACGTCCATTTAAACTCATTAAAAAGATCGAACTATTGGGTGTTCGGTGAACACCTTCGAATTCGACTTTTTACATGGGTTTAAATGGACACATCACAACGTTGCCAGATTGCACGCTACGCCACTGGTGTAAAACACGCGTAATGGACTGATGCATACACACATACAGCTCATCCATCTGAACTTAGAGCTTACACCTAGTTTATTTCTCAGCAAAGAGTGATTCTTGACTGCTTTGTCAATGGTATATGAACGCTATTTTTGCCGCATTTTACATCATAATTGAGAGTTCTTATATGTATACTCGCGGCACAAAACCTCGCAAGACCTTCATTTACAAAATTTTAGATAAAAAAATCCGATGTTGCCAAATTAAAGGAGCAGCCACAGCCGATTCGAAGAGGATTTGCCTGCAGTATAAAGTTGCCAGATTTGGCGGGAAATTCAAAAACTTTAAATGAAGTTAAATGCAGAGGCGTAGCGTGCAATTTGGCAACGTCGGAGGTCGTCTATTGAAACCCATGAAAAAGATCGAAGTATTGGGTGTTCGGCGAACACCTTCGCATTCGACCTGTTTGCATGGGTTTAAATGGACAAAATACAACGTTGCAAAATTGCAAGCCACGCCACTGGTTAAATGGGAAGATGCGTATAATTACAAGCAGAACGGCAGCCCTGGGAGACACAGCTTACCAATGGACAATGGACATCGCTACGCGTTCCTTTCAATCCTTCGATTATCGATATTACGAGAGAAAACTTTGAACGGAGGAGGTACCCCGGGCGATAGGAAGATGGTGGGGAGGGGGGGGGGGGTTACGTTCAAGAATGATAGCAATGCGGTTTCTCTCGTCGCGGTCGTGCCGCGGGACGCGGGTCCACCGGTCGGCACTCCATCGTAGTGAGCGTGTCTTTCAAATACTTGGACGGGCGCGAGCGCGTGTGTGTATGCGTTTGTGTACGTTCGAGCAAGTGCATGCCGCGGAGTAAAGGACCTAGCGAGGTGACCGAGACCAACAAGCGATGCAAAGCGCAAAGGAGGCACCAATGCACCTTCCATCGCTCGCCGAGTCGCTGCGAGAACACTCTCCATCCGCAATATTAGAAGTTAGAACTCGCAAGCAGCAGACGCATGGGACCAAACGGCGGCTTCTTTGGAGACGCGTTGATTTCCGAAAAAACACCAATTTCGACACTTGTTTTTCACAATGTAAAGTTCCAAATTAGAGATTTAATACACCCCGAAATTACACAGGTGCTTTTAGCCAGTGGAGTCGCGTTATAAGGGCTGCGGGGGGGGGGGGGGTTAAGCCATCCCCCCACTTTTTCAGGAAGCCCGGGCTGGTAAATACAAATTTTTACCTGTAAGCAAAAAAGAAAAAAAAAAGAAAAAAGGTCGTCAAGTTCAAGCCCCCCCCCACTTTTTTGACCCGCGCGCCGGCCCAGCTTATAGCATTAGCGGAACTACCTCTCGCGAACGAGGCGGGGTAGGACCTTTTGATTTCGGACTTTCGGTCAATCTTCGTCAAATTGTCTACCCAATAACAATACACCACGCATTTAGTAATCCAACGTGAATTGTCGCTTGTACGCAGTATAGAAACGGGCTACAAAATTTAACATATAACAGAGTGCGTGAACAGAGTATAGCCAAACAGCATTTTCAACTGGCTAATATCTCGGTCTCGGTAACGATGGAGGAATTGCTATGCGGCATCTAATTTCCTCAGCATCTTAAAAACAAATGGACTCATTTATACGGAAGGAACCTACTCGAATTTAGACGTTGCCAATTTTCCTTGACTTTAATATTGATGTAAAATTATTAGACCTAGTGCAAAGAATTTCTTGAAACTTCCAGGAACTTTCCAAGTCTCAGTCCTCAAAACACCACACAATTTTATCAATTAGATTATTTTTAAGCGAATTAAAAAGTCGAGATTAAATTGCAACGTCGGAATACTAAGTCTGTTCTGTATAAATGTGTCCAAATCAACCAACAAAAATGTATTACGTTGACATAGGAGTTGGCTCAAGACGTATTTCAGTCCTACTCTAAGAATCCTAGACCAAACAACCACTCCACTCGATGCCAATCCGTTCCGATCCCATCTCGGAGGACCAGGAGAGCCTCTTCACCCGAGTCCTGCGAGAGTACTCAGCTCTGACTCCGCTCTGACTCCGCTCAGCTCTGCTCAGCTCCACCATCCAATCACAATCGCTCGGCGACCAATGGGGAAGGCGGAGAGGGCTTCTTTCATGCCGGGCCAAGGTCGGCCAGTCTTTTTATAGCTTTGTCCGCGGAGCGAGGAGAGAGAGGAAGAAGCTCATGGGAGTGATGACCGCGGAGTCCTCCGTCCGGAGTTCTCGCACTCTTCGCGCTACGCTGGCTCTACTCGGTAGCGTTTCAGAAACCACCGGAGAATCCCACCGGTGCAAGAAAGATTACGTAGCAAAGCGTCGCATTGTGACTACGAACCTCGAAAAAAATGCCATCCATAATCTTCGCTGCAACGGTGCAGAACTCCGATGAATAAAAAAACACAAACGCCCCACTCCATCACCTACCTGGAACTTAGCTCTTGGTCGCTGACTTGCTCGCTCGCTGTCGTTGCCGTGGTAACGTCGAGCTTATTTACCAACAACTCGTGATGTAAGCGTTAAGGCAGAGTCGTACCTTGGTGACGTCGAAATCGGTTCCAAATGTAAACAAAAAAAAAACGTCAAGAATTGGGTTGAGTATATCCTTCGTTCTGAATTCGATCGAAAAATGAATTTTTGCGTTGCCGTGACAAGATAAATGGCCGACCCTGATGAGAATAAAACTAGGTTTTAACACACGAATGCGTCATAGGCACGGATTCGTGTTTGAATCTGACGAGTTCAAACGAAGCTTTTTGAATAAGAAAGTCGGTTTCCAGCGATATAAAATCAAGCGTGAAATATTCAAAAATTAGAATTTGCACACAATTTAGGCTCATTTGGGTGGATAAGAATATCAGAGAGTCAAGTCTGTGCATCAGCGCGATTTCCAAAATAATTCTGCGAACGATCATGTTATAAAGCATACGGCAATTTTCTGAAAAAAGACACATATGTTAGGTACTCATCGCGGACGTTTATGTCGTGACGGAGGCCGTAAAGAAACAAACAAGTATGCATAAACAAGTAAACAAAACATCAAGAGGTAGGTTAAGAGCGTTTAGCTCTGATTAATAGAGGCTCTCTTGAAAATATCAGCTTCGAGTCCAACCAACCAGTGGAATGGGGTGGCGCTAAATGCCGTACGATGCTGGTGTTTTCATGAAAGTCGTTGGACTGACAATTTCCATCTGTTCTGTAACATCCTATAATTTGCGACGTGACGAGCAGGCTCCACGAATCAACGCAAAACTGGTTCATCACATCCCACATCCTCACATTCCCACACTTACTTTATGCCTTAGTGATCCGTCTTCTTTTTTAAGTGCCTCTTCTATGCGAAGGAACTCAGGCAAAACTAATAAACTTTTATGTTGATACAACCCTTTCTAATGATAGAATTTGACTGTATAAGCTGAAGATTTGGCCCGCGGAACACTGGTCGGAAAACTATAAAATCGTCCAAACTGGATCAAAATGTTTATCTTTCTTCAGGATTTTTACCGAGAGCCATGAACCGATCAGTGGAAAGGAAACTGAACCGCGGCTATTAATAGCTTTCGCGGATCGCATAGCACTGGAACTTGAGATTGGAATGCTGCTTGGATCGACTTCGCCATAAAAGGGCAAGTTATGAACGTTGAACAAACGCTATTTACACGAGTCAGACTGGACCACAATAAATTATTATCACTGCACTGGCGAACGGCAGGATTCAATCTTCGAGTCAAAACAAACAATAAAATTTGTGTCAGAAGAGGAATATAAAACTACCCGAATTACTTCCTCTCGATTACTCCCGAGTTTTGTCAAGACTATTTCCCTTCTCAGTCTCACGCCGCGCAGTACTCAATGTTTCCCGAGGTAAATCTATTCTAAAGAGCATGCTTTCAGTTAACATGCACTGAAAAGAGTGAGAGTCATAGATAGTTCCAATATTGTTTGTAGCTATTTGGATTGTTAACCCTCTAAAGGCTAGGTTATTTCAAAAGGACGCCACTCTTTCGTTTATAAAGGGAGGGTAGTTAACTGTTCGTACTCGGGGGAGTTAAAATTGCCTATACGACACATTGAAGGCGCCAGAAGACATCTTATTCTGTACATGTTCTCACCAATAGTCGCGTTTATCTGGAATGAAGACTGGAACAATGTAAAATAGACTAGAGAAGAAAAACGAGGATACTGGGGCTTGGCCTTTAAAGGGTTAAAATATATCCTTCTAATCGTAAATATTAACCGTATGACAAGGAATATTAACTGTATGAATGTAAAGAAGATCCGGAAAGTTCTGCATTACTCAATCATCGCGCCAGTAGTATCAACCATTCAAAACACTCAAAACATGGGAACCATCTACACCAATCTACGGGTTAAAATTTACCATTCCACTTTTTTTCAAAGAGTTAACAATCGTAATGCTAAGTCCGACTAGTTCAAATCATTTAATTGTTACAAACTTCGACAATTAATTTGAATCAGTTAAAGACGTTGTTGGTTGTTAAAGGACAAAACTCTCTATACGATCACGTGGAAATCCTACTATACGGGCCAGAGGGCCTCGAAATCAATTTAGGCCCAAGTGCTCAGCTGACGAGACTTGAGAGACAACGGGGAGTCGGGGAGTCTTGAGAGTGTGAGTGCGTGTGAATCAAGTCTTCCGTGTACTCGGCGAAAGGAGCGTCAGACAACTTGAGATAGAAAGGGGGGGGGGACAGCGGCCGCTCGGCAGCGGCAAGGTCAAGAGCTCACTAAATCAGCACCACAGCGGACCCAAGTTGTCGGGTGGAGGGGTAGGGGGTGGGGGAAAGAGAGACTCTAACACAAAAGCGCGCGGGTCGAACGAGCGTGCACAGCGAGCATGCTCGAGTCTAAAAAATAAAGATCTCGAATCAAAAGATTAGCCAATAACTGGGGCTGGATCATCCGAGCTCACCAACCAGCAAAGCCCCGTCACCGCACTCCGACTCGCTGCTCACCAGTCACCATTTCACCAGACCGGCGGGCGAGCTGACCTGACCCTACTGCTGTCGGTCATGTGTAGGTGTGGCTACGGCGAATAGTACAGAGCACGATTCAAACTAGAACTTGAGCAGGAACGGAAGAACTCGACTCAAGCCCCAGGCCAAGGTAAAGGCGGTCCTTTGAAATCCTACCGCTGATTCGCCATCGCCAAAATCATAAATTGCACTCTTACTCTTGCTTAGCTTGTTTCCTATGTCCACCCAGCGGCGGATCAGTCGATGAATTGAAGCAGTAGCGCACCGAGAGTTTCTTCATCTCTCTCTTTTCTCCATTAAAAAACGTATGTCAGACAAGGATGGGCAACGGGATAAAACCCCCTTTTTCTGTCCTTTTCCTACTTATACATTCAAATGAGAAATGAGAGAGATGGAAGATATCCTGGTTGCGCTAGTGAATTGAAGAATGTCAGGCGACTCCTTAGATTTTGATTCACGCAGGAGTCCTGCATTACTTACAACTACACAGATTTAAGAATTGCAGATGGCCTGATTGAGCCTAAAGGGGTGTATCCACCTGCGAATTTAAAAGCGCGAATAAACTGATTGAGCCAATGAGCTGCCTTGAAGTCGATCGGTCGAGTCCGATGTATCGACAACAAAGAAGCTCATTGGCTCAATCCGCTTATTCGCGCTTTTAAATTCGCAGGTGGAGACACCCCTTAAATCTAAGAAGTCTTCTGATGACATTCTTTAATGCGCCGACTGTACATGACATGCGGACTGAGTGAATATGTAAAGCGAAACCCTGTTTGCTTTGATTCTGTAGAAGCTGGCCTCAGGATTAGGAGAAACTGAGCTATATATTCTCACAAAGCGAGACCAAGCCCCATCTCTGCTTTCCTAATCCACCAATGAGCATGACAAAAATAGGAGTATTGCGACGACGAATAAAAGAATGGGGGGGGGAGGGGGGACCTTGAAATTTGAAAAGTAGGGGGAGCATTGGAATTCTCCATCGGATCTACCGAAAGTTTGTCGACACACGGAGAGAGTCGAAAATGGGTTGATCGAAATTGGAGGAGCGCAAAAATTTCCTCTCGACGGTTATATCGCGGTCTCACCCGACGAACCAGCGCCAGACAACGAGCGTCGAGCGTCGCGTCGCGTCGGGGTCGAGCAGACAGACAGGCGGGCGGGCGGGATGGCGGTGGACAGGGAGAAAGGGGAGTTCCTTCGAAACTCATCGATTCCGGGAGCAGAGCAGCAGCGCAAACGTTGATGGGCGCCTTTCATCGAATCCATCACTCAA
Organism: Trialeurodes vaporariorum; assembly: GCA_011764245.1. NCBI lineage: Eukaryota > Metazoa > Arthropoda > Insecta > Hemiptera > Aleyrodidae > Trialeurodes > Trialeurodes vaporariorum. Next base: position 81,505,049 of record VMOF01000111.1, on the reverse strand, counting down.
CACTTCCTCGCACCGCTTGCTCAGAACATCAGCTCAAAACTCATCCCCCAAACAGCCCCCTCCCTCCACGGCATTAACGCTCGATCACGAGGCTGTTCTTATACCCCCCCCCCCCCCAACCGACCGACAAACTCGCTCTTTTCCGCACCTCTTTTTGCTCGAATCGTCGAGTGAGATAAAACAGGCGGGAAGCCCGAGAACGACAACAAAAATTTCGTAACTTGCTCTACGGAATTTTCCGTTTACAGCTTCGATTTGAAATTTACTACTGCAGAATTTCTACTTCACGAAAAAATCGTTCGGAATAACTCCAGATCCTGCAAAATCTATTTTGAGCGACGAAAGTCAAGAAGATTCTTTGGGGAGGGGGAGATGTGTCACTTGCCACCTTCTCTCTCCAACTCGCGGATTCAGTCTAACAAGTACTCACATGTGCCTTGTAGTAGTAAAGGGGTCAAATTTGTTGTACAAACCCTTACAATCACTGTCTGAAGTTACGTCATTGCTAAAAGTAAACAGATATATATTCGATCGAAGTTCCTAATGTCGAACAGAAATGAAAGAGTAAAAGATTCTTTAGTAATGGGGCAATTACACACGCGTACATGGGAATTAGAGAGTTTTTCTCTCTGTCCTCCCATTTGCGAACGCTTGCGGGGGGAAAAAAAGTGATGAAGGGGAGGAAATCACGTGACTTGGCCCCCAATCAGTATTTTCCTTAAGAACGCGTTCAAATAGGCGAGGAGAAAGGAGAACCCGTGAGTGATCTGATTATGAGCGGAAAATTAGGATGCTATCTCAATGAGCGTGAGGCCTAAATCGGTTAGTCAGATGTTCAATGACGTCTTCAACAACAACCAGACCACAAGCTATGACACAAAAAGCCGATTTCCCTCTTACTTCACTGATATCCGCTATGAATAAATTATTCCTCTCCGCACAAGGAAGCGATGACTTTTACGTCATAGTATACTGAGTTCTCTAATTCCCCGGGCCCTACCCCTCGACCGACCCCTCGTTATGTCGACCATGTGAAGACGAAGGAAAAACCACTCACCCTCTCTCCCGCTCTCATGTATACCAATTCCCCTATCGATTCGCGTTTCATTTTTGATGATTGGCCGGCTCGAGGTGCGGCGAAAGTGGGTCAGTGAGATTAATCGAAGCCTTACAGGCGATCCTTCCTTCCTTTTTTTTTTTTATTTTATTTTTTTTTTTTATTTTTTTTTATAATGCACGGCCGTACGTAGTATGGAAATAGTAGCACGTAGGGAGAAGAGTTATATTTTACCCGAGTCCGCATAAACAAAAGAGGCCTCAGCCGAATCAAGTGCAGAGGGAGGGGAGGCCAGGAGGGGCATGATCACTGATCAGTCCCAGGCCTCCAAGGGGCGCCACACCGCGACCGTCCTTCCACAGCCGCAGGATCGCGTGAACCAAAACGAAGGCTCGTAATAAGTGGGTGGTCATATACACGGGTGGGAGGATATTACCAACCCCCCACCCGCCATCACGGAAGAGTGAGGATAACTTGCCGAGTATGAAGAACTGGTGGAGAAAAAAAAGCCAACGCTGCGAAAGTAGGTTGTAAAGGTGGGTTGGGGATGCAGAAGGGACGGTTTTCAAAAGTGGGAAAGGGGTTATAGGGGAGATTGTACGCTAAAATGAAGAATGACGCAAAAAAAAAAAAAAAAAAAAAAAAATGAAGTTTCGCATGAATCGACACCCGTCCCTTTGCCTCCTTATAATCGTCACGATGCAGTCACCTATTCGCGTATTCAGAGACCCGTAGTACTCATGCATCTGCTAACTCGAGGGCGGTGCGCGGTGATGGAGGGAGAGGGGAAAGGTTGACGTATGCGCAGTCTTTTGCTCCTCTTGTCGTACTCCAGTTTTTTTAAGTGTCGTTTATGCCCCGTAGCAGTTTCGGAAGGAAGGGGAAAGGGGGATATTAACAGAGCTGAAAATCTTATCGTGCAGAAAGGTAATAATGTTGCCAAACGTCTACCCGGATTTTGGACCAGATAATGTTACGGCTTGACACCATAGATGGTTGGTGAACACTTACTGGGGAGAGGGGGGTCGTAAAGACCCCACGCAAATGCTATGCCATCCGACGTTTTTCCGAGGACAGTCAAATCACAACTCTATTTGGTCCGTCGTTGAATGGTCCAGTTTCACCTTAATAATTACACTCTCCCAGAGCTTTGTGAGCAGCCAGCGAAAAAGTAACATCAGTAAATGAGACTGTCATAAAAAAGGGTTATTTTAGATTTTGAAAGTAAGCAAACGTCATAAATTCGTTTTATATTGGATGGATGCATTTTGTAGGGGACAGAGGCGTTAAACGTGTTAATATGGGTAGCCATACTGCAGGACTGACTTGAGAAAAAAAACAATGGCTTGATTTGGCATTTTGAGAATGAGAAAGGCCTGTCGTAGGAAATGACATTCGCAGATCGCGGCCCTTTCGAAATTGAATTTTCTACTTCAATTTTTCATGCTTTCTTGAAAACAAAAAAGAACAGGGGTGGGCGCTAAAAAAAAAGAAAAAAATACTCCTTACAGCCCTCAGAAATAACCCTATAGAATCTAAAGTTCAGAATGGGCAATTTAGGAGAGGAGCGATTGGGCAATATCAGACTATAACACAATAGTTAGAATAATTCCAGAAGAATACCACTTGCCGACTTTTGGTAAACATTGACCCGCACAATCTACTTTTGGTAAACATTGACCCGCACAATCTACTATCAGTATACTAAAAATGTGTTTACCTGATCACCTGCCTTTCTCGCTTAGTACTTGAGTATAAAATATTTGTATTCAACCAAAACTGTAGAGTCTTGTTATCACATCACAAGAACCGTATTAATTTTCTTAACCGAAACCCTCAAAGGATCGCTCTAAGAGCCCGATCAAACGAGAGGGTTTCCTGAGGCGAGGTTGTAGCGGTTGCCTCAACCGGAAATATAAATGCACCCCAACAACCCAGCGATGAAAGCCGCACCTCGATTATAAAGTGGAATCTTTGAAGGAAAATCGGGGCAACACTGCGCCAAGCGAGCATGATAGAGTCAAGCCCCATTACCGATGCATTTGTTAATTGGGGGTAGGAGGGGTGGGGGTTGTAATGAGTGAACCAGGTAGGGCTGAAGGACGAGGAAGGGAGTTTTTACTCGAACTTTTGACTTTAATGAGACGAGATCTGAAGCTTTCCGCTACGTACGCTACGCTCATATTTTACTACTGATTCTTTTTCCTCCCACTTCTCTTATTCATCATTCCTTCAATTTTTTTTTTTTTGCCGCAAGCGCGCTTGCACGCCAGTTTATCGATCTCTATCAGCACAGATTCGCTAAGTATTTATGAAAAATGTTGATCTTTCTCTTTATGCTGGAAGGAAAAAGTTGTTCATGGTTGAAAACACATTCGCAAAAAACATCCCTCAAGGGTGGATGTGTCAATTTGGGGTTGATTTCGAACGGTTAAGTTGATGGACGGATCGGAATGCTTTTCGATACAACCCTCGACTTGACTCGACAGTAGCGCACCGAGAGTTTCTTCATCTCTCTCTCTTTTCTCCATTAAAAAACGTATGTTAGACAAGGATGGATAACGGGATAAAACCCCTTCTTTCTTTCCTTTTCCTACTTATACATTCAAATGGGAAACGAGAGAGATGGAAGATATCCTGGTTGCGCCAGTGTGACTCGATGACTACATACCTCAGAACTGAGACCCTATGGACCAACTGTATTGTTCACTATCTCCCATCCGGTTATTCGGAGTTTATTTTGAACATAACGATTCCTTTGAATGGCTCCAGTACAGAAAATATCAATGAAATAGTACGTAGAGCAAAAAACATTGCGTAAGAAAAAAAAAAAAATCATGCGGTCGAGTGTACTTTTGCGAAGGCAAAGCTGTGCGCATCCGTTTTCAAAATGCTCTGAATGCTTTGATAGCCTAAAATCAGGTGTGCCACTTAAGGAGGAAGTTTTAGAAAGTTGAAAGTCAACGATTCAAAACGATGTACTATCAACGCGAAAAGAAAGTTACGCCAGAAAAATGTTTCTTTCCGAATTTTATACATAGTGAATGAAAGCGGCAAGGTTAATTTTAACGCACTTTGACATGAGGCACCACGCATGACACTGAAATGCACGGCATTTACAAGATTTCTCAAAAATTGGTTGAAAGATGAACGAAGGAGTTTCTTTCGGTGTCGACATTACATTTACTCGACTGATATGTTTTAATCAGCGCCAATTTAGAAAGGAAGGAAGCTGAGAGCTAATTGAAAAACATACTTTTTTTTAATTGTACAGAAAAATTGAATTAAACGAGATCGGCGCGTTGACTGCAATGAAAGCACAAAGTTGATACGGGTCATGAACAAAAAAATTATTTAAACGATAACGTGATTCACGGAGCGAGGGGAAAAAATAACGTAGGAGTCCATGACCTTCCCCGACGAATTTCAGATTAGATACGAGATGTCCATAGTACCCAATTCTTCCGGTCAGAGGACACCCAACAAAATATATTCCAAGTCGGTGAGGAAGCAGAGGCAGGGGAAGGGGGTTGTAAATTTCGACCACCCTTCCGCGCTACCAGATAAAGCTCTATAAATAGAAGGTCGTTTGTTTCCGGGGAGGGGAAGCGAGGAGATAATAAGCGCGATAACCTCAGTTTCTGGAGGTCGCGAGACGCCGCCACAGTTTCAGCAGCCCGCGTCAAGATTAAGTTTTTTCCCGAAAAAGGGTGTGGTTCGCGCTCGCCTAACCGGGCGCGGCGCTGCGCCGGGAAGGGGAGGGCAGACTAGCAGCAACCGCTCGGAGGGGGATAAGGGAAGAATGGGAGAGGAGAAAGACGATACGGAGAAGGTGAAGGGAGAGGGAGAAAACTCATCCCCCCGCGTTTACAACTTGTCAATCGGGCGCAGGGCGTGCGCGGAGGGGAGGAGGGCGCGAGAGAGAGAACAGGTGCGAGCAGCGGAAGGTGAGTCGGCGCAGGTCCCGTTGCTGTAGGTTGTACTCCATACACTGGTGTGTGGCGGGTGGCGTGAGGGGGATGATTGAAGGGGCGATGCAAAAGTAGAGCGGGTGTGTGTGTGTGGGGGGAAGGGGGGTTGCAGGGAAGGCGCGGCGCGGCATCGAGACGCAGACGGCGGGCGGCTGGCTCGTTAGATGGGATCGATTATATCCGGGTAAAGTCTGATCTGCCTCGCGCCGGCATGGAACTCTCCACTCGCTACTCGCTCGCCCCAGCGCAGCGCGGTGCGGCGTGTTTGGCGCGTGTTCAGAGTTGCCCCAGCCCTGAGAGGAGCGTCTACCGAACACCCCAACTTTTTCAGCATTCGCACTTGCTACTTGATATTAATGCTCACAAGTCCATTTGCGGTGCTAAAATTCAATAATATCAAAAAGGTTGGAACAGTTAAATACAACAATCAGATCGTTATGTAACCAAGATGGTGGATAACAAACTACCGTGAGTCAATGATACATCCAAAAGAGCCCCATATTTTGTAAGGTTTTCTTGGATAACTTTGGTAAATAATAATTACTACAGTTGAAAACTAGTGTAGTATGCGCAGGTCGCAGGACTTGGGTGAGAAATAGACCACTTTGGTTGAAACTTACGACTTTACGAGTGTCAAGTTTACAGAACCAATTTCTTTCTTTCATGACGAAAGACGAATGAGGCACTTGCAAGGGTCTGAAATGTTGTGTTTTTTATGAAGAAAATGAAAGTACTTGATGATCTGAGAACGAAGTTACCTTTGGTTTCTAATTAAAGCCCATTGTTCCGGAGATGAGATTTTGGCCCAAAATAAATTGTTCTAAATGTCAATTCCGCGTTGTGACGCCATTGCGCACACGAATTTTTACCACTTTACACGTGTGTATCTCCGAAACCGGGACACTCATGAAAGAACCCAAGGCACCATTGTTCCCAGCTCATCAAGGACTATCATTCTCTTCATAAAAAAAACGACATTTCAGACCCTTATATACAACTACCCTATTTGGTGTGTCTTCTACCCACAAAAAACATTTTGAAGGTGGAACTCCTCAAGTTTTGCATTCTTAGAAGTTAAGCCCCCCCCCCCTCACACACCAGATTTTGTAATGTGAACGCACAATGCGCCCATGGATGCAGGCTAAATATGCAAATCTAATCCGAAAAAGAATACTTTGGGTGCCTTTGGGATGACTTCGATAGTAGTAACTTCAGCACACTTGTTGAATGAGCACTTTGTTAACAAAAATGTGTCCAACATCATGTGTTTACATCGGTCAAATGAAAGTACTACAGACGAAGGACATACCAAAGTGAACTAAACAATGAGTTTACTTAAAGAATTTTAAAGACACCTTAATTCCTCCAAGCCAGTGTTGTCAGATTTGGCGAAAAAGATACTGTTTTTCTACATAGTTTTAAGTAATAAACTGCGTATTTCTTTTCTGGACTGTGCGTGGCAGCACAGCCCATCAGCACAGCCCATAGGAAAGATTCTTATCATGCTATCTGTTTCCTTTCAACAACGAACTTCTAAAAACCGCTATCATGAAATTGTCGGCAGTTGTCAATAGCTCAGGTTTCGAGCCGTAGATATAAAAACAACGAGAGGAAAGATTCAGAAATTTGGCTATTTTACATGCAGAGAATTCTTTTGGGACATCCGAGAATTTCTTCTTGAACGGAAAGCATATGCTACGGCAGAACAGGCGCGCTGACAAGAAGCTTTGAAGAGAAAGGCTGAGATTTCTGAGCCGAGTTGGCAATATCTTATGAGAAATACCTTCCGTATAAGGGAGCAGCATTGCCAAACTTTGGGAGCGAATTTATTATATTTTGGGACAGAGTTGCCTGATGTGGTTGAGAGAAATCCCCGATTTCCTAATTCCAAATGAATAATCGAGTTCCAACCATGCGACTAGATGCATCGCGACGCACGCAGTTCGGAAAACATCGCATTTCGTCCGATCAAACCATTGGAAAAGGTCATAATAATGGAGGGGGGGCACCACTGGCGGCGCGTGGGTCAAAAAAAAAATAAGGGTTAGCGGCTAAAAGTTAATGACATTTCCCCCATTTTTAGTGTCTTCAATCCAAAGAGTGTCGGATTCCGCCCGGGCTTGGCCCACTTTTTCCAGAAAAGTGGAGGAGGCCCGGCCCCCTTCCTAAGCCCTTACTATGTGACGGTAGTGGAATGCAGGGCCCTTCCTCGAAACGCTGGTTAAAATGATTTTAAATTGGCGAAAAGCACTGTTGCTTAGCTTGGACGCAACGCCATATTGCATGGTAAAGGGGACGCCATTGCAGGATAGTGGGGACCCCCACCCCCCAAATAGAAATGCAGAAATGATGAGCTCTGAGCTAAGATACAGAACGCAATTGCACAAAGTTCGGTCGCAGAATCGCAGGTTCATTAAAAATGCAGCCGATCAGGTTATGGAATACCTACATTGATTGAACTGGAATCATTTCGTGTCGACGAGTTCATATTTTTATCATAATTCTGGCAACTGTGAAAGCGCGGCACGCGGCAAATACACCGACTCGTGGGTACCCGATACTTCCATGCCGGCGAGGCAAGTTTAATCGATTTTAAACTATCGCTTTCATTATCCAATCCATCCACATTTTCCCGCCTTTTCCCCTTGCTCCGTCTTGTTATCAAACCGAGCTCGTTTGTTTACACAAGATAGGCGTTTGTTGGGGCAAGGACAAGGAGAAGGGGGAGGGAGGGAGAATCGAGAACGATGTTACCTCGGTCGGAGCCACTAGGCGCTGGATACAGGTAATACTAATACATTAATAAAGAAAGAAGAAAGTTGGGGGGAAAAAACGGTATTATTGATTTAAGTTTGAATGCGAGAGTCGACGTGGGTTAAACATATCGACGATAACCGCGCAAAAGGGGGAATAGGTAGAAGCGAACGGGGGACAGGAGCATGGTCAATATTACTCTGTTATTTATTGGCGGGAGTCTTATTTAATTTGATCGGCTAAATTCACATCTGGGAAATACTTGAGAGTACGGGGATACATAGTATGGATACCCGCGTCTGAGACAAGACGAAGGAAAAATATTGAAGGAAAGAGGTGGAAATGCTTGAAGGGGAGGGTGGAGAGAGAGAGAGAGAGAGAGAGAGAGAGAGAGAGAGAGAGAGAGAGAGAGAGGAGAGAGAGAGAGAGAGAGAGAGAGAGAGAGGGGGGAGAGAGAGGGGGAAAAAATGGAGGGAGAATGAGAGAGAGAGAGAAAGAGAGAGAATGAGAGAATGAGAGAATGAGAGAGAGAGAGAGAAAGAGAGAGAATGAGAGAGAGAGAATGAGAGAGAGAGAAAGAGAGAGAGAAAGAGAGAGAGAAAGAGAGAGAGAGAGAGAGAGAGAGAAAGAGAGAGAGAGAGAACCGGGGGAAGAGGATTTCGAGGAAAAATGGGATGAAAAGCATTGCTGCATCAGCAATCATTGGAATCATTTCTATCGAGTTCATATTCGCATGAGAGGGGAGAAGGCTTGACTGCTTGAGCCCCCTTGTTATAGAGAAAAAAACAAGTGGAGAGAAGAATTTTCAAACGATTATATGTTAAGGTTGCACGAGCCAAAGAGAGGGGGAAGGGAGCTCGGCGCATCACTAGCGACCTTTACACCATAGAATAGGCGCAGTTAAAACACCTTCCAACGAGATAAAGCATCCCCCACGGTTGTAGGTTTGGTAATCGTCCTTTTGTTCGACGCAACCCTCCGAGCTTTTCAATGGGAGATACACTTCCATGCATTGAGGTGTTGAGTGTTGCCCGTTGACAACACGTGAGGCGTCGAAACGACTCCGTGACGAATAACGAGCAGAAAACGTTATCAATTGACGAGGTTGCCAAATCGTCAGAATTGAGATTTAACAAGTAGGCGTATACTATGGTTGTAAATTACCTGAGATATGTAACTGCATCAAGTCTACTTGAAACAAGCACTGAAGTATAAATAGCTGCTTGATGCTTCAAGAATAAAATAAACGGCTTCATAAACACAATGATTGACTGTATCATCCGTAAAAGTTCATAGCGAATCACTAGAGAATGTTTAACACACGTGAAAAATCGCATCCAATTGCGGCGCCCGTGGAGACTATTTCGAAGTGTGCAGTTTAGATACTTGTATTTGCTTCAGATCTCCTTGACTTGGCTTGACTACAGAAATACTTAAGCCAAGTCTAAAAGAGATAAAATTGCAATACAGGTGCTCCATGAGATATCTTGAGTTTTCAAGGTAGCAACCCAGCTACCTTGAAATTATTTCCTAGACATTTGCCTAGGGTACATAAATGCGTGTTTTCAAAGCGTTTCTGAATTGCTAACAGGTCATGTCTCAATCTCACTTGAAAATCACTTTACATTTTTTCGAGAAATCCCAAGTCGTTTGGACTCAAAGTGTGTTTCTGAACTACAAAATGAATCTGGAGGACAGCTCAAGTCCAAGCTAAGTCAAAGCGGTATCAAGCAAAGTATCTGAATTGCACCCTGTAACTCGTCAGCCAAAATCGCCAAAAAACTCAAGATTCAACTCAACAAATGATAAGTCTACAATACGCGTAAAAGGTGGACAAAGGTCGTGAGACGGGATAGGCAACACGCACCGCACAAGACCATACATCACATTCATCGAGTGAATCGCGTGTTGCATAACCTGTCGGCTGTCCCACGGTACCTTTGCCCCCGATATTACATCTACACCCGAGACCATGACTCCAAGTTGGCGAATTGATCTTCGGTAATCCGACAACCCTGATTGTATCGGTTGGGAACGAGCAGAGGACGGGTGATGAGAAATTGAGGGGGGGGGGGGGCTCTGGGCGACGCTCCGCGGCAAGGCGCTGAGTGCGAACGGACGGAACGGGTGTGAATGGGTGCGAGTGTGTGAGAGCGGCGACCGCGACCACGATTGGTCAGCGCTACTGCCGAGTCGCGAAGAAAAGTATCCAGGAAAAATTTGGATGATACGAACACCAACCATAATGAGTAGGGGATGCCGAGATGCGCTGATTTTCCTCTGCGCAGTGGCAACTGCGCAGACGGTGAGTGCTTCGTCCGACGCGACAGCGAGGCTGATTCACACGGTACAAAGACGCGGTGCGGCGAGACGTTGCTGCACTCGCGACTCGCGAGACGCAGTGGGCGCTCCTGGGTGCACGCAGGAGGGAGTCAGACCCCCCCCCCCCCAAACCCATCACAACATAACATAAGGCCGGCGGGAGCGGTCAGCGTCCCACGGATACAACAGTGCTGCCGATTGACCAGAAAATCGAGACGGATTCCCAAATTCAACGATGATTCAACAGATGAGCAAAAAATTTACACTGCTCAATTCAGAAGTATGTTTTCGTCATAAAAACCAAACCTTAATTTGGGGAGCTGATTGCGAACACAATCGTATTGTAATTGAGTCGACGATCGAGTAAACGTAATACGCTTGATATCTTTCGAATACGCATAATAATAAAAATTCTCTTATCTTCAAGTGCACTCAATAGCCGAGGCGTCATCGCTTATTATTCGTAGAGATGGAAGGGTTATTCTCTCGGAAAGCCAGCTTGAAGATGAACACCACCCATAACCGCCAAATGTGATCGATGACAATTCGAACGTTCGCGACCGGTGAATTTCACCGGTGAAATCTTCGCCGAGTTAAGGAATCCCATAAAATATACTCGAAGTGGCAGCACTGAGATAAGAGTCACTGTCCGTTCAGCAGATGAGGACAAGGCGAAACGCTCGGCGGGGCCTCTCTCATCTCGTCTGTCATCGGTGGACGGTGGCCAATCGATGGAAGTGTCCTTCGATTATTCCTGCATTAAAACTTGCTTCATAATCATGCACTGCACGCCATGCACCGAGTGCGGTCATCATCCGACAGCTAGCATAGCGGTGTTGCTGCATACAATGATGCAGGACCTCCATAAGATGCATTGGAAACGGGTTTAGCTGTTAGAGACAAAGATTACTTTACAACGCTAGATACGGCCGAGGGGTATGAATTCCGTCAAGTGACACAACGGTTACAAAGCCTGGTGGATACCACACGATATACAGAAGGGATAAAATATATTACTGAATACAGCGCTCAGGTTCAGTTTTACACTCGATGTAAATAAACAATGAGGGTAATTTGTGTTCCCCTTTGAACTCTAGGCATGGGTGCCGGTAGAAAATTTTCCTTAATACCAAATTTCAGAGGAAGGAAACCCCAAAGATTACTTATACTCCATATATGGCACCAGCTAAAATCTTTTTGAGCGCCTTCATTGCTAAAACACATACACTGGCCCACGGTTTGTTTACGTTTCGGCGCGCGAGAGACGTGCGGGCGGGGTGGGGCGAGTCGGCTGGCCCACGACCCCCACCACGCCCGCACATCTCACGCTTGCCGAAACGTAAACAAATCGTGGGCCAGTGTATGTGTTTTAGCTCGATTTTAGAAATGAAGGCGCTCAACTAAATTTAACATTGGCAAGATAGCTAGTGCCATATCTGGAGTATAAGTAATCTTTGGGAAACCCCTCGATTTTCATAGTTATATTATTCCTGAATCTTTAGCGTTTCTAATCAATTATCTTAAGTGGGCTTTGAAACAAAGCTTCCTTTTAAGGAGCCAGACCTGCAGAATATTCCCTATCCGGCAATCTCGGATCGCGTGATCGGTGTGGCAAATTTGGAAATTTCGTGGCAAATTGTGGCAAAAATTAAAAGTTTTGTGGCAACCTTTCCGCAAAAAGTGTGGCTAAAAAGAGTACGTGCGGCAAACATTTTTTGGTATTGCAGAAGAATACAGAGGTTGTGGAAGATTCTGCAAGACTATCAGGAGCATCATTTAATTCCATCTGTCTCCACCTACACTCTACAAACCCACCAATTAGCAGCTACAAATTGAGACAAGGAATTGTAAGTCGCAGGGGATTCAAAAGCTGCGAAAAAAAATCACGAGAATCCTCACGACAACTAATCCGGCCGATGCACGTAGGCCAAGTCAAAAAACGGAAACGGAAACGAAATGAGGCCAAGATGAGATGAATCAAAAGCGGAGGAAGGAACAGTGGCGTCGTGTGCAAGTTGGCAACAATGTGTTCTATCCATTTAAACTCATGTAAAAGATCGAATTCAGGGGGTGCACAGTGAACAAGAAAAATTCGATATATTTAATGAGTTTAAATGGAGCAGTTGCATTGTTGCCAGATGGCACGCGACGCCACTGGGAAGGAAACAATAAGGGATCAGCGAAAACACAACAACAATAACACGGCTTACGTGAAACAAAGCAGAGCGCATCGGCCAATAGCCGGCCCGCAAATGGCGGGCAAATAAATCGGATAAGAGGTTGAATGAACGGATAAGAGAGCGCGACACGGTCATAAAATAAAGAGTCTTGGCGCGGCTGATGCGATCCGGCGCGGCGCCGGTATTCAGCTTAACAGCACACATTCACGGTGCAGAAAAGTGCACTACTAGTACAGGTTAACTGGGCCTGGCAACTGGAAGCCCGAGGGGGGGGGGGGAGACCGGCAGCTGATTCTCCTGTAACGGGTCATTCGTAGGAAATCTCTGCATCATTGAACAATGGCGATTGGGACTGAAGACTGAAAGTCTAGGACTTAAGACCGCAGGTGTGAAATTATCTTCAGAAGATTTTGAAAGTCTTGAAGAGACTCGTATAAGAGCCACCGCCCAAAAGCGCACATGCGCTCAAAAAATCGTCTAAAAGCGCACATTTCATAGCGCACAAGGCCGTGAGAGTATAACCCAAAAGCGCACAGACTGTAAACGGAGTAACATCCTAAAAGCGCAAAGGGGAGTTTTAAAGAAAATGGTAACTGGCAACGGTGCTTACCTTTACGCTGGCCTTTACTTTTGTACCTTTAAAGCTATAGTTTTCATTTGAAGTTTAATGAAAGTTTGTGTTTTTTCCACTTTCATTGGTTAGTTCTTTCTCTTTCGTTACCATGGATGGGTGTTTATAATCCAAGATTTAAAAGTCAATAGATATTTCCCGTATGATATAAAATTATTCTACTAAAATGAAAATAAATCACTATCATTAGTGCTTAGTAGTCTTGTTTTGCATTAAAATGCAACCAGAGACAAAAATTATTATCTAAAATATCTAATAAGGTCAAAGATGTTGATGTTACAACAGGTTTGATGTGCATTTTCAGTGACCAAATCACACGCATCTCACCCGTTACAAAACCTGTCCCTCTAGTTACGCTACTTTTTAAGTTTTTTAGAGAAAAATAATTTAGTAAAAGAAAAAAACTTTATCAAGGATCAAAGTTTGTACCCTCACCTTTAACACATATTTATTCCAAATTTTTATCTCTTCAAAACTCAGAGAGTTTCAACTTTTTCTGAAGTGATTCAAAAAACCTTGGCCATTTTCAGTCCCACCCGTTACACCCTTATTTTGCTCTTTTCTCAGCTTTGGATAGACTTTTTTTAAATTTTGAAAATCCTATCACTATCTTGAAGTTAAGACCTTTCTGTTGGTGGAATGGTTTTTTCATTTATATGATTAAAAAGTTGAAAAAAATTACTCCAAAGTCGTCTGAATGTCCCACCCGTTACAAAATAATGACCCCTATTCTGATCACCCTCATTTACGGACACGTCTCCTGTGACTTAGCGTTACCGCATCTCGCGACAGGTACTCGCGCAATTCCTCACATTGATGCCAAGCTGCAGTCTCCGAGCCATATGCATCTAATATCATACTTCATGCAACCTAAAAGCGCAAACTTCCCGAAACAAGAAAGACCCAAAAGCGCACATAAAATCGTGCGCTTTTGGGTTGTGCGCATTCGGGTGTGTGCGCTTTTGGGTTCCTACCCGTATAAGAAACTTTGTAAGTTCTCGAAAACTACTTTCAAGACCGAGCTTTCGCCGGTTTTAGTGCTACCGCCAAGGGCGGAGCCAGCAATTTGGCAACTGTGGATTCTTCCCATTTGAATGTATGAGAAACAATCGATTCTTGAGGGGGGCTGTGGCCCAATTTCTAATCGATTGTTTCTCATACATTCAAATGGGAAGAATCCACAGTTGCCAAAATTTCTGGATCCGCCCATGGCTACCGCGGCGTTACTAGAGTCAACTGTTAAACGACAATGCACTCATCTGTAGCGATCAGCAGTGACAAAGCTCGCGGAGCATTCCCAACTATCCCTCTCTTTTTCAGAAGACCCACGTGTATGGATCCCTTCCAAATGTCGAAATTCGTTCTTAGGGACTTGCTTCATGACGTTTTTGGTTTTGTTTCTCGTTTTTTTTTGTTTTTATTTGTTTTTTTTTTTTGTTTTTTGTTTTTTCCCCTCACAAAGTGCAATGACTCGAGAAATTCCTTCTTCTCTCCAGTGATGCGTTGACTAGGCCAATGTCTAGTTTCCGACTGATATTCGGCTCTGCAGTCTGCGCTCAATCTGGATGATAAAAATTAGTTTCACGTGTGATCTTCGATTCATCATTCTAATCATGCATCGCCGCACGTGCCCGAAGCCGCAGCTCGGGTCACAATTAACAATTAATTAAGTCGTTTTCCGAAAGAAAGTCCGATCATAAAACATCAATCACGCTCGTCAGAAGAGATTCTGACGCGACTGCTCGGCTAATACCTTCGGAGGAACACACTTGATATTTTATGGAGGCCACTCTTTCAGCAGAGACAGCCTTTAATCACAGACACAAAAACATGAGCTCTAGTCCAGTCACAGTTGCAGACAGAAGTATTGAGTATTCACAGGAGCCGCCGCGCCGCCGTCGTGAGAGTCAAAGAGGTCAAATTTGCAGACGCAGACTCCATCACTCCACTCGCTTCAACTCACTTACTCACTCACCAGACGGCCGCGACTCACTTCCATTCATTTTTGCTCGTGGCTAGAGCAATACAGCAAACGGACATCATCGGTGGAGTATTAAAGGTGGAGGGGGGAATACACGACATACAATACACCATACGGCATACCTTTGCAGCAAGTCACAAGTCACTATCAGCAGCACTTTATCCGCTCCGCGACCGGGCTCACTCAATCCGTTCATTTACCAGGGTGGATTCTTCGGTAAGTCGCGCGGGTTGCGGGTATCCTTGTTAGCCCGGCGACCCGACACACAGTGGACGGAAACCTGACAATTTATTGAACAAGAAAAAGTTTTTAATCCCCCTATGCGACTATTGATGAAACCATGTACAAAATAAGATGTCTTCAAGCGCCTTCAATGTATCGTATAGGCAATTTTAACTCCCCCGAGTACGAACAGTTAACTACCTTCCCTTTATAAGCGAAAGTGTGGCGTCCTTTTGAAACAACCTGGCCTTTAGAGGGTTAATAACAAAAATCAAGATTATGAAACTTTAACGGCAAGGAAATTTTTGAATCGAGATCAATCATTGATTTCAGAAAAAAAACCCCTGTTAAAAACGTTTCGGCGCTAATACTTCCTTTCATAAACCAATCAATCTAACTCACTATAAGCTCTAAAATTAATAATTGATCTCGATTCAAAAATTTCCTTGCCGTTAAAGTTTCATAATCTTGATTTTTGTTATTAACCCTCTAAAGGCCAGGTTGTTTCAAAAGGACGCCACTCTTTCGCTTATAAAGGGAAGGTAGTTAACTGTTCGTACTCGGGGGAGTTAAAATTGCCTATACGATACATTGAAGGCGCTTGAAGACATCTCATGGTTTCATCAATAGTCGCGTTTATCCGGAATGAAGAATGAAACAATTCGAAGGAGCCTAGTGAAGAAAAACGAGTATACTCGGGCTTGGCCCTTAAAGGGTTAAAGGCGGAGTTCAGAAAAAAGAATATTTTCAGCTCACTGTGCGACACCGAGAATCCACGGAATGGACGGCCGAGGACTGCAAATCAGGGGGGAAAAGACCGACTGACTAGTATCCTGACGTGCTACAAGGAGCTAGGAATGCCGTAAATGCTAAGCTTAATCTATGCTGTTTCTGCGCTGTAGCTAGGGGGTTCATATACCGGGTCCTTATACAGGTATAGTCATATAGTCACGCAGCAAAAACCGCGTAAATGACGCTTGGAATTTACCGCGTTTCTCCTTAGCGCGGTGGTACTTTGCAGAGTAAACGAGACAAGACACTGATTGATTGTACCATCGACTGAGGAGAGGAGGGTATGATGGGGCAAAGCGATGGAACGGATAGGAAGAAAAAAAAGTAACATAAAATTGGACTCGTGCACTGAAAAGCTACTGCCCTGTTGGCACCAATAATAATCGTTGGGGAAAGAAAGAGAGAGGAGCGGTCAGTGGAGCTCGTTTCAGATAGATCCGTACTGACATGGTTATAGAAATAAGCTGAAACCGTTTTTCGTCTTCTGCGCAGATTGTTGGCGTCGGTGCAGTTGCGGCTAGTGAAATGCGTTATATCGATGTCCACTCCATTTAAAACTATAGAAAAGTATCGATTTCTCGGGGGGTTTCAATTGCACCCCTTGACGATCGATACTTTTCTATAGTTTTAAATGGAGTAGACATCGATACATCGCATTTCACGGGCCGCCACTGCGTCGATGGTCGACTAAACGAACTTTCAAGCTTTCAAGAGCTTTTCAAAGCTTTCAAGAAACATTGTAATTCCCATAAAAAATCAAAACAATGAAGCGTAAGGTATACCTACCACTTTTCTGGAGTATATTGTAACACGCCCAGTGATATTTAAATACGCTAATTGACTGTATAAACTAACTGGTCTCAAAAGAGAAAAAAATTTGGAAGGAAAACTCAGGGCATTACTTTTTTTGGAGCTATTGCCCCGATTTTTCCTTCTTTCTGGACTATCCGCAGGTCGGTGGTATAAAGTTGCCGGATGGCGGCAAAAAATCACACTTTATCTACTCTAAACCCAATGTAAAGAAGGTATATGCGAATTTCATCATGAAATTTGGCAACTGTGTTTAGAAGTGGCTACCCCTACTAAACTAAAAATGATTTAAACTAGATTACTTGAGAGGCAAATAAGAGTGGCTCTGATAATACGGTGAGGAGGTTTGCTTTCGTGTCGCGCGTTTTTCCCCCCGGCAAAAGCAAAGACCCCTCTTTATTCTCGCAAGATGCAAAAAAAAAGAATAGAAAAATGTAAGGAAAAGGAAAAGCCTATAGATTTCACAGCGTGCCGCGTCGGTCGAACGAGGCAAAATCGGCGATTGGGAAGTCCAATGGTATTCGCGGGTGAACGCGCATGCGCGTGCAAAAGACGGCAAAGACTCGACGGTGATGTGGCATAAGCATATCATCAAACATCCACAGCAGAAACTTAATGATAATGATATGCAGCGACTGCATCGTGCAATGCGCAATGCCTAATGCAAGCGTATGTACTCGTGAAGATAAATAACTTGACTAAAAATACAGGCGAACATGCTTTGCTTCGGCACCAGGTTGTTACCCAATGTCCAACGCCGATAAAGATTACACAAATTCACGACGTTGTACGGCTACGAGTGCTGGAAAACGAGTATTTCTGTAATCTTTCGAGAGTTGAACAGAAAACACCATACGTTTAATGTTCACAGCACCGAAGGTCATCTTCGTCCTCGAGATGCAAAATAACTATAATTCCCTTATCCTCCTCTACATAACCTATATTATGTGCTCCCCCTCGCATGCCTCGAGCGGCTAGCCCCCCCCCCCCCAGATCCAACCATTTCTCGCCAATTCGTCTTGTTGACCCTTCGCCCTTCCTTCCGGTGCAGTGCAAGTGCGAATGCCAATGAACGTCCGAGGTTGCCACATGATTCTTTCGAATATTAAATTAGACGCTCCAAAATGTGGAAAAAACTTGGAAATTCATAACACCTTAAGATACGAAAATATCTAATGACAAAATTTCAGAGGATTGTGCAACATACTATCTTGAGCGTGGGTAGGATTTTTTTTTTTTTTTTTTGGGGGGGGGGCATCAGCCTCATCCAAAACACGAAGTCAGCTAATGATTGAAAACATACGCTTTCACTTTAAAAAAAAAAAAAAAAAAAAAAAAAAAAAAAAAAAAAAAAAAAAAAAAAAAAAAAATTCTACTTCTTCCCTACCTAAATTTTCTTCATTGGCAATTGTCTTTGGCTAGGCCCACCTAGGCCCCTCCGTATAGTCACGCCCATGCTTACAGATGGACAAATTACGAAAACGTAAAAGCGAGCAAGATAAGGTGTGGAGGTGAAACCAATAATAACAATTTTTTCCTTTTAAATTCCTTAATTTCGTCCACGATGCGAATGAAATCACCTCAATGCGAAAAAAGTCAAACATTTTCGAAGGACACCAAAAAATCATCACCTTAAAACATTGCAAAGAAAATTAAGACACTGATACCGTTTCCAGGCTCAAGATTCACACAGCCCTGACTGCTGGAAAAGCTGAGCTGGGTTAAAATCTAATGGCATGATTGGTGTCGATCCCCGGCGACAACAACATCGATGATCATCCAAGGTTTCCGGGCCGCTAAACTATGGTGTTGGATGGTGCGCACAAATCACCAACGGTTCACTTGGATGCGATCAGTACCGTGTCTAAACATACCACGCTGCTTCTTTGAGGTTAGGGTCGTCTTGGTATACGTACACTTATGGAGAATGAAATATTGGTGAAACGCAAAATCGTTATTTATCCTCTCAAAACACGATTTGCAACTTTTTTACTGCTTTGGGAAGTATCTAAGCCCTAGTACTGACGCACTTTTCCAATTTTGGTTGAACTTCAAAAAACCACCCAAATCCTCGATAGCGCAATAAGCATCCCATAAGCTTACATGTACCAAGACGAACCCTAACCCCACTTTTCAAAAGAAGCAGCCGGGTATGCATAGAGACGGTATTGATGCAATCGACTTGGAGAATCCAATTTGATCATTTGTAGAAACCTATTGTTTTTTTTCTCAGCGTAAGCAACCGCTCACCGTTGCTTAGTGATACGTTTTCAGTTGCCGCAACTCGACGGAACCCGACACTTAAAATGCGTCAGCTCTCTGTAGCTCTTTGATCCTCAACCAAGATCAACTGTTATTACTAGACAGGTGCACGGGTGCAATGACTACACTGCAGTCTGCAGTTCGTCACTTCTGATGCCGCGCGCATGCGTCAGCAGAGGAGGACCGTGTCGCGACCAGGGCTGCCGTTTTGCGTATAATCAATGCTATTTTTCTATTCACCGATGATTCCACCGGTTGAGAAAAGATTACACAGTTCAGTTCAGTGCATGACTGTAAAAACTAAAATACTCGCATCTGTAATCTTTTCTCAACCGGTGGAGTCGTCGATGACTTTAAAAAACTCGCGGATGTTTTAATTAATCAACGGAGTTTCCACCGATTAAGGAAAGATTACAGATCAAAGTATTTTCGTGCATTACTGTCATACACTGAACTGAAATGTGTAATCTTTTCTCAATCGGTGGAATCATCGGTGAAAAGAAAAATAGCATTGATTATACGCAAAACGACAGCCCTGGTCGCGACGTTCGCGGGTCGTTCCAGTCCAAAGAACTTCGGATCGGGAGCCTCGTCGAGTGACGCGAATGGACGGGAGGGACGGCCCAGAGCGACCGCGGCTGAGGACGGACGGACGGTGGAACAGACAAAACAGACGCAGTCACACAGACAGACAAACAAACAAACACGGAGGAGGAAGATGCAATGGTGGAATGATACGAACGCAGACGAATCGCCTCCTCCGCCCGCGTCCTTATCCTTCCTTCCTTCCTGCCTCCCGTCATCAGTATTCAGCATCATAGTCGTCAGCAAACCATCATCGCTACTCCGCTTCTATGCTGATGTCTTTGCGGAAGAAAAATAAATAAATACATAAATAAAATAAAAAAATATTCATCTTCGTAGTCATCCGCAGACTATACTCTCGAGTGTCAATCATCCTCTGTTGCCGGTCAGCGCACCCGGTTAGCTTGTCGATACCTCTCTTTGTCAACTAAAATCCATGTGATAGAAGAGGCTAGGAAAGAGGGGGCTCCACGGCTACAGTCATGTGATGGCTCCTCTTTCAATTCTTTCCTAACAAATTCGTTCTTGTGGACAAAGAGAGAGAGGGGGAGAGGGAGAGAGAGAGAGAGAGAGAGAGAGAGAGAGAGAGAGAGAGAGAGAAGCTTCTGGGTCTGGATGTGCATCTAAAGCATATTTTATGATGAGGTTCGGGTGCAAATCCGAGGTTCGGGTGCAAATCCGAGGTTCGGGTGCAAATCCGAGGTTCGGGTGCAAATCCGAGGTTCGGAACTTTTCGTGGAACAACAGACGCCAAGCTAAGAACATCAAACATTTTTGACCGAACAGAATGCATTGATGAGTTCTCGATCACACCGTTGCGTTGGCTTCACCGTCGCTTTGTACCCGATTCGCGAGGTTGGGCCAAATTTCGAGGTTTGGATGAAGAAATGGTAAAACTGAAGCTCATCACTGGTGCATCGGTAACAGAACTACAATGCCAAAACAACGATGAAAGGTCTCCATTATCTTGACTTGAGCGTTCGAACGAAACTATATATATATTTTGTTTTTTTTTATGTCCTGGGTTTGCACTCTATCGAAACCTCGAAAATTTTAACTCAATAAAATTTTGATTCTCGGATCAAAAATTTGTCACAAAATCCGACAGTTTGAACATTTTCCGAATTCCAGCCCTTTTCCGAAAAAAATCGTTTCGATTGTACCAGCAATATAATATGTAAAACTCAGGCCTACTTTGCCTGCCAGGGAAAAAAACGGAAAATTTAATAGCCTTCAAGAGATTTAGGAAGCACAGACATTAGGTGATTTTCCAACCGATGCGGCAACAAAGTTCGTTTGACTGCTCCCCATCTTCTTCAACCACTCTTTCTTGCTCACATCATAATTTTTGTCTCTCTCTCGCTCTCACTCTCTCCCATTTTCCTTCGCCCATCTGCTCTCGTGGCAATGCAACGAAGAGCCCGAAGGAATTGCGAGGCGAACGGGGAAAGGGCTGGGTTCTAAGGAGCAAGGAACTTGGATCAGAAGGCGAAAAAGAAAAGGAATAAGGAAAGGGGGGGGGGCTAAAGGAATATGCAAGAGAGAGAGAGAGAGAGAAAGAGAGAGAGAGGGGGAGAGAGGAAGAGAGGGGGAGAGAGGAAGAGAGGGGGAGAGAGAGACGGGGGAGAGGTAGAGAGAGAAGAGAGTGATCGACCCACTCCAGCGGAACGCGCGCGTTCGTGGCCGTCACGGTTTCGCGAACTCCGATTTCCGCGAAGAAAAAAAAATAAGAAAAGACCCTCCTTCCTCCCCTCACCACTTTTCTTCACTGCGCTACGAGTCTGCAAAGCTGGCTGCCACCGCAACACGACACAAGGTGGGTCTCACATCTTCCGACCTTCGGCACATCGAAAAACAACGATTTCGGTTTCCGAACCACAAAAGGTGAGAATAAAATTAAAAACAAACAATAGACTATAAAACAGCAAAATTAACGTAGAGATAAAATTAAGAGTTAGCTTCGGAAGAACTCGAAACTTTCACTTGCCTTCTTTCAAAGTTGTTAATTATTTTTTTACGACCTGTTCCGTGTTTTAGGTTGAGGATTCACTCCTAGAGGTTTAAAAATAAAAAATAAGGCAAAAGAAAATTAACTGTCAGCATCGTGCCCCCTCAATATTCCAACCCGCCCCCAGAAATTCTTTGCTTCGTTGCTAATTTTTTTTTTTTATTTCTTGCGGTCTCGGTCTTGAGATAAATAAGTAAAATGTGTTGGGTTTTCTAAAGGATGGTTTATACTTTTATTTTGAACGTTGCAAATGTTGAAAACTTTGTGATCCAAGAGTGCTGATTGCTGTTTTAATGAATATTATGTAACGGCTGTAGACAGCGCATCGAGAAACTTGGCCCTTTCTCTCTCTACGTCTCTTTGTCCCTAAAAATGGCTCTGTTCGATAAAAATAAGAAGAGCGTTTCTCAAGTGATCACGGGAATTCATCCTCTAACTACAGCCACTTCTATCGGCGTAGCTTGGGGGGGGGGGGGGGGGTGTCCAGTGGGTCTGACCACCCCCCCCCCAAATTCTTGGCAACGCCACTGGCCACTTCCATCTCATATCTAGTATATGCTTTCAAATGGACAAAGCGAGAGGGGGGGGGAGAGTTCCTAAATACGACATGTGTCGCATGTCGAGAGCCTCCGCCGCGGCCAGTCATAGATTGGTAATAATTACTTCGCAATTTACAGAACTATGTGCTGCCGAACCAAAAAAAACTCAGGCGCCCCATCCCAAGGATTGGAAGTCCGGAAAATAACACGCTCCGTAGCATTGTACGCCATCGCGGCCGCTGAGCTGTACGCTCCGGTGACGTGACAGCGTGATGCTCAAAAAGCTTATTGAGATCGGATGAGCAGTAAGACGACTCTCTGAGAGCGGTTGCTTGTCCGAGCAACGATGCAACCAGCCCGACAAAATTGTCCCGAACTTGCGCACGGCAGTCCGGGGGTTCTCCGATGCGACATATAAAACGCTGCCGCGCAGCGCGGTTCGGTTCACTCCGAATTTCCAGAGCCTCGCTCAAACATTGCGGATTCTGCGAATTGGTAATCTTTGGTCACGTGCACAATCTTTCCAGTTTCCTCGTCCCGTCCGTATCGATCGATCGATTTGGGGCGTGAGATAAAATTGCTACATCCCACAACGGCGGATCCAGGAATGTGTCCTTCCTACTCTTTGCCTATTTAAAAGCGCGTGTTGTAGAAGGACAATTTGAGGTCAGTCACGTGACTTCCGCTCCTCTTCCCATCCTTTCATAACACGTGCACTCGAGGAAGCGAAGAGAAAAAAAAGGGGGAAGACAAATTCCTAGATCCACCTGCTTGTTCCTTCTAATCGTAAGTTATTTAACGTGATTCCAGGAGGACCAAGTGATTTGATCAATCGGTACATCGAAACCAGGGACGCGGAGCCACCTCCAAACTCCGGCTCCGAACTGGAGCCAGCTCCGGTACAAATACTTGCTCCGGGGCTCCGGCTCCGGAGCGGAGCCGATATGCTTGGCTCCAAAGTGGAGCCGGCTCCGGCTCCATTGTACTGCTCCGGGCTCCGAGCTCCGGAGCGGAGCCGATGCGCTTTGCTCCAAAATGGAGCCGGCTCCGGCTCCATTTACTGCTCCGGGCTCCGAGCTCCGGAGCGGAGCCGATGGACTCGGCTCCAAAAAGGAGCCAGCTCCGGCTCCATTTTACTGCTCCGGGCTCCGAGCTCCGGAGCGGAGCCGATGCGCTTAGCTCCAAAAAGGAGCCGGCTCCGGCTCCATTTACTGCTCCAGGCTCCGGGCTCCGGAGCGGAGCCGATGTACCTTGCTCCAAAGTGGAGCCTGCTCCGGCCAAATGGATGGCTCCGGGCTCCGCTCCGGAGCCGGAGCCCGGAGTCACAAGCTCCGGAGCCAGAAAAGTGCTCCGATCCATTTTAATTTTTTTTTTTTTTTTTTTTTTTTTTTTTTTTTTTTTTTTTTTTTTGTGAAGCAGCTTGAATCGAATTAATCCACATAAGTTAAGGAAATGGAACGAGGTGAATTGGCCACAAGAATGGTCGTATAAAAGAATTAGTTAGAGGTGATACTCTCAACATGGCGAATGTTTCGCACTCATCCAACCCGATATATTGCATTGTATTCTTCTATAGGTATTTCTGTTGATTGACAATTTTTTTTTTTTTTTTTTTTTTTTTTTTTTTTTTTTTAAATTTCCGCCGAAGAGTCAGTAACCCCCCCCCCCCCCCACCCGATCTGACACAAAAAGTATGTGTCCAAACGAAACATGAGATGAGAATGGCTCGAATTTTGTTTCCAATTTTTCATGCACCTAAGTCTCACAACTTTTCGTGAAACTTGCGTCGGGATCGCATTCTTTACGCACGGAATTAAAGGACAAGTGACGAGGTAAACATTTTGGTCATTCACAGTTCACACCAAGTCACTTGAGTCGGCCCACACATCACCGTTGCGGCGTTGCGTATTTCAAGTTTAGGTTTAAATCTTTTTCGCTCTGACCTACATCCTTCAGTCTAAAACGCTTTTGTCATTTTCTTTCTTTCTTCATTTTTTCCGTGTTTGCGTGTCTATAACTAAATCAAACCCCTTGATTTTAGCTTCGTCTCCGATGGAAGTGATCTCTGTTCATTGTCTGATTTATTTACTTCTACATATTTGTGCAAAACAGTTGTCAATGTAAATAACCCGACGATGGTCAGCCCGTCAGCGGCCTCACCGCAGTGGTGGTGAGGGGAGGGGAAATTTTATTACACCCAATGTATACGCGTACCGTACCGCACGCCTGCCTCACGGCCTCTCTGTTCTCCCTTTTGTTTTTCCTGCGACTTCCGATTGTCTCCCAATTCGAACTGGAAGTTTCTTTCGGCCCGGGTATCGGGCGGGCGCGCGGGCTCGTACTTTTCAATCTTTTCATCTTTTACTTTTGATCAAGGCAAGGTCCGGGTCCCTCGCTTGGTCAGATTTCGGCTCTCGGCTGGCTTCCCTTTTTGCGGAGTAGTTCTTTTTCCTCCATGATATGTTGACGAGGATTTCGTCGGATTCGATTCGAACTCACAACCTGTGGTTCGCACTCAGCAAAACGAATGGTCAAAATACTTTTCGTCTTTTTTTTTTTTTTTTTGTTCGTTTGCTTTTTTTTTGTCCTTTTATTATTCGTTTGCGACATTTAATCCTTGATAATTTGTCCTATCAATTTTCGTCCTGCAGAACAAATGGTCCACTCATTATTTTCGTCCTCTACTGTATTTTCCATGAATTTTTAGTCCAATTTTTTAGGCCAGACTCCAGAGTATGTCTTTTGTCCTGTAATTTTAGTCCATCCTTTTTTCTCCTCAAATAAAAGTTTGGTTCGTCCCTTGCACATTTTTGTTTGTTTTCGTTGGTTTAGAGGTCAACTTTTTGAGTACATAATAAATTTCAATACCAGAGAACGGATTCAATTGGAATTTACCATTTTATAGAAAGTCTTTTCTCAGCATCTCTTTTGGAAAGAAACAATTTCAATATTTTACAAGATTAAGTACTAGATTACCAGGAAAATACAAAGAGACTTGATAAAATCTGAATTTCTCGAATTCGAAGTACATAAAAATAAAATTGTAATTTGTTTTCGGCAAAATTCTACTTCATTTTATTTTACCTATAAGCCAACAAAAATGAGCATTGGACGAAACCATTTTTTTTTGTACGGATGAAAAAAATTGGATCAAAATTGCAGGACAAAAGACATATCCTGGACAAAAAAAAAAAAAAAAAAAAAAAACTGTACAAAAAACTCATGGACGTTGCCGTCGAGGACGAAAATAATGAAAAGGCAAATAATTGTTCTACAGGCCGAAATTTGATTCGACGAATTATCAAGGACCAAATTTCATAGGACGAAAAAAAAAGACAAAAAATCGATCGGACGATGAAAATAGGACAAAAATTCTTATAACCAAACAAATCGAAACCATTAAACACTCTATCCATTCAGCCACCCACCAGGAAATCTACTTCTTAGCACCGAAATGAAAGCATTTCAAGCACAATTTTGTTCTATAATATTTTTCCTATGTAAATGTAATATACAAATGTATGAAGAAAGCCTGCTGAGCATTCGGCATAATTAGATTCAACGGGAATAATAACCTATGCGTCAGTGTTGAGCAGATTTCATTTTCGAATAGAGCAAAAAAACCTCACATAACAACCTTCTTTTAAATAATCTCAAGTTCTTCTCACATTATTCCTGCGTGTTTATCTCAAATGTGATCGTACTCAAACAGTAAATCTGAAGAAACGTACACAGCAACGCTCGTAAATTCAGTGGAAAACCCCGTAGAACTTAGGGGGGGGCCGGGGGGGCTAATAATTGTAATCTTCTGCATGCTTGAATGGATGATTTGAGCTATCTAATTTTAAATTTTCACTATCCTTCTCTCCTCCCCCTCCCTTCATCTTCCGGTTCCTTGCACTTGTTGATTTTGATTGGAATAATATTTAAGAAATATGTCATATTTGATGGAAAATGAGCGAATGTATAGGTACATAACAGTTGTTGACTAAGGTGGGGGGAAAAAACAAAACAAAAAACTAACAAACCGATTCAAATACAGATTAAAGCATGGGTGCCGCGCTGGGCGCACTTAAGATTTGATTCGTGGAGGGGGGGGGAGTGGGCACGATGACATTGCGTATGGGGAGTCCGGGGCCCTCCCTTAAATGTTTTTCAACGTTAAACTCTCTTTAGACGCCTAATGAAGCATACTTATTTTCTTGAACTTTACCAAAAATTATCTCTCGAGGGAAAAAAATATTTTTTTTCACGCTGTATTACTGGATACTGATAAAAATACATACATATAAGGACGGAGTGCTCATGAGACCCGTCTTTCATTTCTAATTTTTTTTTCATATATTTTGCTACTACTAATTGATGGAACATTGGAAGAGCTGAAAAATTGATTGTAAGATTCATGGGAGGGGTCATATATTTCCTTATTTAATGATTTTCACTAGACGCAGAGATGAAGGTGATGTTAACACACCTTTTATGTAATTTTCCTCACACTACTTCGGATCATTCTTCAAGGAAAGAGACTCACACGGTGGCACTAGCCTCTTTTTCAGTATACATATACCCGGTGTAAATGAACCATATTCAAAAGCAACAGAAAAAATTCAATATTAGAGTCTCTGCACCCTGCAGTGGTGGCTCGTGCTATTTGGAAACCGCATGTTTTTTTGCCAATTTAACATGTGCGAAACTAATTTTCTCTCGATTAGTTGCTTGCCGATTTATTTTCGACTGACGGATGGACCACCTAATTTCCGCCATCTTTATTCAAACAAATCAACTCTTAGTTTCAACTGATAGTGAAACTAATTTTTCCTCACAGTGTAACATTTTCTGATCTAGCGTGATCATGATTGGAACCCTTGGGGGATGCATCGCTGTTGTTGAATGAGTTGATATCGTGCGTTGTTGTTGACTCAGTTTCCTATCGGCGCTCGATGCTTCACCTCACCCCCACCCCACCTCAACGTGCCCCGTCTTCATTTTTCAGCACTCCTTTGTCTCCTTTCTTCTTTCTCTTGTTTTACTCATCGCTTTCGCACCTTTACCGGCCGGCCAATTTCCTACTCAGGTATTCACCCATTAGACTGCCCATTTTTTCTGCACCAGTTTATCGTACGGTTGCACTCACACTCACACAATCCTCGCCCCTTGGATCACGAATGTCGTTTTGATTCTCTTCAGTCTTTCTACTATGAATTACCCTTGTTTCTCGGTTCTTCCCTCGACGAGGTCCCAACTTTTTGTTTTACTGACCATCGCATCGCCCGCTTAAAAAAGGCAAGTCTACGACAAGGCGCATTAAACGCACGCTTGCAAATATCTCGAGATGAACTCAGATGATTTTTTTTATACAGGGTGTAAATTTAAAAAAAGGAACCAGGCTTAATATCTCGAAAACAGGTCCGAATTTCGAAAAACGCTGAAACACGTGTTCGATTATTTCGAGGTGGACATCTTTTGAGGGGGTCCTCAATTTCGGGCAAATAAAATGCTCTACAGAGCAAGCACTTTTCAGAAAAAAATTCAATTTTAACAGAAATTTAGTAAAAATTTTGGTTTTCAAGCCCCCAAGCATTTTTAACGTTTTTGGCCCCCAGGGGGGGCTATCAGAAAAATTTCGAGAGACAACACCTATCGAGTGATACATCAATCAAAAAGGCGTAACAAACTGAGCATTTTGGCGCAAACCGGAGGTCCATATAGTTTTTCATATTCGAGATATCGAATGTCAAATGTCGATTTACATAATGCGATATCTCGAATATTAAAAACGACATGGACCTCCGGTTTGCGCCAAAATGCTCAGTTTGTTACGCCTTTTCGATTGATGTATCACTCAATAGGGGTCGTCTCTCGAAATTTTTCTGATAGCCCCCCATGGGGGCCAAAAACGTTAAAAATGTTTGGGGGCTTTAAAACCAAATTTTAACTAAATTTCTGTTAAGATTAAATTTTTTTTCTGAAAAGTGCTTGCTCTGTAGAGCATTTAGACCCAATTTGTTTGAAATTTGGACTATTTAAAGGAAAATTACGAATTTCCGAAGATGGGTCCATATCGAACTTTGACCTTCGATATATCGAACACGAAAAACGATATCGACGTTCGGTTCGCGCCAAAAGTCTTAGAATTTTACCCTCTTCGATTATCAAATAAGAAATGGGGGTCCCCATTTGAAATATGGGACTTGACCCCCCAGGGGGGCCCCCGAAATTGGGGACCCCCTCAAAAGATGTCCCCCTCGAAATAATCGAGATGGACATTTCGAGATATTAAGCCTGGCTCCTTTTTTAATTGACACCCTGTATTTTCTAAACTCGCTCGTCTGTAATTTGGAATTAGTAAGAAGTAAAACTATTGGCGAGTCAGGTAGAAACTCACTATTTTGCAACGCAGCACCCATTGTCGCACCGATTCGTTGAGTTCTAGAGCCGTTGCATAGTGCAAAATTTTAGCAATCTAGCGGAACTTTAATCAATTTTTGAATTTCTCAATAATAGCTATACAGACACATTTTTCTTTAGGGGAGGGTCCATACTTTAGGTATTTTTCGAAAAACAAAATGAATATAGTGGCTGTAAGGCTGAGTAACATGTCATGTATGATCTGATGTTTCAACTTGCAGAAAAATAGACGCTGGGCAGTGGGCACTCCTAAATCGACCGCATTTTTTCCATGCAAAACCAAGTTTAGTTGATCACATGTGATCACCCAAAATTTAATGGTGGATTCCTGTGCAATATTCAGCATTCTCCAGGGTCTTCTTGTCCAAAACATCATTTTTGCAATGGTGACAAGTCTATACTGAAATTTTGTCATTTATTGATTATTTAAAGCGTGAAAAGCGTGAAGTCTACAAGTTTCATATGGACGTTTAACTAAATAAACCGTAATATACCGGTTTCGGACCATGATTCACTGAAAGCCAGTGCTTTGAAGTACAGGGAAATGTTGCTTTTTTTTTTTTTTTTTTTTTTTTTTTTTTTTTGCGCAAATCTGCGCAAATATATTTTCAGGACAGCATACGAAAATAAAACATATAAATCTAAAAACTCATCGCACGACAGTTGAATTGTACAGTTTTTGGACGGATCTTTAAATAAATATACCGTAATACACCGGTTTTGGAAAGTGATTTTCTGAAAGCCGGTACTTTGAAGTGTAGGAACATGTCCCTTTTTTTTTTTTTTTTGCGAAAATTAAAGAAAATTTTTGTCAGGGCTGTGTATAAGAAAGCAGCATATACGAAAATAAAACGGCTAAATCTAAAAACACGAAAATTGAACGGTACAAAAGTTTCAGGAGGACGTTTGACAAAATATACCATGATAAACTGGTTTTGGACCGCGGTTTCTTTATGGCAGTACATTTATAGAGGAGGAAAATGTAAAGTTTGTCTTGCGCAACTTTGGGCAAATATATTTTACAGGACGGGATACAAGACGTCCATCTGAAACTTTTATAGTTCAATTTTCGTGTTTTTAGTTTTAGCCGTTTTGTTTTCGTATGCTGCTTTCTTACACGGCCCTGAAAATATATTTGCGCAAATTGGCGAAAGGGAAATATCACATTTTCCTACACTTTACAGTACTGGCTTTAACAGAATCAAGACCCTAAACCGGTATTTTACGGTATATTTAACAAACGTCAATTTGCCACTTTGAGAGTTCAATTTTTGCGCGTTTTCAGCGGATTTAATTAGAGTCCCTAGATACTATGAGAGTTGCGCCATTGCTGAATCCATTTCTGATTGGCTCTCAGATTTAGGTTGTCAAGTAAGCTCCAAGAGGCAAATGCAAATCATGGCGGAGGGTTTGTTTACTTTTCGCGAACTAGCTTTCATTACACATTTGAAGTAACAGTGACCGCGGTAATTTTTGTGCATTATTCCTCTGCTTGAATGTTATTATGGAGAACACTATCTCTTTCAATAACGACCGTTATTGTCGAGAATCTGAACCTAACCTATAAGAGATAGCGAAATAGTGGCAACAGCGCAGAGGCAAATGGCCATCCGCCATTTGCAATTTGCCTCTTGGGGGCTCCTGTGATCCGCTTCTTCTTCTTCATTTTGAGAGTCTTGTCGTAACTCTCATAGTATAAGGTAGGTGACCCAAAGGTGGCCCGGCTATTAAGGTGGCCCACCCTTGCTGTTTTCAATTAATTACATGAATTAACGATAGATGACGTTAGTGCTGAGTAGCAGGATGCTATAGCTTCCCCCACTCCAAAAATCAAGAGCATCGGGCGATTCAGTCGGCGCGAAACAGTGCAACGTCCATTTTTGTAGGTCTTCAGCTAATTTTCACGGTAGTAAACAATCGTAAAAGCTAAGTCCTTAAATCGAGTCCATCTTTGACTTTCAATTCATCATAAATCATTATAATTTTTGGTGTAACTAGAGTCTAGATTCCGTTTTTGAACGATAAAATAGCATTTGAATACTTATTAATGAAATTTAAAAGGGGGTGTACACCTTTAGGTGCATCAAAAATATGAGGGGTGGCCACCTTAGGTGCATGTTTTGCGCGATGTCAAAACTCTACTTTTTTTCAAACGCAAAAAAAAAAAACCCCAAAAACAAGCAAATTTAAAAAAAAAGAAATTAACATATGATGACCAACTGTCTAAATAGTAAATTGACATATTTAGTTTTTTTTATCTCTCATGCCTCATAAGTGCATATTTGCCCCAAGCATAGGTATGGCCACCTTTGGGTCACTTATACCTTATAGGGACTCTAGTTTTAATCTCTGAAGGTTCCTTTCTTACCCCACACTGAAAAAATATTTGCTTAAATTTGCGCAAAAAAAATATGACATTTTCCTGTTCTTCAAGGTACTGGCTTTCAGAAAATCACAGTCCGAAACTGGTATATCACGGTATATTTATTTAAACATCCGTCTGAAAATTGTACAATTCAATTGTCGTGCGATGAGTTTTTTTTTAGATTTACATGTTTTTTTTCGTATGCTGCTATCAGTGCTATCTTATACTGTCCTGAAAATATATTTGCGCAGATTTGCGCAAAAAAAAATAAAAAAAATACAACATTTCCCTGTACTTCAAAGCACTTGCTTTCAGTGAATCATGGTCCGAAACCGATATATTACGGTTTATTTAGTTAAACGTCCAAATGTAACTTGTAGAGTGCAAATTTTTACGCTTTTAACGCTTTGAAAAATCAATAAATGACAAAAATTCAGTAGACTTGTCAACATTGCAAAAAAGATGTTTTGGACATGAAGACCCCGGGAATGCTGAATATTGCTCAGGAATCCACCAGTAATTTTGGGTGATCACAAGTGATCAACTAAACTTGGTTTTGCATGGAAAAGATGCGGTCGATTTAGGAGCGCCCACTGCCCAGCGTCTATTTTTCTACAAGTTGAAACATCAGATCATATACTCTGTTCAGGATACGATGAAACTTGGCGAGTCAGGTAGAAACGCTCTACTTTGCAACGTAGCCCTTTGAGTTGTACAGCCATTGTGCTCACTCGGACTCTTTTCGACTGGACCCTTCTTCGGGAAGAGGCATTCTGAGGCAATACCGAGAATCGGCTGACTATGAATGTTATCTGTGCAAAAATCAAATTAGAAACGGTCACAGATACGACGAAATGGATGAAATTTACGCCCAAAGGGCCATAACTCGTCAAAATTAGTCGAAATTGACTCCTCATTATCCTCAGACACTTATTTTTTTAAAGAATTCAATTGAGGTACGCTCATAAACGGAATTCTCAAAAAATAAATCTCCGAAGATGATGAGGTGTCAAATTCGATTAATTTTGACAAGTTATGGCCCTTTGGGCATAAATTTCATCTATTTCGTCGTATCTGTGACCGTTTCTGATTTGACTTTTGCACAGATAACATTCATGGTCAGCCGATTCACAAAATTGCCTCTTCTTGAAGAAGAGTCCAGTCGAAAAGAGCCCGAGTGAGTACAATGGCTATACAACTCAAAGGGCTGCGTTGCAAAGTAGTGCGTTTCTACCTGACTCGCCAAGTTTCATCGTATCCTGAACAGAGTATATATGACACGTTACTCAGCCTCACAGCCACTATATTCAATTTTTTTTTTCGAAAACTGAGGTTAAATACCTAAAGTATGGACCCTCCCCCCTCCCCTAAAGAAAAGTGTGTCTGTATAGCTATTATTGAGAAATTCAAAAATTGATTAAAATTCCGCTGGATTTATAAAATTTCGCACTGTGCGTTGCGCTCACTAGGGCTTTGTCCGACAGGACCATCATTTTGGAAGACACAATACCGACAATCTGCTGACTATGAATGTTACCTGTGCAAAAGTCGTTTTTTTTGGGGGGTTATTTAACGGTAATCAGGGCTGATTTTTTTCAAGTCGCCCATCATATTAGTTCCGTATTATAGTTGTAATCGAAATGACCTAAAGTCTACTATTTATCTATACAGACTATAAGTTCCTCCATTCAATTAAATGGTTTGACGATTAACAATATGTAATAATACCTGGTAATTACCTAGTAATTGCGTATAACCGATTACACTCCTCTTTGCCCAACTCTGATGTACAGTTGTTGTTCCGTTCGTAAAACAACTGCAGAATTATTTGACGATGATTGGTGTATCAACTGTTCACCATTTTCAGCCAATGAAACCAGGGGCGCCATTTCAGATTTTCCTTGGGGGGGGGGGGGCAAGGCCCTCCAAAAATTTGGAGTGCTCATGTGACCTGACTCATTTTATATTTTTCTTCATATACTTTACTTTGCTACTACTGAATGAGAACATCTTAAAAATTGATGGTGACATTAATGCACGCGGAGTGCAGAATGTTGCTTTGATTCAAGGAGATGGCCTTTTTTTTTTTTTTGGCCGTGCATCTTGAAAAAATCTCTCTATCTCTTAGACGTGAATGGGGGGGGGGGGCCCTCTATAAATTTGGATGACCTTTTTTTTTTTTTTTTTTTTTTTTTTTTTTTTTTTTTTTTTTTTTTTTTTTTTTTGCCGTGCATCTTTAAAAAATCTCTCTGATTTGATTTTTTGGCCACATTGAAAATCCTTGGGGGGCAATTGCCCCCCCTGCCCTCCTCCAAATGGCGCCACTGAATGAAACCAATAAAACCTGTTTTTTAGGTACTACATATGGTCAAGTTTATATTTAATATTTTGGAAGTGTCAAGTTGGCAATCCTAAAGTTTGGTCAAACCCGTTTGAACGTGTATGGAGGCCTTTATCCTAACACGCTGATTTTTCTGGCCCCCACACGTACTATCAAACACAAAAGTTTTGGCAGTCAAGAAATTGAGATAAGCGGCAAATGCTCGTGTGTAATCAAAGCAACGAGCTGTAGCGATAGAAAGGATTTGTGGGGCATGATATTGAAACTTCACGGAGGCAGCCATGATCGAAATCTCTCATGGACCTTTTTCAAACAGGCTCCGCGGATATTTGTTGTACTTTTTTATTAACCTTTAAATTATTTTTTGAAAAAATCATTGTAACAAATACATTTGAAATTGGTTATAACGAAAAAGCAAGTGCTTTAGAGTGGCTTTCTGGACATAGAAATCGATATAATTGATGCATCTGCAAGGATTTGCATCGAAGTGGCCCCCCTTTATCGTTATATCTCCTTGAATCAAAGCAACATTCTGCACTCCGCGTGCATTAAAGTCACCATCAATTTTTAAGATGTTCTCATTCAGTAGTAGCAAAGTAAAGTATATGAAGAAAAATATAAAATGAGTCAGGTCACATGAGCACTTCGCGTTTTTTTTTTTTTTTTTTTTTTTTTTTTCTCTTTTTTTAGTAATATCGTAATTCTCCCCCTCCCCCGAGATTTAAATCTTGGTAAAGTTTATAAAAATAAGTATAGCTTTATTTGGCGTTTAAAAAGAGCTAAACGTTGAAAACATTTGGGGGAGAACCCCGGACTCCCCATAAGAAATGTCATCGAACAACCCCCCCCCCCCCCCGCCCCTCCCCGAATCAAATCCTTTGTGCGCCCAGCGCCCATGCTTTGATATGTATTTGAATTGGTTGTTTATTGTTAGTTTTTGTTTTTTTTTTTTCCCCCCCCTGGAAGTCAACCATGTTTATTTACTTATATTTGCTCATTTCCCATTAAATATGACATATTTCTTAAATATTTGCATCAAAATCAACAAGTGCAAAACACCGAAAGATGGAGGGGGGGGGTGAGAATGAGAGTGAAACATTAAAATTAGATAGCTCAAATTATCGCGATTCAATCACGCAGATCATTATTTTTAGTCCCCCCCCCCCCCCAATAGTTGTCTATAGGGAATTTACGAGCGCGCTCTGTATATTTCTTCAGATTTACTGTTTAAGTACGATCAAATTTTTTAAATTTAAAACGCAGGAATAATGTGAAAAGAACAAATATTATTAAGAGAAGGTTGTTAATTCTGTGAGGTTTTTCCATCTATTCGAAAATTAAATTTGCCCAACACTGACGGACTACCTGCTATTTTTCCCGTTGAATCTAACTATGCAGAATGCTCAGGCCATCATCGTTTGTATGTATAACAGATAGATATAGGGGGAAAAATATGAAACAAACTGACATGACGCTTGCAATGCTTTAATTTCAGAGAAAGGAAGTGCATGCCTTAGTGGCCGAACGCTAAAAGTGTTTGGCTCGGAGTTCTGGTTCGTTTTGCTGAGCACGACCCACAGCCCAAAGATTGTGAGTTCGAATACGACGAAATCCTCGTCAACATATCATGAAGCAAATAGTACTCCTCCGCTAGAAGGTGAGCCAGCCGAAGTCTGAACCCAGTGAGGGATTGTGCCTTTATCAAAAGATGAAAAGTATTATGCGAGCCCGGGCGCACGGTACCTACATTCTTCATAGTCCGAAAGAAACTTCCAGTTCGAATTCGGAGACAATCGGAAGTCGCAGGAAAAACAATAGGGAGAACAGAGACCGTGAGGCAGGCGTGCGGTACGGTACGCGTATACATTGGGTGTAATAAAATTTCCCCTCCCCTCACCACCACTGCGGTGAGGCCGCTGACGGGCTGACCATCGTCGGGTTATTTACATTGACAACTGTTTTGCACAAATATGTAGAAGTAAATAAATCAGACAATGAACAGAGATCACTTCCATCGGAGACGAAGCTAAAATCAAGGGGTTTGATTTAGTTATAGACACGCAAACACGGAAAAAATGGGAAAAAAGAAAGAAAATGACAAAAGCGTTTTAGACTGAAGGATGTAGGTCAGAGCGAAAAAGATTTAAACCTAAACTTGAAATACGCAACGCCGCAACGGTGATGTGTGGGCCGACTCAAGTGACTTGGTGTGAACTGTGAATGACCAAAATGTTTACCTCGTCACTTGTCCTTTAATTCCGTGCGTAAAGAATGCGATCCCGACGCAAGTTTCACGAAAAGTTGTGAGACTTAGGTGCATGAAAAATTGGAAACAAAATTCGAGCCATTCTCATCTCATGTTTCGTTTGGACACATACTTTTTGTGTCAGATCGGGGTGGGGGGGGGGGGGGGGGGTTTTTACTGACTCTTCGGCGGAAATTAAAAAAAAAAAAAAAAAAAAAAAAAAAAAAAAAAAAAAAAAAAAATTGTCAATCAACAGAAATACCTATAGAAGAATACAATGCAATATATCGGGTTGGATGAGTGCGAAACATTCGCCATGTTGAGAGTATCACCTCTAACTAATTCTTTTATACGACCATTCTTGTGGCCAATTCACCTCGTTCCATTTCCTTAACTTATGTGGATTAATTCGATTCAAGCTGCTTCACAGAAAAAAAAAAAAAAAAAAAATTAAAATGGATCGGAGCACTTTTCTGGCTCCGGAGCTGGTGACTCCGGGCTCCGGCTCCGGAGCGGAGCCCGGAGCCATCCATTTGGCCGGAGCAGGCTCCACTTTGGAGCAAGGTACATCGGCTCCGCTCCGGAGCCCGGAGCCTGGAGCAGTAAATGGAGCCGGAGCCGGCTCCTTTTTGGAGCTAAGCGCATCGGCTCCGCTCCGGAGCTCGGAGCCCGGAGCAGTAAAATGGAGCCGGAGCTGGCTCCTTTTTGGAGCCGAGTCCATCGGCTCCGCTCCGGAGCTCGGAGCCCGGAGCAGTAAATGGAGCCGGAGCCGGCTCCATTTTGGAGCAAAGCGCATCGGCTCCGCTCCGGAGCTCGGAGCCCGGAGCAGTACAATGGAGCCGGAGCCGGCTCCACTTTGGAGCCAAGCACATCGGCTCCGCTCCGGAGCCGGAGCCTCGGAGCCACCGGCTCCGGAGCTAAAAAGGGCTCCGCTCCGCATCCCTGATCGAAACTATGGCTAACTTTTGAAGTTAAATGTGGATTTTCAGAACCTCGAGATATACCTAAAACAGTGTTACCATTTTACGAAAATTTGAGGTCATTCCTAGGAGTTCAATGGTGATTCCAGCGTGAACAAGAAAAAAATATAAATGTTAGTTAATAAAACATTAAATGTGAAGAAAGAGGGTCGAATAAAAATCACTTAAATCCGTACAATATAAAAGGTTGAACGCTTCTGGAAATCACTGGCGGCTCGTGCTATTATGCAACAATGTCTTAGGTTCATTTGAATGTATGTTTAACAATCGATTGTTAGTGAAGCGCTGCTTCACTTTTGAATCGATTGTTTTACATACAATCAAATGGAGGGATGACATTGTTGCCTAATTGCACGAGCCGCCCCTGCTGGAAATCAAACTCCGCAATCGCGCTTCGGTGAACATTCGCGCTTTGATCTTTCAGAAAATCTTAAAACTAAAGGTCTTTCCAAAATTTTCAAATTCATCAACAGATAACTGAAGAGACCACATATATAAATCGGTCAATTATCAAATGAAGCTTGTAATCCACTAAGAATCGCATTGGTATGATTATTTTAAGCGTGACGTCACTATACGCTGCTAAAAATAAAACCATTTCCTTAAATGAATCAATGATGTGGGTGAATTTTACCGGTCACACAACAAAGCATCTCAAAGAATCTATGAAACCATTCTGTCTATAAAATGCTGTGACATCATCACCAAATCATGCCACATACGATAAACTCGCGCGAAAGAATCCCACTTGATTCGCACACTCGATATACCTAAGGACCGGGCTATATTAGCGCTGATTACACGACCAAAACGAAGCTCTCAAGTCGAAAATCTGAAACATGGGAGTTGTCGATACGGTTTGTTGTTCAAACTCAATTCCGCTCAAAGAGAGGTCAGAACAGAGACAAATAGAGACCCGTATGCTTCCCGTATTAGAAAAGTGAGGCAAGTTTAGTGCGCACAGTTTTGTTCGAAAGTCACCGCGGCTGCCCGCTGCAACGATAAACATAGCCTACTGTTGAGTGGTGGAGCTCAACAAAAAGCTGTGATTGGTCCGCGGTCCCGGAAACGGAAACAGATTTTGAGTCATCAGTCAACAGTAGGCTATTATTGGCTGCTGTTTTAGGATGAGTTCCGACTAAAATTGAGCCAGAAAAGTGGACACGCGTCGAAATCCTTTGTGCTGGGTGTCTATTTAGGATTCAGCTGATGCAATTCGCTACAGATCCTCGACTCTACAGGAGCACCTATAACTTGAAGACTCTATTATGAGTAAAATGAGGGGAACGAAACCCACCTTTTGCGGTCCCTTAGTTGCTAAGGTTGCCGGTCGGCCTTACTATAGGTTCCTCGATAATTTTCCGGCTCAAAACTCAAAGTGTTCTGAACAAGTTCTTCGAGATCAAATTGTTAAAACTGGTGCGTTTTGAGGTGAAAACGTTAGAGAGTTTTCTGAACTCCGCACAACGCTACAGTGGGGTTCAGATGAGTCTCATGCTTGCTGAAAATCCGAGCCAGATTATTCGCAAAAAAAAAAAAAAAAAAAAAAAAAAAAAAAAAAAAAAAAAAGATTAGACCTTCAGTTTTGATGTGGTGCGATCAGCGCGAAAATTCATTCAACTTTCCAAAGCTGCCAGGTTTAAAAATTAATTACACTTCACATTAAGTCATATTGGAACTTTGAATCTGTTTCGCCAAAACTGGCAGCACTGATATCTCAAGTCCGTTGAGAATAACCCTCGTTTTTACTGCGATCTTGGATTTCGCGATAAATTACGAAACATCAACATTGTGATACATCAAGATAGATATTCATAGAGTATAAAATAGAACACACGAGGTCGATCGCGATGACGGGATTTAAAGCACGATAGTTATCACGTTGAACGCACGCGCACGATACGCATCTCAAGGTCGGAACTCATGACATCGAAGACCAAACTGTGTCAAAGCTTATCAAACTAGCAACGAATTCCACACATCCCAATGCGATCAGTTCGTCCGCGGGGGCCGAGTGGTGGCACTTCCGCCCGAAAATCAGAACGAAAAGGGGAAACAAATGGCAAGAAATGAGAAGAGAAGAGAGAAAATAGAAGAAATAAGGGAAAAGAGAAAAAGTGAAAGAAAGGTGAGGAATTTCCATGGATATCCCTAGTCATTAAATGAGTTTTAAAAGTTATACTGTACGTTTTGTATCCAATTGAATACCTCAGAGAGAAGGATGCAAAAAAGTATCAATTTCTGAGGGCTGGATTTCGATTACACTAATTGCACTGAAAGCAAACTTTTCCTGAAAGTTGGTAGCATTTATTAGAAAGTTGCTCTGTCCTTCTCCAACAAAATGATTCGGGTAAAAAAGTCTAGAATTCTGGTTAAAAATGCCAGAGTTCATTTTCGGAACTTTTCATTGAAATTCTAATAATTTTTTAAATTTTCTGTCTAGGTACGTGGAATACCGTTGCGTTACATTTCTCACACAGAAAAAAATTGTGGTTAAAACAGCTGTGCGAATAATTTATATACGAGTCCCTGGACAGAAATTGTGATTTTTTCTTTTGAATGGAACTTTTAGTCGAGAAGGTAAGAATATTCCAGGGGCAGAAATTCTGAAACCACCAGAAATAACTATCGCGGTCACAAGAAATTATGGCGAATGCTTCCCGCACAGGAATTCGAATGACCAGAATTTTTTGTAATTGCAAAGATAAAGTCTGGTAATTTCAAGTAGAATAACTGGCATTGAAAAATGCTTGCCTTTATAAGTTCAGAAATGGCAAACTTTTTATTCAGGGACTACAGACACTACAGTGGCGGCGCGTTCAATCTGGCAACGTTCCATTCGGTCCATTAAAAGTAACAAAAAAAGTCGAAAAATAGGGATGCACAGTGCACTCCCTCAAATCCATAATTTACATGGATTTAAAATAAATAAACTAAATTCAACGTTGCCAAAATTCACGCGCTGCCGCTGAGGAGGATCATGTTATCATTCGCAAAGCCAATGTCGACAGTAATTATTCTTTCAGCGCGAGTACAACTAAACCACGTTACTACGTACCCGACGCGCGCCGCGCCGCGTCGCGTCGCGCCGAGCCGGACCACGACAAATTCAAGCGAACCGCCGAAAGACGGCAAACAAACAAACGAGGAAGAGGGAAGCGCTTCTTGTTCCTTCTGGTGTAAACGAACTTTGAACAAAACAGATGAGATGACGCTGATGAAGGGCCTTCACTTGGGCAGTCGAGCAAACTAAGCTCTTCCGATTCTTCGCCTCCAGTGCAAAGTGGGTAGACACGAGACAAAGAGCCACAGAGAGTCAAAGACATCCGATGACCTTCACTCATCGCTCATCTCACTTGCCACAATTCGCTCTCGTTTCGTAAACAATCGTTAACGAGAAGGGGAAGGGAATGTGCGAAGGTGGCTCCTCCCACTGACGAGATCCAAACTGTCTCCGAACATCGATGTTCACGGATCGCAAAAAAAAAAAAAAAAAAAAAAAATATCGAGTTGTAACTTGTAAGCTGAGACAACCGCACGATAAGTCAAAGATTTATCAAGGTAGGAAGGGACCTACTAATAGTCACTTATAGCCACAATGCCGCCGGTCTCCCCTCCGATCTGCATAAAAATGCAAATAAATTTTTAACAGGAAGAAATAATTCATCGCTTACACTCAAAACAACGTTGCCGACTAGGGCATAGTCTCACAATAATCACGTGGGTTCACGCACGCGGCACGAGTTCATCCCACTACCATCGACATACGATACCTGTTACACTCGTGTCGCTTGAATTTTTTGGCAACACTGTAGTTCGCCCATTTAAACAGTCACGTGACATATTGATTTCACGGCAGTTCACCGGCAGCCTTCCTCTCTCCACAGTTCGACCTTTTACGTGGGTTCGAAGGGACGAAAGGATGCGAGGCAGATTTTATGTGACGTTACTGACTTGCACTATTAGCTTGTAACAAAACAAAAAACTAACAAAAAATGAATGCAAGTTTGAATATTACCATCAACTATTCAACGTAAAACAATGTTACTTAATTTCAGATTAAAGCCCGTCAATTTCCCATTGATATTGATTCTTATTGAAAATGTAGTACATCTGGCAACACTTGCGTAGAAAACAGCGGCCATGAAATGCGGAGAATATGATAACACGACAGACTAATTTTATTTATACTGCAAAATAAAAGGCAATTGCTTTAAAATTTAATCCATCGTGTGATCAGTGTACAGTACACTGTACAGAGTGTTTCACGTAACCTGCTCACTACAGTTTCTTGAACGGGTGACCATAAAAAAGTCGGGAAAAATCGGACTAGGGTTAAATTTTTAGCCTTTAGATATCCTTCAGATACTCTCTTCTCCTCAATTTTTTAATTGGCCCCTTGAACATAAAGAAAGATAAGTAATGCGAGAGTTTGGAAAGCTTTCTTTCCGCTGGCCTTACGAAAAAACTTCGCAAATTGAGTGAGCTTGGTCCTCAATGAGCGCCCGGAGTTGATGTGTCTTGACGACGACTGGCGCATGATTGAGATGCTGAGCACAGAGAGATATTTATGGAGAGGTAATTGTTATTCAAACGCCATACTACAAACCCCTACCCGGGTAGGCAACAAGATGCGCGTCTCGAAAGCAAATCGTTTCCCACATCGCGATCGCATCGTGAGACCCGAGATGAGATTGTTCCCGAGTCCAAGCAAAACAGCGTTGCCGAGGCAACAGAGAATATCCCAACTGTGACTATCAAAAAGCGATAGACAAACGATCAAAAAGGAACCAAAATCATAGGAGGATACAGGAATGTGTAATTCTCTCCGACTATTTTAAAAAAGTAAACAAAGGAGTTAGAAAATGAAAGTAGAGGGGACTATCACGTGAATTTTTATTAGCTCTTGTCTCCACCTGTTTCTATCGCACACGTTTTAATGGAAGGAGCGAGATAAAGATACAGTAGTCATTGATCGATTATTTTTCACCAAAAGCAACAGACTGTTTCAAGGCCGAACCCTTTCACTACACCAGGTTCACTACCCTGCTGCAGTCGAAAAATTAAACGTAAATACAGTCAACGCTTTTAGATTTTAGTTCAGGTATAGGTTACCAGCAATACTTATCACAATGCATTTTCATAAAGCTTACCACAGTCAAAATCTAAGGGGTCAATTGACATTATTAAATTCACAAACTGTAACTAAAAGAAAACAATACACTTTTAGCTCCATCAAATTGTATAGGTAGTTGAATAAACAAAACATTTCTACTCCGCGGTGTTTTTTTCTGCCTCCGCCAAACATTAAAGGCGCTCGATAGAGCATTGATCCAATACCGTCTCTAAACATACCAAGCTGCTTCTTTGAGGTTAGGGTCGTCTTGGTATACATACGCTTATGGAGAATGAAATTTGGGTGAACTGCAAAATCGAGATTTATCCTCTCAAAACATGTTTTTTAACTATTATACTACTTTGGGGAAGTAACTAAGCCATAAACTTTCATTACTGACGTACTTTGCCAATTTTGGTTGAACTTCAAAAAACGAACAGAAACCTCGATAACGCCATAAGCTTTCCATAAGCTTACATGTACCAAGCCGAACCCTAACCCCACTTTTTCAAAAGAATCAGCATGGTATGAGTAGAAGCGATATTGATTGATCCCCAAAATCCAAAAATTCAAAGTAGTTTCTACTGTCAATAAATATTTTCGAGTTTTGTGAGGTACATAAATACGAAAACGAATTCGACTGGAGCGGGTTCAATATGACAACGCTGGAAGGAAGTGACTTGAGAGAGTAAGACAAGAGGATGAGCGCGGGAGGAAATCACTACACCGATCTTGTACCCGGGCGCATGCGCATGAGAGAGAATCAGGTGGTGGGGAGGGGGCAAGGGCGGGGGGGCGAGTGAATCATTTGAGTGTTCCAGACAAGAGTCTCCGCCTCCTCGTAATATTTGGGCGCGAATTTGGGCGAATTAGCCGACGCGACGACGGTCAAGTTACCAGGCGCGGTGTCCTTGAAATGTCGCAATGGCTGATGTCTAGCGGTGGAGAGGGGGGGGGTGTTAGACGCGGTGCGGTAAAGACGGAGTCTAGTAAGCTTTAATTGATCAATTGCACGGATGTGGGCCAATAATCAGGAGCAAAGCGACACGGTTCACCGTTGCCGCGTCGAACTTGATCTCAGAATGCCCTCAAACTGTCCTTAGAATATCTTCAATCTGTCTCCGAAAACTCCGCTTTTCATCTGCATCTCCGGAAGGACCCGACTTTGAAATAAAAAAAACATATCCGCGTAATTTTTCTATACTTGAAGTTGACTTTCATTATTTACAATTTTCTTAAAATTTAGAGAAAATTTAGTTTGTTCCTTGCTTCGAGGGAAGCCTTGTATCGAGATATATTAACAATTGGTCACGTGAGCTATCAAACGATGTGGATGTGGCCTGGCTTGGAAAGCTCGCTCTCCACATTCGTCCGATGCAGCACTAATTGCACGCATACACTGTATTACAGTGCAATATGCGCTTCCGCCATCGCACCGCGACCAGGAGGGGGGGGGTCTCTGTTTATATTCACGCCCCTCCCTCACCCCCAAACACACACTTCCATTCCATACGCACTAGTAGCGAGTGAAATACCGTCCGTAGAATAAGGACAAAAAAAAACAAAATAAAAACAAAACACTGAGCGACAACAAAGACAGGAGACAGGTAGGCGGGACGGATGAAGAGAAAGAGAGAGAGAGGGGAAGAGAGAACATTAACCTGGAACCAGAGCTAACTGTTCCACTTTCGTCCAGGCCAATCCCAATCCGTCCGTCCGCTGCGCGATGCTCGGGGGCGCCTGCGATTCCCGCAACCCGTCTATCACATCTGTCTTCACCACGCAATGAAATGCATCCCCGGCTGTGGCCGGAAAATGTCGGTCCGAAATTATCAAACTACATCGGTGGATGGTGAGGATTCGAGCATGCTAGTAGATAGTTCACGGCCTCACCATGCATCTAGGAGGAGTATAGTATTTCGGACCAACATTTTTCGGCCCCTGACAACCAAGGCAGAGCTGTCGCTTTGTGTGCACACATTTTAAAGCATTTTTCAATTCATCGGTGACCGAAAGATTACACAGTTCAGTTCAGCCTGTCATTCACGCAAACAGTAGCACCTGCAATCATTCCTCAACCGGAGAGTCGTCGATGACTAAGAGAAATTTCCCAATTTTTTTTTATAACATAACGGTGTTTCCACCAATGGGGCTCTTGCAAACTTTTGCTACGGGGGATTGAAGAGTTGATTCTTGCATTAAAACCTGTAAAAATGACGACGAGTACACTCAAAAATCACGAAATTCACTCTCAGAATCGGGCTTAATGGCGGAGAGACGCAGGTATCATGGGAGATTCCTACCTA
Source organism: Trialeurodes vaporariorum (assembly GCA_011764245.1). Taxonomy (NCBI): domain Eukaryota; kingdom Metazoa; phylum Arthropoda; class Insecta; order Hemiptera; family Aleyrodidae; genus Trialeurodes; species Trialeurodes vaporariorum. The sequence goes on along the minus strand of VMOF01000111.1, from coordinate 81,461,174 downwards.
AATTGAGAATTGCCTCTGTGTTTCCAAAGAGAAAGAGGCATAATAGACAGGAATCTCCCATGACACCTGCGTCGAACCGCCATTACGATCTTGCCATTTAAGTAGTTATGTAGGTTTATTACTGAATTTTAAACTTTCTCAGTGTGATTTTCGTAATTTTTGCTGGTTTTTTACATCAGAATGGACTATTAATTTGCTCACAGCAAATGTTTGCAAGAGCCCCATTGACAAAAGATTACAGATGCGAGTTTTTCGTACATTATAGTCATAAACTGAACTGAGCTGTGTAATCTTTGGAACAAATCGAGGAGGTCAAAAATGCTGTTTAATATTCACAAAGCGGCAGCTCTGGACCAAAGACCGTCGATGCAGACGCCGACGCCAACGCCCGGCGGGGCATAAGCGTCGCGACGGTCACTGCGCCGGTTACGCGAGTGGGGAAGGGTTGTGGGGTGGGGGTGGGGGACAGAAAAACGATGACGGTGCACTAGATACTAGAAAACACCTTTCCACCTACGTTCGCAGTTGGCGTTACCGTATTAGTACTATTCCGTGTGCATTAAACGCGCGGGTGGGGCGAGGGGCGAGGGTGAGACGTTTCCGCACGTCCATCTGTACGTCCGGGTACGGTTGCCGAATGCTAAAAAAAAATACGCCTACTTTTGTCGACACTGCACTAACAATAAATGGAAAGTAGGCGACTTTTTTTTCTCTTTTCTTTCCAACGGTGTAATATGGCAACGCGCGTCCGGTGGATAGTCGACGGAGAGAGAGTGTAAAGTCGATGGCCAATAGAGATCGGTGCCCTGCTGTTGATTCGATGCATTTAGTTTCAAAATCTGCTACGTACGTTGCAGCATTTGCAGGATTGTGCAATGATTCATTTGTTCAATAAGAATCCAATGCTTGCAACTTCACATGACATTCTCTCAATGAGAAGATCAAAATGATTTCGCAAAGTAATGAAAAAAGTTCGTAAAATTGGGTGCATAAGATTCGTCTATGAACATACCAAATCTGTACAAACGTGATAACGTTGCGGTGGATTACAAGACCTTGGAATCAACCACCGCACCTATCGATAAACAAGCGCCTCACCCCGGTCCCGTCTAAGCGTGCGGTACCAGTTCAAAATTCTAATTTTGAGAAAATCGAACTGAGTTGCGGATCGTCCACAAGGATTTAGCATAGTGCAGTCGATTATGAGAGAAGTGAGCAGCAGTATCAACTTATCTTTTTGTCGGATACATAAGTACAAGACCCTTTGATTTACATCAGTTTAGCTCAACAATTGCTCAAAAAATTAGCTTAAATGCCACTCTTGCACGGAGCGGCCGGGCCAACATAATAAACGAGCGACACTAATGAAAGAATCAACGCAGTGCCAAACGAAGGGTATCGCTAGGAAAGAAAAAAAAAAAAAAAAGAAAAAAAAAAAAAAACCTTAAAAATGGCTAGAATACAAATAAAAAGTACTAAAAGGAAATTTTGCGTTGATGACAAAAATTCTATTATTTTACCCAGAATTCTGGCTTAAGTCGCCAAAAACCAGATTATTCTGATCAAAATTGTCAAAATTTCGATGAAAATACCAGAATTCTCGTCAAAATTGACAATATTTATTACAGGAGCTTCATAATAGAAAGCTGGCCATTCTTATGAGAGCTTTTTGCTAAATCACTGAAAAAACAAGGTTTAGGTACAACCGCATGCAGCAGCTTTTCAAAATAGCTTCGCAAAGCCAAAGTTCTAGCTCTACCGGAGAAAGCTGCAGTTGTACCGAAACACTCCTTCGGTAGAGCAACAGCCTTTCTTATTGCTTTTACTCTACCGAAGTAGTGATTCGGTACAACCACAACTTTCTCCGGTAGAGCTAGAACTGTTGCTTTGCGAAGCTATTTTAAAAAGCTGCTGCGGTGTTGTACCTAAACTTTGTTCTTTCCGTGATTACCCACACAAAAATTTCTTATTTGACCACAGAAAAAAAATGACGTTATAAAAGTATCAACAAAACATACAAGTGTTACCAGTAGTCTTCAAAATTCAAGTTAATAGCAAAGAAGGTAATCAGCCAACAATTTTAAGCATGCGCAGTAAAATAAATAGAGAATAAATGAATCATGTATGCCAATCAAGCATTGTATTCAGGAGCAGGGGTGCAAAATGTTCCAAAACTTCGAAAGTTTCACGCGATCCATGACTTATTTCCTCACAGGATTTTAAAAAATTTCCTCACAAAAATTTGAAATTGATGATTTTTTTTGCTTATTTTAACATTTCAACACCGTATGTTCGCAAAATGACCAATATTTTCCCATTTTCAATACTATTTTCCTGGGAAATTCTTATTGCCATTATTAAAAAAAAAAAAAAAGTTGAAAAATTTCCTCACTTTCCCAGAAATTTCCTCACTTTCACGCGATCCGCGGATCGCTAGATCGGGCACATTTTGCACCCCTGTTCAGGAGTATAGTGAAGGAGGAGGGAAACATGAGCTCTGAAAATTGCGGTAAGTACGAGGACAAATATTCATTTTCATACCGCAGTAATTGACGGTTGAAAAAGTCAAACGTCAGACTAGCTAACGAGACCGAGGAAACGGGAATAATTGCGACAGAAACGACGCCCCAGGCAAAACGCATGCACAGAATTTGGAGTCTAAAAATAGCTAGATTCTCGTGAAAATTCCAAGAACTATATCAAATATAGTTCATTTTCGAGAAAACCTTCGGCCGTTAGTTCGAGCTGGTACTGTTTTTGCCATATTTTTAATTACTCAATCACAGCCCTCGGCTCGGAGCGTTTGCGCTCGATAGAACAGAGCTAGGAGTACATTTTCCTCCAACCAAGAATGCTCGTTAGAAGAGGAATTATCCAATCACAGAAAGGAGCGCGGATGTAAAGGGCCGCAAAAATGAATGAAGATTAGTAATCCAATAGCAAAGCCAAGTTCGAGTTTCATGTATCAAATGAACAAAGGCAGCGACACACACAAACCATAAAATTCATGCAAACTAAAGTTCAAACTTAGGCACCGGTGGGAGTATAACCTTTAAAACAAGTCACACGTTCATAATTTGCTATCGCAATTAGAGGCATTATTTTCAGATATCGAGTGATAATAGTTCTTCGAAAATCGTACTCTCGTCTATTCACACGATTTCAGATATTAGAGGGATTGGTCTCTCACTAACAAATATATTACTATATGATAACTTTACCACTGTGTAGTAATAACTCACCACCCCCCCCCTTATCTATGGGTCATGGACCAAAAAAAAGTATGGTCCCGACAGTGTGCTTAAGTTGAATTGCGTGCGGTCTCAATCAAGCAGAGAGCTTACCCCTTACGCACGTCACATGAAAGACGTAAGTTACGCTCGGGACCTAACACTTTTTGGTCTCAGTTTAACTGCATGAAAGCACTTTTCAGAAGGTTGAACTTTCCAAATTTTTAAGCTTTTCATTGAGAGGAAAAAAAAAGAAAAAAAAAAAAGAAAAAAAAAAAAAAAAACTATACTCCCGAAAGACTTTCCTAACCAAATGCCCACAAGGCAAAATCTTAAGTTTTTTAGGATTTATTTTGAAAATTCCGCGAATTCTCTCCCTGGTTTAAAGGCGGTCACCCATGCCCAAGGATTAAAAAACATCGATATGGGTTAAACGACACTTACTTTGCTGAGTTTTTCTCCTTCGTGATGGGGTAGAAGAGTTCTTAGTGATTGAAATCCGGCGTTGATGCTTTGCATCCGACGTCGTTCGTTCGAGTTGGCGATTTCTCGCCGAATTCTCTTTTCTTGGTCATTCCCGCCATGCCTTAGCATGGAATTCCCACCCGGCGAATCACCATGATCACTGTTCAAACTGAAATCAATGAGAAAAGAAAGGAGGAAACATTAATTAAAAAGCTCATTAAGTTTGAAATTACACAGAGGCACAAAAAAAAGAAACTAACAACTATCCAAATATTGCCAATTTTTGACACATTTTTCCAGAGGAAAAGTTCGGCGAGGAGTTTTATTAAGCTAGGGCTGCGAGCCCTAAGGAATTTAAGCTAAGAATCGAAGGAGGTGGAGGGAGGAGGAGAAGGAGGGAGGGGGAGGAGGGGGAGGAGGGAGGGGTAGGAGGATTGTGGAGGGAGGGGGAGGAGGAGGATTGTGGAGGGAGGGGGAGGAGGATTGAGGAGGAGGAGGATTGAGGAGGAGGGAGGAGGAGGAGGATTGAGGAGGATTGAGGAGGAGGAGGGAGGGGGAGGAGGATTGAGGAGGAGGAGGATTGAGGAGGAGGAGGATTGAGGAGGATTGAGGAGGAGGAGGGAGGGGGAGGAGGGATGGGGGGGTGATGGGAGGAGGGAGGGGGAGGATGGACGACGGGGAGGAGGAGGAGAAGGACGGCTAATATTTTTTTAAATTTTTTCCACAAATGTTATCGATATAATAAGCATGGCGAGGAATCGTATGAAATCACACCAAGCCAGGCAAACAGGCTTATCCCTCGAACAAAAAATTCTGAATACAAGCTTGATTTACGACTTTATTAGATAAATGACTAATTAATTCATTAAGAGAGTGCGACCGGAGCGGAGGCCAAGACACCGTTTCGTTTTCACCGCGGGAGTGTCGCGATTCATGGTGCATACTCAACAGTTAACGAACAAACATTGTCGACTTACGATTAAAATTTACGGCGACGCACACTAGATAGAAATAAATTTGTTTCCGGACAATCGAAAAATCAATTTTACTTCGGGACAGTTTCATTGATTGTAGTTCCTTCTGAGATCTGACTAATCTATGAAACTACAAGAAATTAATCTCTCAATTTTATTGATCTTGACACCTATCCAGGTATGTGTACATTTGAAAATCTTGATTAATATCTATTTCGTTGTACAAACATATCGTTGTAAAAAACATTTAAAACCATAAAACATATCAAAGTATTGGGTGTTCGGTGAACACCTTCGTATTCGACCTTTTACATGGGTTTAAATGGACGAAATACAACGTTGCCAAATAGCACGCTACGCCACTGCCCACAGTGCGAAGCTCGTTAGGTTAGTTTCTTCAGACTTTCGGAGACGCGCGGGATAGTCTGACAAGTGCACCGTACTCTTGTACGCGGCCTGCAAGGAGACTGGACACTGGACAAGTGGACATGAACAAGTGCACACCCATACAAGCGCGGCGCGATGTGGCGTGCGCTTCGCGTCAACATTCCTCATACGACGAGCGCGCGTGCTGCAGGTCAACACACAACTTCAGTCGACAGCTATGACAACAACTAGTCAACCACTACCGACATTCAACATTCAACTCGTTAAGAGAGCGACTGATCGCGCACGGCAAAACGCCGGCCATGAATACAAAATGAAAAATACAATCCCGAACATCGCATCCGCGAGCATCGATCGGTATGTATTAAATGGAGGATACATTTACTCGGACTTGTAACACTTATCAACGAGCTTATCAATTTATCAACAGGAACAACGTAGTAGTATATAGTGCGCTGTGAACTGCTTGGACATGTCGAGTCCGAGTGCTCGCGACGCACAATGGTCTGAGATCGGGAATAAAGGGTCCAAAAAATCAGTGGAAAAAATGTCATAAAAAATTATCTTTTTCGACCTTTTGTGCGTTAATAAAACTTTCCAGTGACATTTCTAGGTTTAAATTACTATAGTTCAAAGTGTTCTCTGTGATTAAAACTGATTTCAATAGTTTATATGTTAGAAATTGACTTTCTTATTTTTGGCCACTTTTTGAGGATCTCAGACTATCGTGCGACGGGTAGAGGACGCGTAAATCATGAGCTTGTGAGCTGTGGTGAACGACGCGACATGGGTAGTTTGTTTATGATACTCCGGAGTCCGGTGGAGGGCTGCTGATTGCTCTCTTTGAAGCTCACGACTGCGATCTAGCTATCGTTTCTCTCGCGGAAAAAAAATGCATTTAGGCGTATTACTAATCCTAGAGAGACACCAAAATGTTCTACACATTAGAGGCGCCAAGGAAAATAAGGTACTTTTAATCCACTGAAAAAACAAAGTTTAGGTACAACCGAAGCAGCCTTTTAAAATAGCTTCGCTGAGCAAAAGTTCTACTTCTACCGGAGAAAGTTGCATGCAGTTTTACCGAAGCACAACTTCGGTAGAGTAACAGCCTTTGTTTTGCTTATGCTCTACCGACGTAGTGCTTCGGTACAACTGCAGCTTTCTCTGGTAGAGCTAGAACTTTAACTCTGCTTTAAAGCTATTTTAAAAGGCTGCTTCGGTTGCACCTCAACTTGTTTTTTTTTTCGTGTCCCAAATTATGTTTCAAACTGCGAGAAGGCTAGTTCCAAAAAGTATCAATTTACGTGACAAATATGTTATTCACATACAGAACTTGGACTATCTACCTGAAATTCTTCCTTAGCAGTAGTCGCAATGGAGGAAGTAGTATACTTCTAACTAGACCCATCCGTAGTAGAAACAGTAGACTCCACGTTAATAGGAGTAATAGCCTCTTCCTTAGCGCAGTAATTGTCAAGTTTCTATTTATCGTCGATGTTTGTATCCTTCCAAGAGTAGAAGTAGTGGCTTCCCCCAACCATACGGGTAATTATGTCGAATTTCGAAATTTTGAAAAATATATTGCGGGAAATTTCATACTGTACTTTGATTGATTCTGCTGTTGATTTGTCCTTTCATTCTTTAAAAAATTGTTTTTTATTTCCCATGAACCAAAAAGTAGATAAAATTTTCTACTGGTTTATCATGCTTTGCCAGGAATGAGTGCTGTTATCCATTTTTAAACTTCTTCCAATGGACTTGCTACGAGGCTGAGTTAAAAGAAACTATTAAACCCCAAAAGGGTTGTTTTTTTTTTTCAGCCAAGCACATAAAACTGGAAAATTTCGAGATAAATAGAATTTTTCTTTAAAAAAAATTGGTACGGATGGTCTGATAATCCATCAACGCTTATTACAACAACTTTTTTAGCGAGAAAAAACAACGTTTAGGTAAAAAAAAAACAAAACAAAACAAAAACCGCCTCCCCTCCTTGTCCATCGATGTCACGAAAGCTGAAGAAGATCAAAGAAAACAATTTAAAAGGAGACTTAATTTTTCACAAGTTAAGTAGCTGGATCAGGTTATTCAAGGATATTAAAGGCCGTAAAACTGTGAGAAAAGAATTAATGAATTTCCAGAATTCGAAGACTCCAGGCATCCAGAGCCCTAGTCCGGCTCAGTCTGTTCGAACAAAGCTTGTGATTTCGATGAAATTTAAAGACAAAAATCACCTCATCGAGAAATCTGACAACGACATAAAAGCGACTCGACACCGCGGCGCGGCGCGAGCGTGCACCAACGCTACGCCACGCCACCGCATCGCAACGGTCACCGGTTCCGGTGCAGTATGACACCCGCATGCACTGATGAGTGATGGACGCGCGCTCCGCGTCGTACAGTGAATCGATTCATTGTTTTTGCGAGACACAAACAATTTCGGTTTATTGACCCAGAAATGGGTTGAGATGAATGTTTCCTCACCAAATAATAATGCATATATAGTTATTGTCTCGTCACTAGCCTCGCAAAGGGGCCTATCATGATATCGACAATTTTTCAGGAGCGCAAAAAGAAGATTGGGCAAAGCTACACATAATCTTGACTCATGATGCTCCTTTCCGTTTTAGCAGAGTAACTCGAAAAACATTTAGAAAGCTTCCAAAAAAAGCTCAATCGACAAAAAGCTCAATCGACAGTACGCCATCGTCCGTCGAATACACAGGAGTCAACTCAAAACTCACAAGATTTCAAAATTTGATGATACGCTCTTTCGCGCGCCAGGAGACGATCTGATTCACTTCCTGTAGCATTAATGATTGAATCAAAAATTCATGTTTGCTGTTTCTTCTTCTTCATTTTGACCATGATACGTGATGATCAATTGGAGTGGGGGAGGGAGGGGCTTATCTTCACTGGGCCATAGCAATAATACTTAGGAGGAGCCAAAATAGTGTTATTGGATCAGTAATGCCAAACCCATTTCTTCAGTGGATTTTCATTCTGCATACCCTGACACGCTAATTGCCCTTAATTTGAGTTCAAAAATATCTATGCGGGTAGCTGGGGTAGCTCTAGCGTCATTTTTTGTGAGTCGAGATCAGAGACAGATGAAGACGGAGTACTAAATAGGCGCAGCAGAGGACCACCAAAATATCGCGAATTCAACAAATAAAAAATTAACAAATCTCTGATTTGATCTGGTGTTGAGTGGTGAGGATACTCCACTTCACTTTCTCTGTGTTTACCGAGTGTCACCATTCAACACCAAAATAAATCAGAACGGTATTGACTGCGTTGTTGACTGTTGTTTTAATGATTCCGCGAGATCTTGATGTGCCTCAAATCTGCCCTATGTATTTTTGCGTAGAGCGCACCGTCTCTACTTTTGTCCCTTCCTAAGATAATAGTTTTCGGCCTATTCATAACTAAGGAAAAGTATCGTTTCTTTAATGGAAATTTAATTGAAAACTCTGACCATCGAGTTTATAAGAAGTCGATTCATTGCAATTCCATTCACAAGCCCTCGCTGCATACATCAGAACTGACAACTCAGCTTATTGATAAACGCGCTGACGAATCGTTCGTAACGAGCTTTGAGCGTGCAGTAGTGCGCGTGCGCGGCCTGACCGTCGCGAAAGCCAAGTCATGTTATTGTGGGAGCAACTCGCGGAAATCGAATAAAAAACGATCACGACAAAAAAAAAAAAAAAATAACACGATTCATTAATTCATTTTTACCGGTCATTATTAGTTATTGCCTTGAAGGAAAGAGAGGTAGAGAGGAAAAGGGAGAGGGAGACACTTGCGGTTCATGCGTTTCTTCATTAGAGGAATATGAAAAGAATGATAATGAATTAATTACCAAGTTACCGACGACCATCGAACGACAATAATTGAAGCGGTGGCTGAAAAACGGACCAATAAAACACTGAGTCTGCTCTTAACAAGAAAACTCACTACTATTCTTCAGCTAATTTCTCGTTGAGAGCATAATTCATGTTATAAAGGTCTTTTTTTTCCGGCTATCGCCTCAATTATTGTCCTCCGCGGCCGCACGACAAGAGGCACGTCAACGCGCATAAATACATACGATGACAACGACCGGGGCCCTATTTCACGGTGACGAGCTTACAAGGGAGTAAACCAGGCATGATGAGCATGAACAATGGGTATATAATTGCAAAAAAAAAAAAAAAAAAAAAAAAAAAAAAAAAAAAGTCAAGAGAAATCTGCGGGTCGTCAATTACTTCCGAACGCACTCGTGATAGCTTTACGAAGACCCGTTCTACTTCGTCGATACATTCACGATCGGAGCAATGTATTCGGATGATATAAATCAATGAGTTGGAAAACTAATCGATTCCTATCAGAAGTTGCGACAAGGTCAGGTTGTTGAGAGATTTCAGGTGAAACTTTCGCCAGAAAATGAGCAAAATACAACACGTCGCGTCATAAGACACAACAGGGGTGTGGATACAAGCTATTCACCTGATGCCACGGGTACGAGATGCAATAGCACAACAGGGATAATCCAAAGAATCCAATAATCCCTCCCCCAAAGTCTCGAGTTATTCGCAAAGGGAGGTTAAATACTGACGCATTTCAACCCCCCCTCCCCACTCCCCCCCCTATATTTGGAAAAAGTTTTTGGTACTCCAGTCTAGAAAAAATGTTCCAATTACGCTAGTCTGAATTACGTTTCCGTCAAAAATCCTGATCTTCAGAAATTCGCTTTACAAGGCACCGACTGTGCTTACATTAGAGTTTACGTAAGTCGTCAAATAGATACCGTCTATATTGTCTTTAATGAGAAAAAACAAAGTGCATGAAGCTACTTATAGAATGACATTTACTCAATTTAGACGGAGATGATGCACGAAACACTCCATCATTCAATGCAATGGCGTAGCCAAAGGGGGGGGGGGGTAAATTTGCCCTTAAAAAAGGTAATTTTTGACGTCTTCCGACAAATTTTACCACGGTATAGTATCTTAAGACCTCCCCCCTTGACAATTTTTGGACCCCGGACCCCCCCCCCCCCCCCAGAAAAATTCCTGGCTACGCCACTGATTCAATGGTTCTATTCGATGCTATTATAAAACTTGTGATGTCACACTAAATCAGTCTACGTTCATTACGGAAAGTAACAGGACGGAAGTTGCGTCATGGTGAGCTATCGGTGAATATTCGGTGAACATTATATCAAATTAATTTCAAGTAGAAATGATGTCCGACTCGGGAGCTTTACACATCGGTAAGGTCAATGTCTGAAGTAATGCGGCAAATTTTAAGATCAACGTGAAAGATACCGCAATAAGGAAGGACACGGTGAAAACTTAACCGCCTCCTACTTAACTCCGCTCAGATAAGCATGGGATGATGTCAAAAAGAAAGAGAAAGATACATAGAGGGAGAGAGAAAGGAGGCGAGCGAGAGAAAGCCATGCTGCAAAAAAAAAAAAAAAAAAAAAAAAAAAAAAAGTCTGTTGTGAGTCGACCCGCGCTATGCCGCGCCCGCCCGGGGGCCGCGACCGGTTAATGGTGGAGGGGCGCGCGGTCAGCCCACCTCCACGGCTGGCTCCACACTCTTGCCACCTACTTGAATATTTCATTCACAAACACATCTCACTCTCTCGCACTCACTCTTTCACCTACAACTCGTTCACTCACTCACTCTACTTACACTCATTCACACTCTCATTCACGACAATCAACAGCAGCCAACGGTGATTCAGTGCATGGACTCAGCTCGGCGACTTAGCTCGGCTACGTTACAACCGTTGTTGACCGGTCACTAGACCCGACTCGACGGACCAATCAGAGACGAGTACTCGATTTTAAGCTCTGGGTGCCCCGAGGCGCGACACGACGGCGGCGACGCACTATGGGACGAATGGGCTAAAAACGGGACATTTGTGGATTTTGTGAGATAACTTGCAATTTCACGAACGAAAGTTGATGATTGATGATTGATGACTCTTTGATGACAATGTAGCTTGACTCCAGACACTTTTTGTTTTAGATTTTTGAATTTTAACCCTTTTGAGCCCACATTTTTGATTGAATTCATTTGACAGATTTTAGACTTTTTGGTCAGTCCAACCCCTAACTTCCTGATATGTTCGCAGTATTGGTGCAATCTGTTTTACTGAGCAAATTACACTTCAATAACAGTTTTGTCAATTTGATGACTATCCTACCAAAAAAATAGGCTTAAAAGAGCCATCTTACTCGCATAGTGGGCTGGGAAAATGTTCGATAGGATAGAAAAGAAAAATGATGGACATAAGAGGCATTATGTTTATAAGATCTATAAATTGGAACATGAATTTATGATTGTCACCGTCTATAATAATCAGGAAGAGAGACTCATTCATATTTTTGTTCATCTTTTTGAATTTTAACCCTTTTGAGTCCAAATGAGGTAGTACATGTTTCCATCGTTTTTCTTACGTATCTTATTGTCAATTTTAGCCAGCCCACTGTGCGAGTGGATTGGCTCTCTTTTGCCCATTTTGCTGATAGGATAGTTATTAATATTATGAGGTTATAATTGAAGAGTCGTTTGCGCAATGAAATAGTTTGTGCAATGCTACAATCATAATAAATTAGGATGAAAAGGGTTGGCTAACCTAGAAGTCTAGAACATTTCCTTTTGAATTCATACACAAATTTGGCCTAAAAAGGGAGAAAATTCAAGAAGGCAAACAAAAATATAAATAAGTCTCTCTTCCTGATTACCATAGACAGTGAAAATCATAAATTTTCGTTCCAATTTATAGATCTTACTAACATACTATCTTATATGTTTCCATCATTTTTCTTTTCATCCTATCGTACATTTTCCCAGCCCACTGTGAGAGTAAATGGCTCTTTTAAGCCCATTTTTATGGAAGGGCAGTCATCAATTTGACAAAGCTATTATCGAAGTGTGGTGTGCTCAGGAAAACAGATAGCACCATGCTACAAACATATCAGGAAGTTAGAAGTTTGACGGACCGCAAAGTCTAGACTCTGTCTTTTGAATTCAAACAAAAATTTGGGCTCAAAAGGGTTGAAATTCAAAAATCTGGAACAAAAAATGTCTGAGCCTTGCTACTATGTCATCGAGTACCACTCATCAATTTTTGTTCACGAAAATACGTTTCATCTCACAAAATTCACAAGTGTCCCGTTTTTTGCCGATGCACCCCATAGTGCGGCGGCGGGCAACGCACGCGCTGGTCGCCCGGACTACTGCTTTTAACACACATTTCCTATAGACATTCTATACATTTTCGTCAATAAAATCTAAACGTGCAAACTTGTGCAGCTGATTGTGGACTCATTTTAAAGCTAAGGATGTGTAGAATAGCATGGTGTAAATAGTTTTGCCGCCATTTTGAGCCATTTTTTTAAAAGTCTATCTGAAAATAAAGTTTTAGATTTAGCATTGGTGCGTACTTCCGAGTCTTATTTAATGCATAAATAAAATAATTTAATCGAGTTTTTAACTTTTATTGTTAGTTTTAGTCATATAGTAACTGATGAAAAAGAGGAAAGAGAATTTGAATCGATTCTGATTATTTTTTGAGCATTATTTAGTTAGAGTCAAAAATTTCAGATTTTGGCCTTCTCGTTGCATACTATGATTTTGAGGTGGTTTTGGCGAGGATGTAAGATTTTAAATTATCTTAAATGATTCATTATGATTCATATACATCCTTTAGAGTCCCTTTAGGCCACAAAAACATGAAAAAGTCGAAATCCATAATTACGTCCTATGTCCCATTTTTAGCCCGGTCGTCCCATAGTGCGACGCGACGGGGAACTTGACGTTTTTCGTATAGAGCTCGGCTCAGATAACTTTGATCCTACAGCTCCACATTTGCGTTGCGCAGAGACCGTTTTTCGCTTTCTGCGTGGATTCCAATGAGTCAATGGATGACAGTTAAATGACCACGGTTTCCGAGGAAACCTGAGTTGAACTTCTTCACTATTGCGTTTGATTCCGCAATAGGAATGAAAGGGGTCGATTGTTACGATACCTGACAGTGAGACACGAGAATTAAACTCATTTTTCGCTTTCTGCGTGGATTTCCAATGAGTCAATGGATGACAGTTAAATGACCACGGTTTCCGAGGAAACCTGAGTTGAACTTCTTCACTATTGCGTTTGATTCCGCAATAGGAATGAAAGGGGTCGATTGTTACGATACCTGACAGTGAGACACGAGAATTAAACCCATTTTTCGCTTTCCGCTTTCTGCGTGGATTTCCAATGAGTCAATGGATGACAGTTAAATGACCACGGTTTCCGAAGAAACCTGAGTTGAACTTCTTCACTATTGCGTTTGATTCCGCAATAGGAATGAAAGGGGTCGATTGTTACGATACCTGACAGTACGAGAATTAAACCCATTTTTCGCTTTCTGCGTGGATTTCCAATGATTCAATGGCTGACAATTAAATGACCACGGTTTCCGAAGAAACCTAAGTTGAACTTCTTCACTATTGCGTTTGATTCCGCAATAGGAATGAAAGGGGTCGATTGTTACGATACCTGACAGTGAGACACGAGAATTAAACCCATTTTTCGCTTTCTGCGTGGATTTCCAATGAGTCAATGGATGACAGTTAAATGACCACGGTTTCCGAAGAAACCTGAGTTGAACTTCTTCACTATTGCGTTTGATTCCGCAATAGGAATGAAAGGGGTCGATTGTTACGATACCTGACAGTACGAGAATTAAACCCATTTTTCGCTTTCTGCGTGGATTTCCAATGATTCAATGGCTGACAGTTAAATGACCACGGTTTCCGAAGAAACCTAAGTTGAACTTCTTCACTATTGCGTTTGATTCCGCAATAGGAATGAAAGGGGTCGATTGTTACGATACTTGACAGTGAGATACGAGAATTAAACCCATTTTTCGCTTTCTGCGTGGATTTCCAATGAGTCAATGGATTACAGTTAAATGACAACGGTTTCCGAAGAAACCTGAGTTGAACTTCTTCACTATTGCGTTTGATTCCGCAATAGGAATGAAAGGGGTCGATTGTTACGATACCTGACAGTACGAGAATTAAACCCATTTTTCGCTTTCTGCGTGGATTTCCAATGATTCAATGGCTGACAGTTAAATGACCACGGTTTCCGAAGAAACCTAAGTTGAACTTCTTCACTATTGCGTTTGATTCCGCAATAGGAATGAAAGGGGTCGATTGTTACGATACCTGACAGTGAGATACGAGAATTAAACCCATTTTTCGCTTTCTGCGTGGATTTCCAATGAGTCAATGGATTACAGTTAAATGACCACGGTTTCCGAAGAAACCTGAGTTGAACTTCTTCACTATTGCGTTTGATTCCGCAATAGGAATGAAAGGGATCGATTGTTACGATACCTGACAGTGAAACACGGAGAATTAAACCCAATACGTCGAAATTTAATTCAGGCAAAGTAGCTTGAATAGGACCAGTGGGTCAAAATAGAAAAACAGTTTTAAAAGTTTCACTCTGAAACTTAACGGATAAAGACACGTTTCCCCAAACGCCAAAATAATTCGGCAATTGGGGGAAGGAGGGGGGGGGGGTGCTGACCGCAGACTTCGCGCCGACAAAACACCGACTTGAGATTTAAACACCTCACAGTGGTTACATTCCCATAAAGGATAAATCCAAGGGAAAAGGTAAGTACAGCCTTTTATTCCTACATCTCACAGTGGTTACATTCCCATAAAGGATAAATCCAAGGGAAAAGGTACAGCCTTTTATTCCTGCGAGGTTCTTGGATGGACGTTTGACTTCTCGCAGAGACCAAAATATGGGCGGTATCGCTCTCCATCAACAATTTTTGTTCAGTTCACCTTTCACCGAATATGGTCGGTCTTTCGCGGCAACCACCTCTCGATGACACCGTCTGAATTTTTCTTCTTTCTCGTGCCTTGAAAACGAAATTATTTTCGGCTGAACGAATTCGCAAAGCGCGTAGTGAAAACGGAGGGGGCTTGGATGAGGTTGAACGAGGTTGATAATGAAAACTTAATCCGCTTAAAACGAAACTCGAAAGCAAACATGTCGCGCGCGTCGTTCTCGCGCCATGTTCGGTGTATGTGCCTCACGTGAAACCAAACAAGTTACCAAAAAAAACGCGTGTGATCAGAGTTGCCAAGTCTACTCAAGGAAAATATAAAAATAAAATAAAAACTAACTGACTCTTGACTAGAGATCTTTATACACCCGTAAACGGAACACGTAGACAATTTATAACCCTTTGCGACAGGACTTTTTCATTTTCAAGCAAAATTTGAGTCGATAGATTTTGACTTACATTTTCGAAAAAAGATATAGAAAAATTCCAATCACTGTTTGTTGCGAGTAAAGCAATACGAAGTGCCATATTTCACATGAGCTAGCATAGGAACCTAATTTGAGGATCAACGATCGAACGCGTTTTCTGATGCTTCAGATGGCGCTCAACGTGAGGCGTACTCAGTGGATATGACACCGATAGCAAAATCTAGATTCCGTGTCTGTTCCTCGCAAAACCCACCCAAATGTATTATATATTATTTACCAGGTACTTTGAAGTAATTATTATTCTATATGATGTGACTGGTGACTCACTAAGCAGTGCCAGGATTCATAACTTGTCGGGAAAATTTTAATGATTCTTTTGAATGGTGTTGAATGGAAGAGATGCTGTGATTGGATTAATTTGAGGCTCATTAGTCATTACTTATCCGTTGAGTGCAACCGGCATTTACTAACCATTGTAGGTTACGAAAATAGGTTACCTTTGCCACCCGGGTGACATTAGAGTCCCTATATGTAGAAAGTTAAGACAAGTGAAATCATGGGCGCCGCCATTGGATGCGATTTTGCACATTTGTTTGCATTCTGAGGCCGTTGTTGTGTTTTGCTCCACTGCAAAGATTCTGAGGCCGTTGTTGTGTTTTGCTCCACTGCAAAGATTACAGTTCCGCTAAGTTTGTAACGAAGTAATCTTTCCCTGCTTTTGTTGATCGACATGTATTAAAGTTTTTAATGCTTCTTTGGAGATTTATAGACATTCTTGTGGTGCATCATGATTAAAATAACAGATTCATCGCAAATTAACTCTTTTATCGGTAAAAGACCATTGGTAAACAAAACAAAAGTGCAAAATCGCATCCAATGGTGGCGTCTGTAGAGCCTTAAGTTCATCGACCGACCAATCAGAAGTTGACTACCCTCTTGTCTTAACTCTCTACATATATAGGGACTCTAGGTGACATTAATTCTACGTCGACGAAAAGGACTGCGAAAGCTCGTCTGGCTAGACAAAAAAATTAGTTTTTTTTTTTTTTGGTGGAAAACTCAAATTGACAACCCTGGAGTGAATTCAGGAAACAGAAAGGGGGGACGGGGGGGTTGATTAGCACCACATACATATTCACATTGTGAACAAATACAATGAGTTAACACTAATACATTCGCAGATCCAAGTCGCTTCTCCAATTGCTTACATGTAAGCACAACTTGACACGTTCATTTACTTGCGTTTGGTCTGGCGTATGTTGTTACAAATCTGGGCTGGCGTCAACTAATACTAATCTTCGGTTGGCTCGAGCGACAAAATTTAAGCATCGGTCAAAATCTCATTGCCTTTATCCCTCTCCCAGGCGTTGCCAGGTCACACAAAAACCAAAATAGAATTAAACTTTAAATCTTCCGGATGTGCAACATTCAACGTACGTGACTAACTTAAAACAATTTGCATCGATCGATTTCGGCCGCGAATTTAAAAAAAAAAAATATACTTGGTATACTGTCATTCCAACCATCAGAAATGTACTACGTTTTCGCTAAAATTCGAACACCAATGTGTGGGTTGCCTTCTGTCGAGGGCTCAAGATAGGATATACGCCAACAAGAATTTTCAGTCGTAGAACAAAAATAGTTCACAACCAGAAATCCTGTTGTTCAAACAGAATTGATTTCAATTGAAAGGAAAAGAAGTATTGTGATCTAGTAAAAGTTTACACATTTTTTTTTTCCTCCTCCATTTCTTAGCATTTCATGATCGCAGGCGCTGGGGCCCGGGGGGCCAGGAGCCAACAGAATGTCCGTACGTCTGTCACGGATGATACTTCCTCAGCAATTATCAGTCTTTTAATATTCGATTTTGGCAAAATGAATGGTTTCGAGTTTTCCCAGATAAGGTTAACTGGATTTGAATAGAGTAAACTATAAGACCCGAGTATTCCCGATCAATGCTACTTATGAGAGAGCCGAGGCTAATCGAAAATGGCTGCGATCAGTATATCAGGAATGTAAACATTGAGTGAGCAATCGCGTTTCTTCAGTCGTATCGTATTTATTAGTTATTTCTTTGGTGCAAAATTAATCTTGATTGTATTTTTTAAACAGCAAAATGAGTTTATCAACATATTTTTATAACAAAGGAAGCGTGTATCGTCTTATTTGAATGACGCGCCAAAACTGTATTCTAACCGCGCGGTCGATTTCGCTGAGCGAACATGGCGTCGTCGAGAATACTCGGGTCTTATAGTATACTCTAGATTTGAATGCCTTCATTCACTGTCCAAAAAAATTCCAATGATGGTACTTCTAGACAGAGGGGTCGGGGGTGTATGTGAAATTTTTCTCCACGGGAAGGTCGTTAAAGGACTCGATTTTTTGACGAGAATCCAACCGTGATTGCAGTAGTATAAGAGTGCTAGCTAGGGGGCCCCTCGCAGCGTTCAGAGGTCTGTAAGTAGAGTTGTGCGGCTGTGTCACTGAGCTATGCGAGGAGACGCGATCTGACCTTTCAAGAGGGATCAGAATTGACCTTTCCTTCTCTCTTAAGAAGGATGAATATTTATTGACCCTCTCAAAAGGACTTAAGGACGCGTCGCGTCGCGTCGCCGTTGGTGGATGTCAGATCGAGTCACGTGAGTCGCCAACGTCGTCGCGTTCTTTAATCGCCGCACATTAGGCAGAAGATGTCATTCAGGAGCAAAACGAAAACTAGGAGGCCAAAAATTTTCCACAATAAACTGTCATGAGATCACTCCTATACTCTCTGATCCCGTTGCGACATAAACGTACTCTTTCGGCCCTCCGCCGATCATCCAATAATCAAGACGTGAAAACAGCACTCTTGACTTTTCTCATTACCTTCGTTACGATAAAAAACGAAACCACACTGAAAATAAACAATGGCCTTTATATCTTTCGTGAAAAGCAAGAAACCAAAATAACTACTGAAATACACTTGAGTCGTGGCAACTGGCGATAAGGAAAAAAAGCCATTAATTGAGGACCTGGGACCTGGGTGCGAGAGGGGCACTGTGCATTACAGTGTTTCATTATTTCCTCAGTACATTTTTTCTTTCAAAGGAAAGCATACGCTCGTATCTTGCTGAAAATTTTACTAAGAATTGTTCACAATTTATGGGTATTTTTAGTGCAATCTCCGAGAAAAACGTAGTCTTTGATTTCTTTTAAAAAAATAAAGAAGAAAATGAGATAATGAAACACGGCAATGAAGAAGTGCCCTTCTCGCACCCAAGTCTTCAATTGGAAATTTGTGACCAAAAATAAAAACGTCATATCCTCAGTCCCTCCAACTAGGAGCCCCGAAAGTTGCCCGATCCGAA
This sequence comes from Trialeurodes vaporariorum, assembly GCA_011764245.1. Classification (NCBI taxonomy): domain Eukaryota; kingdom Metazoa; phylum Arthropoda; class Insecta; order Hemiptera; family Aleyrodidae; genus Trialeurodes; species Trialeurodes vaporariorum. Next base: position 81,442,490 of record VMOF01000111.1, on the reverse strand, counting down.
ACCAATGCTGAGCACAGCAACTTCTTCGAATGGTCAAAAGCCAATTTCGAGGTTGCATTCCTACGATGGTCACGGAATAAAACTACATTTCGTTAGTGACGTTGTGTCAACACCAAAATGCTTTCGTATGAGAATAGTATAGTCGTTTCTGCTGCCTCGACTAAATTGTCAGTAATCAGCGATCTATTCTGTGTCCACTGCCTTTCAGAGCAGAGACTGGAGCGTCCAAGCATCCGGTTGCTTTCCAAATAGATTTGGGGGGGGGGGGGGGGGGTTAGTCGCCGCGACGCGCGACGTGAGAGCGCGGATGCCCACAAATCAACGCCAACGACGATTCGAAGAAATTGCACGAGGGTGAAACGCGACCTGATCCGTCTATCGGAGAGGGCCAAGAGGCAAGGGGCGGAAAAGTAAATAGGTGGTAACTTGGGGGGGGGGGGGGGGGGGGGGGGGGTTTGATACAAAAATTGAAGAACGTGATCGGGACCTACACGAACTGATAAAAACTAAGTACAAATCCCCTGCCGACGCGATCGCAGTATATTGACACTGTTGACCCACCCGTTCCGTTTTCATCCGATCCGTTCCTCATTCCTGTTCCTCCTACGCTCAGGTAAACTTGTTTCCAACGCGGAATTTTCACCCTCAGGTGAAATTAACGAGGGCGGTAGCCGGGGGCATTAAGAAGGGGGCAACGAACTCGTGAACAAAAAAAACAAAAAACAAATAAACGGAAAGCAAATAATACTCGATACCCCCTACACACTTTAAAAACTTGCCCCCGGTGGGAGATGGCATCATCTGAACCTGCCGCGGCAAGACGAATTGCGATTGATAAGCAGGCAAAACAAAAAAAAAAAATAATCACAAAAATCAGTGGTGACAGGTGAATGCATTGCGAGATGACACATTAACACTATGTCCTCCAAAAAGACCACCAGATGGGTTGCGATATGGGGGAGAGGGTGTTCGAAGGGTTTATAAACTGTCCCTGCCCTCTAATTTGTTATCATATGGAGAAAAAAAAAATGGGCAACTTTAAACCCCCTTAAACCACAGACGAACTTTAGTTACTTAATATAAATTGGGGGGGGGGGGGTATCAAACATTAAAACTGTTGATACTGTCGAAGTCGAAGTTCCGATGGGACAGGGTTGATAACCGATTATTCCCAGGCTGTCACTTACAAGAAGGGTGGGGAGACAAGAGGATGCATTTTTGCAGAAAGGAATGAATTAGAAAGGGAATTAATGACCGTAGCTCCCTTTCTGCGAAAACCAGTTCAATTAATTGTTAAAATGAACGTCGAGGTGGTAGCAAGAAACAAACAGAGACTTGGCACGAGGATTGTGCGCTGTGACCTAATTTATGAGCTTAAAAAACTGGCTGAAAATTCATCGGTTGTCGACTAATAATGCTGAATGGATCGTACTATCGCACAAAATGAATTCAATATTTCGCTTTCATGCTCCTCCTACGTGCCTGAATAGCGTGCTAGGTCTCTATTTTTCTCAGGCGATGACTACACTAATGGCAAGCAGAAGGAAGATTTTAGTCCGGAGGGATTTTGAACCCAGATTTTTGTATTCGATGGATTTTAAGGTTTGGCGAAATTAGGCGACTCTCTAGCGTCCAAAAGTCACACAGGTTTATTCGAATACAAATATCTACGCTGGACACAACAGTATCCAGTAGAGTCCCTATATATGAAAGAGTGAAGACACGTGAACAGAGGTGAAGAAGAAGAAGGTGTCTGAGGAGCCTGGAGGCGCGCCTCTTGTTTACATTTTTATCCAACGATCTTCCCGTCAAAGATTACTTATATATGTATTCGTGTTTGAGTAATCTTTGCTAGGTCAACCTAACCTCCAATACCCGTTGGCTTCACTACCTGTTTTAAAAGTAATGCGTGAATTTTGTTCTATTCTGAACAAATTTTCATCAATTTCTAATTCAAATTTCATCAGTACAAGTTAAAAATGCCGAAAGTTTCCTCAAAGCTGGGCAGCAGTGAAGATGGTTCCATGAAGATGTAAACAAGAGGCGCGCCTCCAGGCTTCATAGACACCTTCTTCTTCTTCACTTTTCAGCAGCCAATCAGAGATGGAACCTCGTATGGCGAGACTCTTTCGTATATAGGGACTCTATATCCAGGAATTTGTCTTGGACCATCTTTATGCCCATTAACAGCAAATGTTAGAAAAGGACAGAAACAGGGGAAGATAGTCACGTGACAGCCTCTCTTGCCATCCATTTCTCACACATGTGATCTAATATGGACAAATAGAGAGACAGACGAATTTTTGGCTACGGTTGTGACTCTGGACGGGAATAAAATCACCAAAAAAGGCCCATGTATGATATGGTATAAATGCGATGAGCAAAATAATGACGGATCAAAAGGGCGGACGACTAAACAGTGGATAGCACGAACACGCGATGATGAAGACAGGGAAGAGTGGGAGGGAAAGAGGGAGGGCAGCCAGGCCCCAGAGTTTAGCCCTGCCGCAATAACTCTACAGGGTGTTTAAAAAATGTGTACTTCCCCCTCCCTACCGCGGAAGTGCTCACTCATGGTCGATTGCAAGGGCCGTCCGCCGTCCTGCTTTAGAGATCTTCAGAGCGCGGTCAAAGGTACCACCTTTTGACCGCAGGCTGATATCCATTATGGGGTTTTGACCCACAACTTTTTTAATGAATACTTTAAGTCTGTTTTTTTGAAGTGATGTCCCGATTTTCCCCCGAATAGTAACAAGTCAATTGATATGACAAGTAATGGCGATCGAAATTACAATTTACGTCATTAAAGGTATGTCCATGAAAGTGGGGTCACAGAAAAATCAAGCGCATTTAGTTATTTCCCTGAAGAGCGATTTTGGTAACGGTGAGTGTTTTTGAGCAAAATAACACAGAACTTGTGATAATTTACTCGTCACGTGCTCAAATTGAAACAGGCAAGATAATCTCGGGGAACGGGAGAAATTACATCAAACCAGCTTCCGCTCGGTACCGAGGCCTGATAAAAAATGAGTCTCATACTTATACAGAAACAGCGGAAGAGTTCGCAGTAAATATAGCGCAGATTTTTCGAGCACTCTGTACACACATATGTATGACGGGGCGTACTAAATACATTACAGCGGTGCACGGACCCCACTCAACCCCATTTTAGTGACGGCGGCTCTCAGTGCAGTGTACACAGCATTTACACACTACTATTTCACCGTTGAGCTCAAGTGCTTCCGTTAACCCTCGACAAATAGGTCGTTGCTGCCCCCTCCTACCCCGCCTCCTAGCTCCGCCCCCTCTGACAACCGGCCGCACAATATACAAACCGCACAACAGACAACCTACTACAACTTGATCCCCCATCTTACTATTACTATCAAGATCGAATTTCCATACGGACACACCATTCACAACGCAGGCATGGCGCTGAGCAAAGTCCGATAGGTAATAACATACGTGCATGCGTTTCCGTTTTCAAACGACGCCGCTCGATATTCGCCATCAACGTTGCCAAGTTTTTGCGCGGATTAATCAACAAACTGATTCCCCGCAGCAGGATCGAGAAGTAACATCTGCTGATCTTTCCGCAGATTCGGCAACGTGCTTCATCATTCACTTATTCATGCATTTCTTGACGCCGACCGAACCGAAGTCAAGTTTCGCTCGTAAAAAAAAATGCCCCTTCCTCCGTGAATAGTGTGACAAGGTAATGGTGCCAGGTTGAAGAGTGAAAATAAAAAATCCCGCGAATTCTAAAGCTACTCTAATACTTCTTTCAACTTAGAATGATTTCAAGAAACGAGTTTGCTCAGCGATTTTATAAGAATCAACACTTACGTATATCTATAGTAAAAGCTTAAAACAGACCTATTTGCATAATCATCTGTTATTCCATCCAAAGTGCCCAAAAAATACGGATTCCGAAACGTGGCTGCAGTGACGCCATCTATCGGACTGAGAGATCCTCAACTTTTGCCTCAAATCACTTGAAAAGGTTGAAACGATGAGAGATTTATTTTCGTATCCATGCTAGGTTGGCAAACATGCGACAAGAGTCGCGGGCTTTTTCGAATGAAAACAAAACTAGTTTGCCAATAGCGATTGCGCGAATGTGCCAACCAAATACAGTCAAAAAGGACTGTCATTTCCGTCGGCAGGCATCGCAAGACTTGTTGGCGTTCGTTGCTCGATCCAATAATGAACTTTATATGCTAATTGTAAGATAAATCAAGACTATTAAAGAGCGTGTTGCTCGCAGACTTTGACAGCAGTCGTAATGATTTTTGTAAACTGCAGCGGTTTAAATCGCGAAATTATTGACAAAGCTGACGTTTCATGACAGTATATAAGTCACACTCGCGAAGAGCAGAATGAAACTGCTCTAGTACTCGGCGTTCGTACCTTTTTATGACCCATGTAGCTCATTATTGACACATTTAGAGGTATGATGGACAGAATAATTCCTAGGTTTTGCTGCGGGGAAAGGAATTATCTAGTATCGGGTAAAAATAGAAAAATGCTGCGAAAATAGCAAAGTGGCCATTATAAATAAGTTTAAAGTTCATTTCCGATGGGGAAAAGCTTAACTTCAAGTGGGGGTGGTCAAATCGCGCAAGTACGCATACACAAACTTTGACCAAATGAGGTAAAAACTGGCGCCCCAAACAAATAGCCCCACCCCAGTGGCGTCGCGTGCCATCTGGCAACAATGCGACTCCTCCATTTAAACTCCTGAAATATATCGAAATTTCCTCGTGCACTGTGAACCCCCTGAATTCGATCTTTTACATGAGTTTAAATGGGTAGAATACAGTGTTGCCAAATTGCACGCGACGCCACTGCCCCACCCCCTCCTAACCCCTTATGGACCAAGCCCGAGTACACTCCTTTTTCTCCTCTAGACTATTTCACAATGTTCCAGTAACATGATTCCGAATAAACGCGATTCTCGATAAAGTATAAATAGATGAGATTTCATCTGGCGCCTTCAATCCGCCGTATAGGCAATTCCAACTCCCCTGAGTACGAACAGTTAACTACCTTCCCCCATATAAACGGAAAAGTGTCATGCTTGTGAACTAACCTGGTCTTTAAGGGGCAGTTGCAAGGGTTTCTTTCTCTCTCCCCCCCCCCCCCCCCAGAAAATGTAAGTAATTGATGAGCTGAGAACAAGTGCCTTTGGTTTTTAATTAAGTTCCAATGTTCCGGAGATGAGATTTTGACCCAAAATACATTGTTTTAAATGGGAATTCCGCGTAGTGACGTCACTACGCACCCGATTTTTTACAACTTTACACGTGTGTATCTCCGAAACCGGGACACTTGGGAAAAAGCCAAAGGCACCATTGTTCTCAGCTTATCAAGTACAATCATTTTCTTCATAATAAACACAACATTTCAGACCCTTGCAACTGCTCCATTACCTGTTGCTTCAGTGTCATGTACAAAAACAAGAATGCGGTCATTCATTCGAAGCCTCAAAAATCGCCTACCATTGTCGGAAAACAGCTCAAATATGCTCCTTTAGACGTTTCGTAGCTCCAATTTTGAATCCCCCCCCCCCCCCCCCGAGAAAACTCGATCCTCACCAATCTCTAGTAGTTCAGATATCAGATCTTCAAGCTCACAGATTTGCAAAGCTCCGCTCTAAAAGACGGTTGGTGAATGGACCCGGCCGCGGTCAAAGAATGCGCGGAACTGGCGCAGCATCTATTCCATGGGAGTGAGGGAGAGGGGGGGGCACACAGGAAACGGCGGAATTGAGTGAGCGTGTTGACTGAGACCCGTCAGGGGGGGGGGGGCGAGGGAACGGGGGCAAGGCAGTGGCGGCACGGCGACCCCATTCAATCGCGCCACCCGGGCATTTACTCCAGCAGTGGCCCTACAGACGTAAGGACTATACTCCATTCCATTTGATTAGGCGCTTTTCTTAAAGGACGAAAATCGCTAAATGGCAACGCTGACGTGCTCGGGTTGAAATACAAGTTGACTGTCTTAAGGGGTCTCTCCACCTGCGAATTTAAAAGCGCGAATAAACTGCAGGAATTCAGTCCAATTAAAGACCCAAAATGAAATCAGCGAAACTTCGAAATACCGGCAGATGAAAATAATTAGACTCTAAAAAAAGTTGTATTTTCATTATTTCCATCAAACGGATTATTTTGCTACTTCACTGAAATCATTGGCGGGTACAGGAGGGGGCGAAGGGGGCGATCCCCCCCCCCCCGTTCGGCCAACAAAGGGGAGAAAGAGGGGGAGGAAAGGGGAGAGGAAGAGAGAAAAAAGAAAAAGGGGGTCTCCGGAGGGCGAAAATCCCAAGTTCGCCCCCCCCCCGTTTGCGAGGGCTAGATCCGCCAATGGCTGGAATCACTCTGGTTGTCAATATTACACGGACATAACCTCACACAGCTTATCATAGCACAGAAGACGAAATATGTATTCGGTGGAACGACAGGAATTCAGTTCGCAAAACGGAAAAGGTGGAGAGTGTGCACTGCAGCAGGAGGCTTGCGAGAGTCGAGGATCAAGTGATCGCGCGCTGCAATGGAACACGTCATCCACGGATTTGTGAATCGAACTCCATGAATGAACTTCGCGTTGCCTCCAGTCTCAGTCCAGTTCTGGAACGCCGAGTCGCGCGAGTGCGAGTCTACACTTTTACGATACAAGACAAGCGTCGAGCTGGAGAGGCTGAGAGAGTATCTCGCTCTGGAATCGCGACTCTGGGCTCGGCGGATGCAGGGCGCCTCTTCACAGTGATGTCGGATTGACGGAGAACAAATGCCGAGTGCCGATTTTATCCACTGGTTCCATAGCACCAAAAGGAATGAGCCGATTGAACCGGTTGCACTTTCAACGGTTTCTACTATAGGTAGAAGAATCTTGCGGAAAATTGCAGAAATCGCAATGGGGCTGTTGCAAACTTTTGCTGTTAGCGATTTAATAGTCGATTCAGGTGTAGAAACCTCCAAAAATAACAATGGCAGCACTAAAAACTTCCGAAATCCGCTCATAAACTCAATAAATTCTTACATTAGCGCGAGTGTAATGGTGGCATAGGGCAGTAAGAATGGGAGATTCCTATCTTAATTTCGCCTGCACTTTCAACGGATTCTCCTAAAGGTAGGAGAATCTGGCGGAAAATTGCAGAAATCACAATGGGGCTGTTGCAAACTTTTGCTGTTAGCGATTTAATATTCGATTCAGGTGTAGAAACCTCCAAAAATAACAATGGCAGCACTAAAAACTTCCGAAATCCGCTCATAAACTCAATAAATTCTTAGATTAGCGCGAGTGTAATGGTGGCATAGGGCAGTAAGAATGGGAGATTCCTATCTTAATTTCGCCTGCACTTTCAACGGATTCTCCTAAAGGTAGGAGAATCTGGCGGAAAATTGCAGAAATCACAATGGGGCTGTTGCAAACTTTTGCTGTTAGCGATTTAATAGTCGATTCAGGTGTAGAAACCTCCAAAAATAAGAATGGCAGCACTAAAAACTTCCGAAATCCGCTCATAAACTCAATAAATGCTTACATTAGCGTGAGTGTAGTGGTGGCATGGGGCAGTAAGAATGGGAGATTCCTATCTTAATTCCGCCATTCTATGCAGACAAGGATGATTCACAGAGTAATTAGTCTTCAGAAATAGTGATCTACATCCGATGAATGGTACCGTGATATTTAGTGACACTGGTGTCAAATGAAAGTCGTCTCTTATTGGTCACTTCTAGGTGGAGTTACAGTGTTGTTAGATGGGAATCTCCCATTATTACTGCCCTAAGCCACCATTACGCTCACGCAAATTAAAGCGTTCAATTAGTTTAGGAGTGGATTTTAGAAGTTTTTAGTGCTGTCATCTTTAATTTTGGAGGTTTTTACACCAGAATCGACAATAGTGTCCCTTGATGTATATATTCAGAATTTCACGCATCGTATCAAAGTTGCGTATAGCATATCTTGCCCATGGTAGGCAGTACACGACAGTTCATAACACCATTCAACAATCATTTCATGAGCGTTGCGTATTGCAGATCCTGGCCTGGGTAGGCAACACGCAACACACACAATACTGTTCAACTTCAACACGCTATTCAGGTGCGTTGCGTATTGCATATCATTTCCAGGGTAGGCAATCCGCAACACGCACAATTCCGTTGAGAACGCACTTAATGTGCGTTGCGTATTGCATACACTGGCCCGGATAGGCAATACGCAAAACACAAAATACCACCAACACATTTAATGTGCGTTGCGTATTGCATATCCTGGCCAGAGTAGGCAATGCGCAACGCACAAAATACCATTCGACAGTCGACACACATTCAATGTGAGCTGCTTGCTGTACACCTTTCCAGGGCAAAGTCTTTGCTCTCTGGGTGGAAAATTAATTATTCTCTTGGGAATACGGACAGATAAAACGCTTTAAGCATTTGAAAAGAGCTGACCGCGTGAAAGGATTCGAAGGTTCAGTTCGCCGGAGGGTCGGAGGATGATCGGCGGACCGGCGAATTTGCCGGCATTCCGGTCCGTTCCAAAACGTTCATTTACTTCTCTATCCCTTACTGACTCTTTTCTGTGGAGCCTTCAATGTGTGAAAGCCTTACACCATCAACCGGTTCGAACTAAGAGAGTTCGCTTCCGTAGTCGCTACCACCTATTGAATGATCCATCAAGTATCTCTCATCAAAATAGGCGACTATTTAATACCATCTTTGTTTTCGCCGGCAAAACACCGTGCTCTAGGTGCGTAGTTGTGGGCCAATGTGCTTTTCGCAACTGTAGTGCAAGCATGCAATTCGGTCCTAAATTTTGAAAAAGCAAATACGCCATGAAACAAAATTTTCAAGCGATCCGACGGTTGGACTAGACGGATTGCCATGGAATTGCGCACATCGTAATTTTCTCAATACTTCCCACAAAAGTTAGCAATCGTAAGTCGAATTTGTTGAAAGAGTAACCAGCCCATTGACTCTGTGAGTGACAGGGCTGCTAAAGTGCTCGTTCCAAAGTCGTCCAGTAGAGTGGCGGACAGAAAGAACGGCAGAATATACTCCTCGGATTTTGGCTCTACTTCGGTAGACCAACTAATGAAGTACTATAAGAGATGAGACATGAGTGAGTATAGCGGGTAGTCTACCACCAGGAGACGCCTAACAATCTTTCTGCCCGCGGCTGTACTTAAGTGCTACTTATAACGGAAAGTTCGGCAACGCTGCCTCCTCCGCGTTGGCTCAGAAAATCACAGCTGTTCCTGTCGCCGGCCGGTCGCGACTTTTTACTCGCGAGTAGAGGCGCAGGCGTCCGTCCGCGTCCGATCAGCGAGCGATTAGAACCCGCTGCCGAACGCCGAGTCAATGAGTCACTTGCGCCGCGCCGTCCTGCGCACACATTGCGAGCTGCAATGTTGTCAAATCGAGTGATTGAGAAAATCAACGAGAAACGACGGTGATTCGAGAAATGATCGATCGTCGAGCCCATCTCCGTTTGAACCTTTGCAAAAGTATCGATATCTTGAAGGGGGGGGGGGGGGGGGTCGGTGGTCCCTCTGTTTCTACACCCGTTACAAAAGCAGCCGAATATCGAAGTGTAGTTTTGCACAAGCTGCCACAGGAAAGTAAAAATACAAGATTTTGACGTCTGACAAATCCCACTTAATTGCAATGACAAAAGCCGCAAAAACTTGTTGAGAACCTTCTATGTACCACAATGAGGATAAAGTTCTCATAATTGCTAGAATTCTACTAGAAAATGTTGCATTCTCGACGAAAATTCTGGCATTCGTAACCGGAATTCTATCTTTTATGACAAGAATAAACTGGGGTTTTCGATTGGAATAGTTTGATGAAAAATAGCAGAATTCCCTGGTAAAAATCAACCTCCAACCCTCAGAAATCATGTTCCAATTACCCTCAAAACTACTCAAAACCCTGACGAACTTTGAGGGTAACCTCAAGATCCTTGAGGGTTTTGAGGGTAAATGGAACATGATTTCTGAGGGCTTGAGGTTTATTTCTACTAGGGCTGCTATTTGTTCGGTTTGTTTGTCACCAAGTTCTCACCAAAGATTACGGTGAAAAGATCACAAATCTCCATGGCCATACAATAATTGTTCAGCGAGTAAATGATTTTAAAGAGTTTTTGGTGAGCCTGCAAAGCACGCCAAGTTCTTGCCACAAAAACCTTGTTACTCCCTCCGCCTACCTATCCAATAGCTTTGCCTCCAACCTTTACCGTCAAACAAGAGTCATGAGTCCAAAGCAAAGATTTGGCAACGCTGGTGAAGAGGCGGACGAGACGAGCCGCACCGGACGCCCGAGACTGCCTTTGCCTTTGGTGACTTGGTGTCGGTGCACTCTGCAGCGTGTGCCCCGTAATGCAACGTGCTCAGATGCAAGCCTGCGTGTATGTGTGATTGTCTGCGTTCGTGTCTGTATGAGTGGGGTGCACATCAGGAGAAACACATACAAACACAGTCGCACACACTCTTTCAATCAGGAGACACGAGTGAGTGAGAGAGACAGAAAGTGAGGTGGAAGAGAACGATTTATTTAAACCGGCGACAACGCCGACGCTTGTGGGGCGCAAGCGAGAGACCGCGAGGGTCAACCGCCGAAGCCTCACACACACGCCAACACCCAACAAGGAAAAAGGCGGCAAAAAAGGCTACGGTCTTGTGGTCGAGGTGGGATACATTTAATCGATAAGTCTGCTGAAAGTTCCGCGCGTTCGATACATCCTTGATATCGTCAGAGCGCACTGACCGCTGCAGTGCGCTGCCCTCGCCGATGACAAACTTTCTCGATGAGAATATCTGTCGGGATCACAGCAAAATCCACCAAGGAGGAAGCAAAGTTCAGTTCAACACAGAACACACACACGCAGTGACGGAATTGGAAAAAAAAACGGCCATAAGAGTGCTGACTGATGCTGATCAAATAAATAAGGTAGAGTCCCTGTGCCCAAATAGAGTGCGATACAAACGGTCCTCTTGCCTGGTGGATGTTGAAGACCTATTACACTTCTCATAACAAGTCTTCAAAATCCATCAAGCTAGAACCGTTTGCCCGTACTCGATAACGACTTTGGACAATAATCCTGCAACAATGTAGGCAAACTTTCAAACTTGAATTTAGATATCTATCGAAAGCACCAAGTCCCCGTCCAAATATACGGAGGCTTGGTGCTGAGATAAGATTGCAGGGTTTCTAGCAAAGTTCAATTTTGAAAATCCCTGACTTTTCCTGACTAATAATTCCCAAAATTCCCTTTCATTTCTTCGATTTTTTCGCTCAATTCAAGACCATTTTCCGGATTTTTGAGAAGACAGGAGAGTTGCAAACCTGTCAAAAATTGATTTAAAAAATTATTTTATGGTCTCAATGGCATGACAATTTTTCAGACAGGAATGGTGAGAAGGAAAAAAAATAACTCCTGAACTTACATTCAATGATAATCGCACTTTTTGAGGATTGCTGGAGAAAATAGTAATTTCCAGGTTTTTGAACTTCGTTCTCTGACAATTCCCTGATTTTTCCTGACAGCTTTGAACTCCCTGACATTCCCTGATTTTCCAGGTTTTTCCTAACAGAGACCCTCTGGATTGGTGTACCCAATTAATGTCCTGATCAAAGCACAGAAAATAGCTTCGGGTGAGTCCAAACCGCTTCACTTTGAAAATTCGGTATTGCGCTTAGCGCGACAATCTTCTTTTAGGCGCATTGTGTTCTTAATGCGTACCTACTTGTGGATTCAAAGCCAAATGTGAGGTTCGGATCTTTATTCTGACGAACAGTATCACATGACGATTGATCATTTCGATCGGCGTAGCGCCTTTCGACCGATTTTCACCTTTGATTTTGAATGTAAACTTCGCCCGACAGTTCTCCAAGTTTTCAGTTGTGAGTACCGAAGTTTTCAGTTGTAGTCACAACTTACACACAACTACCGAATTTCAGTTAGGAGTGCCGAAGTGGTTCAGTAGAAACGAAATGTGAGTCATAGTATTAGTCACACTTACCGAAATCTTCGGTGCTCCTAACTGAAGTTCGGTACTCACAACCGAAGACTTTGGTTACTGTAACCGAACACCTCGGTGTTCCATATGAGCCGAAGTTCAGTTCTCATAACCGATTTTTTTTTTTCTCCATGCACCGAACACAGTTAAACACACTTCTGCAATGACCATTCTTAATCTTCACTGAATGCACACAACCTTTGTCGGGGGGCACCTAACAACCTTGAATCTCCATCCACGCCCGGCGCGGCGGTCCAGACGTTGTGCCGCGGTCGGTGCGAGCCGCGACTCGTGAGCAGTCGATGGACATTCCATTTGAAACACGAGGGGGAGATTTCGCGAACTGCGCTCGTTAGCAAAATTTTGGCGGGAAAGACATAAAGGAAGGCGGGGCCCGCGATTGCGTCTGGTGGACTGTCACGGTTTTGACAAAGACCGGGGCTCTGCGTCTCAACAACTCGCAATCACCGACCAAATCAGATTTGCAATCGAACAACAGCCCGACTGACTGACACACGCACTGGGACGAATGCACACTTGCGTTCAGGATACGAGCCCGCGGGACCCTCGAGCGGAGGCGAAAATAATATAAATCCAGCTCCAAGAAAAAAAAAAGAAAAAAAAAAAAAAACCGAACCAACAAAAGATGGCCTTGAGATGAGAGTTAGACAATCGAAGTCGTCCGCGAGGCTTGATTCGCCGCTGAGGACCCACAACCATCCGTCCAGTGGGTCATGCGCGGAATTCGAAGACAAGTTTTAAACCGAATTGGTAATGTTCAGTGGTGATGCACACAGTAAGGGAAGGAAAAAAGCAGTAAAAAAGAGAGGTAGAATTTTGATGAGAACATTGTTGCAACATCGGGCGACCACACTCGGGTGATCCGACATATTTCACACGTCATCAGTGGCGCCGCGTGCAATACAGCAACGTTGCATTTACTTCATTAAAAGTCGTGGGGAAAAGTCGAAATATTTGGGGTGTGAATAAATCGATATTTTGCATGGATTTTAAGAGACAAATCTGATGTTGAAAGATGCGCGCGCATCCAATGCACGCTATGCGTTGCGTCAGGTCAGTTTATAAGTCGCTATGCGTTGCGTCAGGTCAGTTTATAAGTGTCTTTTAACGTAAGGATCAAAGATGACTCGCAGGTTCGACAACGGTTCCGAAGCAGCCGTGATGGGATTCCGGACTCATGGTCAGCGGCGGCTCGTGCGATTTGGCAACAATGTTTTCCCTCTATTTGAGGAAACCGTTGTTGCCAAATTGCACGAGCCGCCACTGCTCATGGTTTCGTCACCTGAAACCTCGAAATCCCTCCCACACCCCCGTCCTGCGAGACGGATACGAACAGAGTTCCCATAACACAAGACCACAAACTAACACATGCAGTCCTCGCGTTGTGAAGTTATCAGTTGCTTACTAGAAAGTTCAAGGGCCTTCTTAAAAATCAAACCCAAGTCCCCCATCCTCTATGTATTGTATAACTATCCCGTCCTATACCCTTAAAATTTTACTCAATTCCAGTGCAAGTTCGATGAACTATTGGGAGTGAAAGAACTTAAAATTGCAATCTCGGGAAAGAAAAAATTTGGGGGAGAAGCCCTTCAATCGAGGGTGTTCCCCCAAACCCCGCATATAGCAGGCCCCAGTCTTTCAGACTACACCCAGGTCCAGGGTCCCTAACGACCTCAATAAAGCCCGGCATATCGGTGCAATCTCATTGGCAGCCTCCAGTGGCGTAGCCGGGGGGGGGGGGGGGGGGGGGGGGTCCAGGGGGTCTGGACCCTCCCCCCCACGACACCAAAATTTGTCCTAAAAAAGGTCATTTTTTGCCGTTTTCAGACAAATTTGACCAAATTAGTATCTTTGACCCCCCCCCCCCCTCAGAAGAGTTCCTGGCTACGCCACTGGCAGCCTCAGTCATCGAACGGCCATCAAACAAGAAATGCGCGCTGTTGCTATTACAAGTTCGAACGGTTTCAAAACTTTCTTCAATCGGTTCTGATATAGAAGTTGCCATTCCACTCTGGTGACTCTGTACCAAAATTAGCCGTTTCCGAGGCATATTGTACGAGTTGGCAACACAGCACCTGCCGCATCGTGAGCGAGAGCAAACGGCGGGAAACGTGCAACTATCTCTGGAGGGGGCGGGGGGCGGGGGGGGGCGAGGGAACGGGACGAGACAAGACGGAACGAGACAAATGACCTAGCCAAAAGTGGTCAAAAATGGCCTTGAACCAAATATTAGCCCGGTTTCAAACGAAACGCCCGCCGAGCAAACCGCTAACACACCTCGGCGTACCGCGCCGCCTGCAATTATTTAGCATCAACATCATTTTAGGGTGCCGATGACCCACTTGCCTTACCATAAAACAGTAACCCCTTTCCTTTTGCTGATGAGAGGGTACCAAGGCCATAAAAAAGAAAGTTCCCCGTCTGCACTTTCGTTTCTGATTTACATTGAAATAAACAAAGACGGAATGATTCGAAAAGTTGCCGCGACGATAATTAAGCTGACAGAGTACGTGAGGGCGGCTGGGCCCCAATTTGGAGCAGAGCTGGGCTATTATTATTCTTCATCATAGCGCAGTGACATGGCGGCTAATTAATGTGGCAAAATCCGATCTTCTCCATTTAATGCTATGTAAAGTGATCGATTCATGGCGAGATCGATTGAAACTTAATGCCCTCCTCCCTGCAGGACTGTATAAAGAGAGAAAGGACTGACAAATAGAATTTGGAAGTCTCTCAATTTCTCGGCATTCTTCGAACAGCAAAGATTATAGAGGCAAAAAACATGGTTGCCAGATTTCACGAGTAGCCACTGTCATCGCGTGAATTAAAGAACTGCGCGACAATATTTATATCACAGTCATGTTATTTATGACAAAAAATCGCAATTTTCACAATGTTGGTGTCGTAGAAGTAGATTGGTTTCGATATGAGCAATCGCGAAAATACGTTATCTGGAGCCTTTGATTGGCGCCATAAATCAAACTCCACTCTTCGTAGTCCTCAAAGACTCTTAAATGACCGTCCAGACTAGTTGAATGGACGAAGACTAATCAGATTCGAGTTCAACGAGTAGAAGATTTAATTCAGTGGCGTAGCCAAGGGGGGGGGGGGGAGTCCAGGGGGTCTGGACCCCCCCCCCCATGACACCAAAATTTGTCCTAAAAAAATGTCATTTTTTGCGTTTTCAGACAAATTTAACCAAATTAGTATCTTTGGACCCCCCCCCATGACAACTTTCGGACCCTGGACCCCCCCCCCCCTAGAAAAATTCTTGGCTACGCCACTGATTTAATTTATCCTTAATTTAACCTATCAGATGTTCTTGACTCATCAGACCCAATCAGCAACCACTCCAAAGATGGACGGGCACCGCTGGCAGTGAGGGATGGTTTCATCATGAAGCTGCAAGATCTCACGCATTGTCAAAAATGTCTATACGATCGAAGCCACTTTAGGAGATTTAATCATACAATCTGGCAACTACGGTCAAATGGTCTTCGCCGATGATCGGTCAGTCGGTCAATTTAGTTTATTTGTGACAGCTGTCGTTTGTCATCGTCGACGTTGGTTTGGATATTACTCTCAGGACAAAGGACAAGGTGACGAAAGATTGAGAGCGACTCGCCATATGACAAATTATATACACGAAACAACAGACAGTCAGTCGCTCGGTAATAATCTTGAGTCAGCCACAAAGTGACAATCCGAGAGCCGAGTGAACTAAATTTCGGCAACACTATACATTGTCGGCAGATATTAGTGTTGCAAACTTTTGCAACAAGCTTATTAATAGTCGATTCAGATGTAAAACCCTGCAAAAATGAAGATAGGCTCACTAGAAAATCATGAAATCAACTCCCAAACTCACAGAATGCTTCCAAACGCGAGATCGTAATGGTGGTGAAAGCCTGGCGGTCGTAATGGCCTAAATCTCATGACATTAGTATGGTCATTCATTCTTCTTCTTCTTGTGTGGTGTGACGAGAACACCTCGTTCGGCTGGAGCTGATTGTGATAGGGACACCCAATGTAAAAGGCGGCTATCACCGCCGATAAGATCTCACGTTTGAAAGCATTTTATGAGCTTGGGAGTGGATTACGTGATTTTTTAGTACGTGTATCAATAGTGTATTAATAAAAAGCCTGTAGCTGAAGTTTGCACCAGCTCAGTGGCGGATCCATTGTGGGGGGGGGGGGGGCACGGTGGTACGTGCCTCCCCCCCCAAGCCTCAGATTTTGCCTTTTTTCGATAGAAAATGACCCGAAATTGCTTCAATCGACGCTTCAAATTTCAAAAATTTCACAAGCGTGCCCCCTCCAGAAAAATTTTCTGGATCCGCCACTGAAACAGCTCCACTGTCTGTCCTCGTCTACGTCTGTAACACAGTTGATAAAAATTCGTATTCCATGCTTTTGAGAGTGAAACAATAATGTCATCATTGGTAACATCGAACTACTATCGCTTGAACTCCTCTCAGGAAGTAGTATCAAATAATTTTGCCCTTCCTTCCTAAGCACCACTATAGGGGGGGGGGGGGGGCAGCGTCCCCCGTTGCGGGCGCCCACACGCTTCCCGGTAACGCCGGTAGATCTTTTTCCCCGTACTTACTCATGATAGTATGCTGATATCCTAAGGTTCTCAACTATCACAGTTTCACCGCGTGCACCTCACTCCATAGCTTTCTGGATGATGAAGGGTTGGTGAGGGGTGCTAATTGTTAAGTCGAGTCTACTGACTGACCGTTAGCGAGTATGTATGGGTGGAGGAGAGGGAGGGGGACTGCATGCTGTGGGCTGTGAGTTGTGCGGGTGTAGATTTGGACTTTAGATGCGTGCTCAAAGTCAGAGTGTCCGGGATTTGGAGCTCGCGTCGCGCCTCGCGGGACTCTCTTTTCCTGGAGCTCCTATAATCTAATCACGGGGTCTGCTCTCGCCTCTCAGCCTCGCTTTTGTTCTATAAATACATCTTTTCTTCTTCTCTAATAACATCGGACTCCCCTCGGCAACCCACAATTGGCCGCAGATCGCCCCCTCTTCTCGGAGAGATGAAAGCACACACTATACAGTATATGGAAGAGGGAGCTTGTACCCGGAAAACGAAAGCTACGGGGCGGGAAGTTCCACAATCCACATGGAAATGAAATTGAAGCTTTCTCTTATAACAGGGCGCTAAAGCTGCCGTGGTGAGGAAGGGCGCCCGCCGCACTATTATGAACCAACATTATTTGAGCTGTTTTTGCAATGAGGCTAAGCCTGAATAGAGATCCGGTAAGTGAATAGACATCCTAACTCACATTGCAAAAACAACGTAGATTTCACCTTTCATGGCATTTCTCATTATTTTTGACAGCGCTACCAAAAAGTTGATTTCTCATTTTTTTTGTGCAGCGACGTTAAGTTTTTCAGTTTCAATAAACTCTTGACTACACATCGACTATTGACTCGCGGCGAGTACGAGCACGAACCCATCTTCGTCTGTTTCCGTCCGTTCTCGTCACTATCCGCGGCTGCTCGTTTCAGCGTGACCCGGCTCGGGCGAGCAGTTCAACTTCGCCGCGGCCGCGCCGGTCAAAATAATGGCCGGGAATCGGGATTGCACACTGCACACGTGCAAAAATTTTGCTATATTAAATAAAACAAGAAATACCAAAGGAGAGAGAAATCGACCGATAGGGCGGCCGATGCGCCAACCCCGGTTGGACAAAACGAGCAGCTTCTTTTTTATAGATATAACGAGAAATGGAGCATTCGCCACCAGGATTGCTAGCGTAAGTACAAACTCCAAGTAAAACTTACGGGTAACGTCACGCGGGTGAAGCTAGTCTCCTTCAATTTTGTCAGCAGCAACCCGCCTTTAATCTCAAGACCCAAGTTTCTTCCAAGTCACTTTCATAAGTAACGCAAATCTTGGGCAGAAATGAATATATAGCACCACCTGTAGCCACTGGTGAGCGGGTATTTGGCGATCGTATCGGAACGGGAGCAAATTATTCGTAAGCACATAGCATCTTTACAGGGCCAAGAGGTCTCCCCCTGTAATTTGGAAAATACTTGTTTTCACGCCAATTTTCTTGGAAATGCTTTTCACCGCAAGCAAGCTTAACGAAAATCGAGTCTCCCCTTCGAAAATTAGCTTCCGGTGAACACGGATTTTGGGGATGGTCACATTTTCTTTAATACTCAAGTGACAGTTGAAGGATTCGTGCCACATGACGATCGATGACTTTCCCCGTTTTCCCCCCGAACCCATCATAATACGTGATGATTGTGAAATAACGAGAAGAGCGTGCATTCAAGTCACTCTTTCCCGTATTCAAACACGATCGAGATTAACACACAAGAAAGGGAAAAAAGAGGTACACGGATTACAACCCTAAAACTATCATGCACGCGCACAAAATATTTTCCGCCCTTGGCCGCTCCCCCCCCCCCCGATTCAAAATTTGGGTCGAGGATAATAACTGAGCACTGTTCTCGCGGTTCCGCAGAGCTTGGAGGCTCGTTACAGAATTGCATGGCAGCTTTTGCGACGCAAAAACACGACGACAAATTGTGCAACCGAGCCGAGCACACGGCGCGCGACGCGCGCGCATCGATCGCATCACTTTTTTCAGACTGTGGACGTCAAACTGGCTTCGACTTTTCACTATTCCCATCATCATCCGTTTGAGCTCATACATACTATCCACACCACAAAGACTCGAGTTTGTAAGCTGACAAATTACTTGTGACGGACCGGGAATGTACGGCAAAGGCAATGCGTCAGTGACAATGTCCTTTTTTCTCTCTCCCTCTTTTTATAACATAACCCCCCCCCCCCATTCCGACATCAAAGAAAAAACAAATCAAAAAAACGGAAGGCACTCAAAGTTCCCAAGCTGTGACACCGAATTCAGGCGAACTATGTTTGCGTCAATATAAACCAAACAATCCAACATGGAAAAAAATAATTTGTAAGATTTACCATCATGATGACTGCGATTTCTGCACCTGCTAGAAAGATGGTAAGGCCAGAATATTGGCACCAGATATTGGGTTGATTAGAACAAGCCATTAGTTACACATGCCTGAACTAACTGTCTAGCTTATTCAACCCGATGTATGGTCAAGTTTACCATCTTTTTGGCAGGTGCAGAAATCAGTCATCATGATGGTGTATATCGTACAAATTATTTTTTCCGTGAACGTACGAAAATTGCAAAACATTGACGATTCCACTGCAGCGATGTTTTCGGGCCTAAACATTTAAATGTAATGCTATTTCCAATTTCAACGATGATAGTGTGATAGCGAAAACATACCGGCCTCTTGAAAAAGAGACATGGTTTCGAACGCTCCACGAACTTTATAACCCAGTGACGTTATCACTAAAATCGTTTGTTGACGGAAGGAGCCTCAGGACTTTCACCAGATTCTGGTTAGAATGCAAAAATTTTGTTCAAGTTCCCACAAACTATTCGGATTCCAGAATTCTGGAAATTTGGAGTTGTATCAGTAAAGATTACAGGTGAAACAGAAACTTGTAATCTTTACTGATAGAACTCCAAATTACTCATATATGATTTTTTTCTTTGCATAGTTACGCCTTTATTTCAGAACCAATTTGGACCGTTTATGGCTCAAAAAATTAAGCAAAAATTAAGCAGGTGCTGACATTCCGATTTTTTGTCCATTATTCGTCTGTTCAGAGAAAACAGCCGAAAACCGTCAAAAAACGTCTATTTTCGGAGCCAGCGACAAGTAACGCCATCTATCAGATTAACATTTTCGGGAGTTTGACATAGAATCGCCCTAAATGCAAAGAATTCTGTTGCGCGTTGAATGCACATCGGAAAAGCAGCCTCGAAGAATTACGGGGGTTGAAACCCAGCGCGGGCACGTTTCGCAAGGGGCTCGCATAATAATTGCAAGAGTTAAACCAGAGTTGTTAGAGGTAGTTTCAGAAGTGTAGGCGGACCTAGACCGATAATCTTTGGAATTTGTCAACATTATTTCTGATATTACTCGATGAAAATGAATAAAAATGAAATTGAGAGTTCACTTTTCAATGAGGAAAACTTTTAAACACAAAAGAATAAAGTCAGGAACAAATTCGGTATAGATTTGAAGGAATGAAAGTTGAAAATTTCGCCAAAGATTATGGTTTTGGTCCGCCTACACTTCTGAAACTACCTCTAGTATCACACATGGCATAAAAAGTTATAACAGACTCCATCTAACAGGATGCCCTCAAAATAAATCCCAGAATGAATGAGGAAGAGGGCGAGGGGAAGGGGTTGTGCAGGTAAAAAATACGGGCACGTGTAACCTCATTTCGAACACAGTTTTAGATTGAAACAAGTACATTGTATGCCGCAATACCATTGCCGGGTTCACACTTACAGTCCACAATTTTCCGTTTATATCGGTGTAGATAAAGCTTCTGATTAGTGAATTTTACAATTACATGAGGCAACGTCGAACCGCACATGATTGCGAGAGCTTTGCGCATATGTGTAGTTCCGACTTTTACACCTGCCAAGAGTCAATTATGATTTAAGCAGCATGACAGACTGAACGAGTGAACGGTAAGCGGGGAAGGAGACTAAAATGTAAGCATTTTGAACAAAGGTCCTCTACAGTCTACACTCTTCATACTTACGTACACCAGCATCATGGGAAAAATGCAAATGAAATGATGTATCTATGTTTGAAACATACGATTTGAATTACATGCGCGCCTCTCCCCCTCCCCTCGACAGAACTTGAAAATTGATTTCCAAATCAACATCCTGCATGAATGAGTTAAAAACATTTAGAAATTGAGGGTGAATTTTGAATAATCTTCCCTGGACTTTGATCTGGCAGCGATCGTGACCATGACTCTTATCCGCCTCTCCCACGCCCACCGCACCCACCCTTTGGAAAATATTCTGCGCCGCGCCGGCCAGTGCATACTGGGCCGAAAATGGAATTTTCGAAACAAGAACAATTTCAGTTTTTGGCTTGAAAAAAAAAAAAAATTCAACATGGATATTTTCAATTGTGTCCACAAAATCCACCTCCCCTTAAGAGCCTCCCGGTCGAAAATTAGATTCTTCCAATCCGCTATACAGCACCACTAGCCGCTATTCGAAATTTCGTCTTTCTGGGGTAGTTTGACTGGAGTACCAGATGATAATGCTTACTACCGAAAAATCACGGCTTTCTTCGATTTTCATGGACTTTTCGAGCCGTCAATCATCAAAATTGGATGAGAAATTCGGTCGTAGTTTTGAGAAAGGATTTCAGCTATCTCTGTAATGGGTGCGAGTGAGACGCAGAATATATTTCATTTTCAACCACTACGGAGACATCCACATTTCGTTCATTACAACCAGTGGCGGGCCTTTTTTCAATAGGAAATAGACCGAAATTGCTTCCACCGACGCTTCATAGTTAAAAATTTAACAGGCGTGCCCCCCCCCCCAGAAATTTTCTGGATCCGCCACTGATTACAACATTATTTCACATCACGACGCGACAATCCACTTTAACAGGATAAATCACCTATTATTCCATTCAAGATTCAAATTAGCCAAAATAAGAAGAGATTTTTGAGGTAAGACATTTGGCGCCATCTAGCGGATCGAAAGATTCCTTATTTTTGCATGGAATCGCCTCAAGTCAACAAATTATTCAACTATACTATTTTCCTAGTTTTATCGACGATAATTTGGACTTGGCCACTGTATTTATGAAAACATCAAATGTTGTCATCGATGTTGCAAATTCCAACTTTCCAACAGTGCGGCGTCTTCCACACGGACCAACTTCACTTCAAACACTTCAAAGTTCCTGAGCTGCACCACTTCTGATCATCAAAGTCTGTATCTCCTAACATCTACTCTCTATCACACATTCCGTAGCTATGGAGGAATTTTCCAACTTATAGCCAGTGCACCGACCGCCAAGGCACGGCCGCGGCGCCGCCGCGCCAACCGTCGTCATCCCTGCGAGGTCAAAAGCAAGCAAAGAGTAGACGGCAAGCAACCTCCACCCCCCCCCGACAATTCTCTCGGTAGTTGGTCCCCATGCCATGCCATACCCTCTGTCCACCCCCTTCCCCTCACAAAATCCACCGAGAGAAAAACGGTGAATTGATCCATAAGGAGGGGGGGGGGGGGTGTACAGGGAGAAAAAAAAAAGACGCGAGAGACAATGCACAAGAAACACTATTAATCACGCTCGAAAGGGGGCAGGGGGGAGGGAGGGGTGGAATAGCGCGGATGCGAGCGCGAAAATTACCGCCGCCCGCGACGAGACGCGAACGTCGACAGCCAACATAAACATTAAGGGGCCGGAAGGGAGGGAGGCTAGGACGGGGAGACTTCACGATGCGCGCCGGAAAATTCGCAGCCAGAGAAAGAAGCAAGGGATGAAGGGAGGGGAAGTAGAATAGTGATGCGGGGGGGGGATGGGGAGAAAAAATTGGGGCGGTGAACTCGGCGCGTCTCGCTCGCCCTTGCCGAGAGTCCTAGCGCGATGCAAAGCGCCGGCGGCGCGCGTCGCGTCGTCCGCGTTCGCGTTCGCGACGATTGACCGCGAACGCAGAGCACTTTTAAAACGCTCGTTGGGGTGGGCGGTGGGGGCGGGGTGGTGTAACTGGGGCGGTTGAGAAGGGGGTGAGACAGGGTGTACGACTCCAAGACTTCTTTTCTCGGCAGGACCGCGGGACCGCTTGGGCGTCGCCGCGGGGAGGATTCCAGCACAGCGTCAGGGAGGGGAAGGGGTTGAGGTCGTTAGATCTTGCGGCGAAAATTCGTGTTTCGGTCAGACTGCTTCGAGCATTAGAGTTTAACCGGTTGTCAATAAATTTGAAATTGTCACATTCCTCTAACATTCCTAGATCGGGAATAAAAAAATCCCCAATCTATCTGAGTTTCCCTCGGTCAAAATAAAGGTAGCTCATTAGATCCCACGGAATTTCCATTCGTTTTTCCACCTTCGACTTGCACAAGATGTAAGACAAACGAAGTAAAATTAAAAAATTAAAAATTGATACTGTAAATGTTTTTGAGACTATTTTTTTTTTTTTTTTTTTTTTTTTTTCTTCAGATCAGAACATTAACTTTGATGTGTTTTTTGAGACGAAAAATCACCTCTGGTAAGAAACTTGGACTTACGACATTTTTTGCATTTCTTTCTTATGACAAAAATTGCGATGGGTGTCCCTTTTTTCCGGCTCTGATTTGGTCGGGAAGTGAGAGTCATCGAAACAACATCCTTCAATGGCATACCGTGAATAATGAACAAGGGATAAGTAAACTTTTGTTTTTTTAACAGAATGGTGGTTTCTGACGATTATTGTCAAACACGCATTTCGAGTAAACTAGAAACTAGAGCCCTAGAGTAAGATCTTAAGCTAAATTAGAACAAAGTACAGATCAAGCAAACTTAAGCACTCAACAGTGTAGGCGACTGTTGAATGTTGTTCCGGTTAATTCCCGTACGAAATGAGCCCCATTTTCAATTCCTCTCGCTTAAAACATGGGACAGTATATGTAGAGAGTTCTGCTCAGCCTTCATTTGTCTCTGGTCTTATTCGAGATATCAAAGCGATACCTCGACCTCGTGTCCACGTGACATTCTCACAAAATACGTCAATTAAATCGGAATCAAACTACGGATTGTAAGCCCACTCGCGACGTTATCACAAAATAAGTCCACTCCTGGCCACTTGGAAAAATGATTATCAGCCAATCAGAGACTCGTTCGCTTCCCACTACCCCCAACACCACATCAGGAGTCTACCAGTGATAAGCTGATCCAGAAATGTGTCTTCTCCCATTTCATACACGGAGGAGATAGGGGTAAAGGTCACGTGATAGTGTCCCTTCATACCCTTTCCTAACATGCGCGTTTAGATGGGAGGAGGGAGGGAGGGGGAGAGACAGAGAGAGAGAGAGAGAGGCGCAAATCTGGATCCGCCTGCCTATGCTACCACGGGATAACGGACGAGGTGATCCCCGTGTCCCCGTACTCACACACACGCCAGGAGGAGGAGCAAGTGAAAAGACGGTGTGTGAGAGAGAGAGAGAGAGAGAGAGAGAGAGAGAGAGAGAGAGAGAGAGAGAGAGAGAGAGAGAGAGAACACAAGCGCGCAATAGCAAATAACTCACCAGCGCAGCGTGAGCGTGAAAGAGAGAATCACATACTCACACACACGCAAAAACGAGGCCGAAAACCCAGACGACCAGACAACTCAACGATCGATCGGCCGCGGCGGGCGGAAGGTCGCGCTTGGGGTGAGTAGAGTGGAAAAGGGTGAGAGGGGAGGAAGGCCTAAGAGAGGAGAGGGGCGGGAGGAGAAATAGTACTGCGCCGAAGGCGAGGTGGAAGGGGAGAGGTAGAGAGGAACTGACGTAGGGACTATAGCAGAGGCCAGCTGTTGGGAGAGCCGAGCCGAACCGAGCCGAGCTCGGAGAATAGGGCCGGCCGTGGCTCCCGAAGCCAGTGAGCAGCGATGCTCAATGCTTCTCCTCCACAGCTCCGTGAAATGCCACTGCCGCAACACAGCCGATCCACCATGCCTTGCGAGATGCGATGGCGGGAGAAGTCTCGAACAGCTGTTTTCTGAGAGGAAAAAATAAAATAAAAAAAATAACAACACCAGCAGCGCCGCGGAGCGACGAAGAAAAATACAATGCAGGTTATTTTTAGAACATCGAGAGTTTACAGAGACGCTGTTGCCTATCTGAACGGAGGAGGTGGAGACAATGTTGCCGGTTTCGGGCTCTGCATTACAAGTTTAAATCACGGTAAAATGTTCGGGATTTTGCACCAAATCCGGCTGCGATGGGTGCGGAGGAGTGTTCTCGTCTCGGAAAATAAAACGGCTCGAAATGAAAACTTTCGTGGGGAATTTTGCCAGGTGGGTTATGCAGCGAAATTTTTCCATGAGTGCCTCTGAATTAAAATAAAATAGGCAGCAGGCCTGTTATGAAGAATTGTATCGCAATCGTATCTAGTCGCTATCGAGTGCATGTTAGCCTTCTGGATATTTAGACTTTCAAGGTGTCATTCCGTCCGATAGAAACCCTTACATCTCTGCGGAAATACTCCGATGACTCCCTCAGTTATCGTGCACACATCAGCGAGATTGAAGGGGTTGAATCGGAATGCCTACTCGAGAGATAAACAGGTGGAGTCCTTGCAAGGAGAGGAGGAGGGGCTCACCGATAGTATTTTGACAAATTGCATGGGAAATGGAAATTTAGATTCCAAAATAAATATAACAAAACGAAACTTGCTTAAATTTCTATATTTAATGTAATTTATATAACCTAGCCTTCTTGCTGGGGAGTTTTGGACTTGGCCTGGCGGCTACAACCACTTACGATTTTACTACCTTTATTATTTTGTAGGTTTTAAAAAAAATTTAATAACTACTATTATTATTTTCTTTCAACAGTCGCCTGCTCAACGAGCTCCACACTTACTATGGGGCTCTTGCAAACTTTTTCTACACGGGATTGAAGAGTTGATTCTTGCATAAAAACCTGTGAAAATGTCGATGTTTACACTGAAAAATCACGAAATTCACTCTCAGAATCGGCCATAATGGCGATTCAACGCAGGTATCATGGGAGATTCCTATCAAATTTGAGACATATCTCTTGTTTTCGTAGAGAAAGTGACAAATTAGACAGGAATCTCCCATGATACCTGCGTTGAGGCGCCATTACGATCTTGTCTTTATAGCAGTTTTGTGAGTTAATTACTGAAATTTTTATAACTTTTGCTGGTTTTTACTTCCGATTAAACTATTTATTTCCTTACAGCAAAACTTTGCAAGAGCCCCATTGGAGGTTAAATATTAGCGCGAATAACGCACCTGCGTTCCTTTACATACTTCCATTTTTAACACTAATGACTTTTCCACTAATCCTTTTTTAACATTAGTACGCTTCCACCCATTTTTGCCCCGCAATTTCCGCGAAACTCCCATCAAATAATACGAATACATTAAACCTTCATCCAAATTTCAGGAACGGTAGCTTAAAATTAAAAACATCTCTTTTAGAGGCTACATTTCCATATAGAGGGGATGCATATGCTCCTTTACTAGCAAAGTCGGCTCGTGCTGAGTAAAACACAACATTTCAAACCCTTGCATTGGCGGATCCAGCAATCTGGCAGCATTGTATTCTTTCCATTTGATTGCATTAAAAATAATCGATTAGTCACGGGGCTATAGCCCCTTCAAGAATCGATTGTTAATCATGCAATCAAATGGGAAAAATGCGCAGTTGCCAGATAGCTGGATCCGCCCATGGACCCTTGCAACTGCCCCATTGACCCTCTTAAAAGCTGTAGAAAAACTTTGCATCAACAGAGACCTTTCGAGCCTCCAATTAAAATAATCGATACTTTCGATTAATGAAAAATAGGGGCTTTCGGCGCCCAAGTCTCCTGTCTCCTTTCGAGTTGACGGCCCCGAAAGACTTCGGTGAGACCCTTAAACTTTGCGTCCATTAATCTACTTGCAGTGTATCCAGGGCTGCCGTTTTGCGTATAATCAATGCTATTTTTCTATTCACCGATGATTCCACCGGTTGAAAAAAGATTACACAGTTCAGTTCAGTGTATGAATGTAATGCATGAAAATACTCTGATCTATAATCTTTCCTTAATCGGTGGAAACTCCGTTGGTTAATTAAAATATCCGCAAGTTTTTTAAAGTCATCGACGACTCCACCTGTTGAGAAAAGATTGAGAAAAGATTACAGATGCGAGTATTTTAGTTCATTACAGTAATACACTGAACTGAACTGTGTAATCTTTTCTCAACCGGTGAAATCATCGGTGAATAAAAAAATAGCACTAATTATACGCAAAACGGCAGCCCTGAGTGTATCAGTGTTTTCCTGAAACGAAAAAAAGGAGGAAAAAATCGGGAAACATAAAGTTTTATCCAGATCGCGATCGATACGCGCAAAAACTTCCGAACCGTACGTTCACAGTGGTAAGTGCAAAATTGGTTGCATAAAAGCGCGTGCCTCCAAGTTGCAAGCACTAAAGGGTCGATCTTTCGCGGTCTGTCGCGTCAGACAAAAGTTTCAAGTTCATCAACAGTTGCCGTTGTGCGATCGAGCTGAGTCCTAGCCCCCCCCCCCTTCACCATCGACGACGCATGCTTCTTCTTCCGTGCACGCACGCAAGCACGACCGGGCACACCGCACACCCACGGTCACACACACTAACGCAGAGTTGGGAAAATGTGGGTGTTTATCGATCACACGATTTTTGAGTAATCGTAATCGTAATAGTTGTTTTTCGGTACGATAACCAGGGCTGCTCTTTGACAACAAACCCATTATATTAGTTGCAGAAAAATTGAATCTAAAATCAAAATGATCTTCAAGTTTATTTTTCATCGGTGAAGATTTCATCTGTACCATCCAAAGGTTTGACGATTTTCAATTACAACCCCATTTGCCCGCAACTATGCTATATAGCTTGTCCCAGAAAAGATTGGATTTGACACTTCAATGGTTTTCATGAAAACATCAGCTTCTTACGGCTCCTAACCAATCAGGTTGCTCAATCTGAGGATGGAAGCTGATGTTTTCAATCAAAGCTACAGTTGTCCAGTTCAATCATTCTTGGGACAGCCTACAATAAGAGTCAAAATCTCAGCGTTTAGCGCCAATTTCCGCCGCCACAGGTAAATTATTTTCAAGATAACGGAGGGTCCTGGTCCTGGCGATCATCTCATTAACGAATCTGTGAAACATCTCGTCAATACAGGGTCTTTTAGTGATGACGTCATCCAGTGAAAAATACACCTTTAATTAGCTCTACTCAAGTCTTTTGCTAGGTCATTATTCTGCCGACGGTTTTTTCAGAGCTACCAAAGCGTTGTTCTTGGTGTCCCCCCCCCCCCAGTACACTTGGCACTGATATCGAAAGCACAATGCCCCTACACAGAAGACAAAACAAAAACTAAACAGTACTTTCGTAGCGCTGACAAAACTTTAGGTAGAAAAATTAACCAACGAAAGACTTCAGTTGAACCAACCAAATCCTTTGGTTCACCCACCAAAATCACTTTAGGTGGGCGTAAAAACCTTTGGTTAGCTCTAGGTCTAGGTCTATTGCATGGTCGTTATAAGCGCTACCAAAGCGTTTATATCTGGTTTTTTCTGTGTTGGACCGACAAGGGGAAAAACCTGAGAAAAAAGGAAAAGAGGTCTTGCTTCGAAAACTCATGAAAACATAAACTCTCCAAATAGTTCGAAAAAGTTTGATTTCAAGAGTGTAAACTGTCAGCATCACGAACTGCAACGAAATGAACTTTTAATCGATTGACAGTACAGAATATCATAGCTCTACGCTCGATCAAGCTGCGGCCATAATCAGAAACATGAAAACATGACGCATGAAGATTAGCAGCATTGGCACTGCAATATTTTCTCTCGCATGCGCTTCCACCGGTGATTTTCGGAATTTACCATACATCGCACACTCACCGCCATCGGTCATTTCGAGGTGATGAAGTTGACGACCTTCCATTTCCTGACGAGTGCGGTTGGTGTGAATGTGACAATGCTGACAAACGCGATTGACAACGGTGTCGTGGTGCATAATTGAGTCATTAAAACGCAATTATAACCTCAATAACAAACTTAATCAAACACATTCCACACATTTTTCTCCATTTTCCAACCGCATTGATCCTTTCTTCAGTCCTCTTTTTTCACTTCTTTTTTGTATTATTATTTATTTCAATTTTATTGAACCGGGGAGGGGAGGAACGCTTAGGTCAGAGAATAATCATGGGGAGGGGGGGGGAGGGGGGGATAAAGTACAAAATTTGTTCAAGTTTTCAAGAAAACGCGAGAAATTACATTTTTAGGGGGGAATTTTCGACGTTGGGGGCAGATCACCTATCCCTTCCCGGCTACGCCACGCAGCAAACAACTATCTCGCTACAATCTGATTTATTTAATCCCTTCGTTGGTCGCGAATGAGCGCAGCGCTCACCCCGTGACTCGAATCCCGCCATATAAATCGCGATTTACTCGGTGTTCACATTCTTTTCTTCATTTTTTCTTTTCTAAGATAATTCTGCACCTTTTTTGCTTCCTGTATAAGTATTTTTCGCCTTCAAAAATCAATGAAAAGTAATAATGTCGGATAAAAGCCAGCGCAATGTTAACATTTTTACCAAAAATGATGAAAATTTAAAAAAAAAATTGATCGCGCGGAACGTGAGAGACCAATTTTTTTTTTTTTTTTAACACCCTTTATAGACTCTGGAGAAGAAAAAAACATCGTGATCATAGCAATTTTTAATTCAACGCGTTTGAAAGAAATTACTGGGTGACGAATTGACGATTGAGTTAGTCGGCTATCACATCTTAAGAGAGCTCTGTGCTCTGGCGAAATTTCTGGGGAAAATTCTGTGTAATTAGAGGTTAATCCTTAAAGAGCGCACGTTGCAAGAAAATTATACTTTATGCCCCTGAAGACATGCGTCTTCCGGACCTCCTCCAATAAAATTGTAAGTTAGAGCTCCGAAAGATTTGACAAATGCGAGGTTTTTTGTAATAGCTCCTAGAATAATTATAAACCAAGTGTCCCAAGATTTTTACTTAAAATATTCCCTTAAACGATTACCATCCAATTTTGTTCCACCCACTCGCACTCACAGTCACTCGGACCATTGCGCGATGCTTTTAAGGTAACCAACCATTACGGAAAAAATAAACATTACTCCAATCTAACAATAAGCTGGAGTAGTTAACAAAAAACAAAACAAAAACAAAAACTAGACTGCGCGTTAATCGCACCGAGTCTTTTGAACAAGCTAATCTATCTAGTTTAAAATAATTACCTCTTAACAAGTTTCGGCGTGGTTTTCCAAGAAATCTTCCTTGGAAGAGGGGGGGGGGGGGGCACAGTTCAAATTACGCCGCGCTGAGAGCGCATAGCCCCTCGTGTGCCGCTCGCTTCAAAGCGATATTTGGTCTGACTTGCGAGTTACGACTTTAAGTCGACCCAGATTAGACATTTAGATTAGCCCGCCAGATAACGCTAGACAGACGGCCAGGACATTTCTCAGGGCCCGAAATTCTCACTTTCAAGTTCAACAGACTGAAATAGACAAACAGGACAATAATTGAGCGAGGCAAAGCCTGCAAGTGCCCCAATCTCATCCTCGTTCTTCTCGGTTTTCCATCCATCGATCTTTAGCAGTCAAACCTGCAGAGTAAAAAACTGTAAGTATAAACGCACCGCGGCGCGGCCTGGGGACTTATCCAGGAAGGTGTCATTCTCTTCTGATGTGATCAAATATATGTATGTGTTAGAAAGAAAAGGAAGGGGGGCAAAAGTCACATGCCGGTCCTTCCTCTGTCCTCGTGGAATATACGCGTGTTCAAACGGGCAAAGAGAGAATAGAGAAATGAACAGGTAAGGGTAGAAAAAAATGAATAGTTCGGATGAGGTGCAGTAGGATATTAATTCGAGTACTTGCAAAACTGTAAGTAATTGTCAAGAGGGGGCTATAGCGCGACACGACGCACAGTGGAGCGAGTCAATGGGATGGGTCGGTCTGACATGGAATATATGACTAAAAATACAAATTTGAATGTTTTTATAGTCAAAACACGAACTATGAAGGATGATTCTGGTAGTAAATTTTACAATAAAACTGATGAAACCACTTTCACACTTTTACGTTGCGTATTAACAAAGATAGAGGCATTTAAAGTCGCCAATCCATGTCCGGCCTTCCCCATTGACTCACTCCACTGTGCGACGCGGCAAAGTATATCACCAACCGTAGGAGTCCCAAACAACTAATTTTCTGATGAGGTTTTTAAAGGGGTCTACGGATTTAATCGAGCCAGAAAATATACCTCGACAAATTAAAAAAATATTTCTCGAGAGGGAGGTTTCAAACTAACTGGAACAAATATTTTGGCCCCTACATCCCGGTGGATTTGAGGATTATTGCGCAAAATTGGTCTGGATATTGACAATGGACACTACAAATACGAGAGTTTTTAGGAGCTTTTCCTTTCAAGTGTCGTTTTTTCTAAACTCGGTTTCTTTCCTCAATCTGAACATTTTCGACCATAAGTACTGGTTGCAGAAAGCTTGGAAAACTTTCACAAGCTATTAGACGCATCAGTCGTTGTAAAAGGGGGGGGGGGGGATTGATTGAGTGACATTCCGACAGAGCAGAAAAGAATGCAGAAAACGGGTACTTTTCGGCGGGGCGCTTAATCGGCGCGGCGGCTGCGGAAATTAGAGCTCCTTTCAGATGAGAAGAGAGAGACGAACAAACAGAACTAATATAATCTTTTCCACCATCGAACATTTTTTTCCCCCTCGAAACACAGAGGTTTTCCAAATACGGAAGTCGTTTCAGACGAATCTGCCGATGACAGGTGTCAAGTAATGGACCTTAAAATACTTCCGATTGGTGGTTATGTAGATGCGCAGACGTGACGAACCCGTTTACAGCGCAAAAATATTGGGAATAAGCCGGGCAAATTAGCCGGGCTTTTCTCAAACAACTCTAATAGGCTTCAAGAGAGGGTTTCAAAACTCCAAAGATTTTTTTTTTCTAACCCGCTTTACATGAAAATGTTCAGTTTGTGAGAAAGAAAGTAAATATAAGAAGACAAAAACAAAAACAGTTCAGCTAAAGATAACACGGGTCAACCCAGCTTTCACGTCTAAAATGACCTCTGATATGGAGGTAGGTGTGCATTCACTTCGACCTCGAATCTACTCTGGATAGAATATAGTTTGGAATGTATACCTACAATATTCAGGGGGCCCTGACTCATGTTCAGCAATAGGACCAAACTAAGCCCCCTCAATTTTTCTACTGCGCAACAGATCTTGCAGGTTTTTACAACTTCCACTACCTCTAATCGGCTATCCCGGCGTAATAATACTAGAGGCCACGTGGAACGGAGAAGAAAAAATCCGGCTACGAACGCGAACTTATCTTACTTCGCGAATCAAGTCTGGTGTAATTTTTTATTGCGGCAAATAAAAATTGGGCCCACATTCTTCCGTGCGCACCAGGGTTGCCGGTTTGAGACGAACTCAACGAAATTCCCAAATTCAACAATTTCACCACAGGACAAAAAGATTTTATACGGTATAATCGAGCAGTATCACTACATAACATGACATGACAATACTCTGATCTGTTATCTTGTTGTCCACTAATGGAAACATGGAATCTCCAATGAATTTTCGAGAATTTCGTTTAATTAATTCACGCCGAACGGCAACCCGCCACCATTGCCACCAACTCGCCAACCACTTTCGCGAAATAAAATTCCAAGCAGATGAAAAAACCCGAGAAATACGTTAAAGGGGGGGGGGGGGGGGGGGGTATTAAGATGAATATAAGAAAAAAGGGCACAAAACTAAAAACAACTCTGTTCGCCCATCGCGCATCACACACACCTTGCGTGCGTCATGCCCACCGACATCTCGTCGGGGTTGCCAGACTGTAAAGGGGGAAAAAAGGCATCTTTTCATTGTGTAGTAAATGGGCTGGACTCACGCTAGAGGGCAATTTTGAGCGCAATTTGGCACCTCGACATTCCACTGTCCCATTCCCCGATGAACTTGAAACGTTTCGTTAATTACTCACAATCAGAGCGGAAAGGCGAGAGCGAAGAAGTTCAGGGGCAATTCCGTCCACCGTCCCTGAGTTCGCAAAATTCTGGGCAGACAAATTTTCAATTTGAAGGCAGCACGTGCATGGACACATGCGGTAGACGGATTTTAAATAAATGCCAGCAAACTCTTCAGATTAGGTTCAGGTAGACTACCTCCAAATCCAATTTTCATCACAATGAATTCAATCATTTTAGGTGGCCTCCCGGAGATAAAATCTACGAGGCAGTGGCGGCTCGTGCTATTTGGCAACAATGTCAACGCTCCATTTGAATCCATGCTCAACAATCGATTGCTGGTGAAGCGCTGCTTCACTATCGAATCGATTGTTTTACATACAATCATATGAAGGTAAAACATGGTTGCCAAATTGCACGAGCCACCACTGCTACGGAGTTGACTGCCATTATTGAATTCGCCGACTGCGTACTTCATTCAATGGTGCATGTTCTAAGTTGAAAACAGAGAGGATTATTCGAGTGAGGCCGAGCATTTTTGGTGCTCAGGCCCTCAGGGACCGTGAAACGGGGGTCCTTGCGGGCTCAACGTAAATCTCCCGCAAGTTGGGTCTCCACAAATCAAAGTCAAGGATTCACAACTTCAGATCAACTTACGGTGAGTTCGAGGACCAACATTTCATTAGCTCTGAAATCTAGAAAATTTAAAATTTGCGGACGCCAATCTCAAAATACGCCTGTGGACTAACCGAAAAAATTATCCCCCAATAACAAGTCAAAATTAGCTACCACGCTTTCATTTTACCCGACTATGTTTCCCGAATTTCAATTGTTGCTACTCCAGATATTATTTTCTCTCGTTTGCAGCTATCACAAAATACCCTAATGGCCTCTCGGAAATAATTCGGCTGCTAAAGAGCCTTCCGGTAAAAAAAAAAAAAAAAAAAAAAAAAAAAAAAGCAGAGGCAAGTTAAAAGACGGAGGGTCTCAAGTCCTTCCGTCATAGGGAAATTACCCATTTTACTGTATTTAACAATAAAAATTCCAACCTAATTTACAACCAATTTACGAGTACTCTCAATCGGTTTCTACAAATCACAATAACTCAGACTCTTCCAACTTCTCCAATAAGGACTAACTTACTTATTGTAAGTAAATTAAAGTTTAAGGTTAAGGTTCTAAATGTTTCGAGCGTAATTTATGTCTTCTTATAAATTGGTTTCAGAAAAATCTGAAATTGCTTCGAGAACTTATATCAATAATCAATAATTGAAGAGCTCATGGCGTATGCACGGTGACTCAACGAAACTAACTCAACGGTGACCAAACTGGTGAATTTTGAAGTCAGTGTTGCGTTGGCTCATTTTGTTTATGAGGCCGGCCGGCTGGAAAAAGTGAGCGCGCGAAGAATGGATACGAAGATAAACAATTCTCGGAAATTCGTTACTCCGTTCGACTCATCACAGCGCTGCCAAATCTACACACAACCATAAAAAACCCATGAATGGCCCGAGGCCCCAAGATAGATTTTCATGCTTCGATCCCGAGAATTTGCTCATGGAATTATTGCTTGAGGTGTTCATAATCATTACTATTGTGTTGCGATTTATTTTTTTTTTTAATCGATTTAAGAATTCGATTTCTGAGTGACGAAGAAGTTCATCTTCCAGCTAACATATCCGGACTACCCCAGCTCCCAGTTTCCAGTGGAGCTGTAGCCGAATCAAGTTGGAATACCCGAAGCCATCTGCCATATTCATTACAAATATAGTCAACCGATGACCCAAAGCAGCACAACCGACCAACCAAAAGCAAGCATCGACTAGCGAACTTGATTCGGCTCCTGGGGAAGTCCTCGGCTCATCGCTCCTCATCCGGTGATCGAAATATACACCAAACATCGTTTTTGATGAGTCCCACGATACTCATAGTCGAGACGTGGAAAAAAAGCGAAAGCTTCATCACATAGATTGCGGGCTAGTTGTAAGTTTTGTCCTCCTGACTCCACTCAAGTTCACACCCAGCAACAAATAAAGAGACCTGGCACATGTCATATACATATACTTCCCGAGTTATGAAAGTGAGGCAAGTAGGACGCGGGTTCATTTTCGTTCAGATGGTCAACGAAGCAACAGCCAACATTCACCAACTGCTGAGTGGTGAACATTGCTCAAGATAATTGTAATCTACCTGAAATTTCGCAGTTCAGTCAAAACTTCAGATAATTGAGAAATTGACCAAAACTCAGTATTCTGTTTGGTTAAAAATGCGTCAGTTTGAACCAGGAAAAAAAACCTAATCTGCGTCCATCATTCAACAAACGGCGACTGTTAGCTGTTTTTATCGATCCGACCAAATCAGAGTTGGAAAAAGAGACACATATCGCAAGCACGGAGTTGACTGTGAGTCTCTATTTGTCTTTGTTCACCTCAAAACTTTGAACCCGTGGCCGTAGATGGAAGTCTTATAGGGTAGAGAGAGAGAGAGAGGTTTTCGCTAAGCTCTTCCCTTCCTGGGAAATGATTTCTGACACGAGTGGGAAGCATTATTTTCTTTGTACTTGCACGAGAAAAATCAGAGAGGTTGTCGGTGTTACGCTACAGAGGGGGGAGGGGGGTTAGAAAAGGTCCGTAGCCTCTCACGCACTAATTAGCACGAGCACGGGGCAGAGAATGAGAAGACTGAGGACTCAATTAACGAGCTCTCACCGTTCACCGACTTGACTTACCAAGTGCAAACAGTGGAAGGAAGCAACGCCAACGGTGAAGGTTGCTGCCCCTCTAAACCCCCCTCCCGCCCTTCGCAACACCACCAGCGGAAAGTTGCATATATTATCACGTTAGAACTAAATGCGCATCGCCTCACGCTCGCATTTATCGCCATTATCGGCATTTTAGTAATTCGTTCATTTCCACTAGAGTGAGTCCGTCGGACTATACTCCAATCCCCTTCTCTTCTCTTCTCACACGGCCACCCACCGGTCTGGCGCACAGTGGATCAAAATACGGAATTACCCGGACATAATTTTACGATTAAAAAGCAAGATTATCAACGATAAACAGCAATTCGTATAAGAATCAGTGGCGTCGCGTGCAATTTGGCAACAATGAATTTTATCCATTTAAACTCATGTAAAAGATCGAATTCAGGGGGTGCACAGTGCACAAGGAAAATTCGATACATTTATTCGATACGTTTTAAATGGAGCAGTTGCATTGTTGCCAGATGGCACGCGACGCCACTGATTAGAATATGTAACATAATTCGTTTCAGCGCTTAAAATGAAACACACAACATTGTTTTCGCAAGAATATATACACTAACATGTTTTTAAAGCAAAACAACAACAACAATTAATTCATTTCCGGGAAGTTCATGTTCCAATTCAGTGTGCGCCGCGGCATGTCACCGACCTTGGCGTTGATTCGCAGATTCCTTATGGGCCATTTGCACAGTTGCATCATGGACCCGAAGTCCCTACAATCTACATACCCCCATCATAAACCTTTTTCTAATTGCAAATAAAAGCTGTAGTTTCGGCCATCGTTCATCATTTGGAGCGGGCCACGATCTCTACGACCTCCTGGGGTGGGGTGGGTGCACCCTCGTAAATTGACATTATAAAATTTTGACCCCCAATACTTTGTTACATGACCAAAAAAGGCATCACATTTTCAGCATTATACATCGTAAACCGAGGGTCGGCAGCGTTAAAAGGTGCTGAACGTGAAACGCTGAAAGTCTAACAATAAGTTCAATTCTGACCCATTTATATTCATGCATTCATGATTCACACTAATAGAGTAGGAATTTAAAAGAAAAATGAATACTAAAGCCTTAAGTACTCTACAAAACAAGTATTTTCCACAAAACAAGTATTTTCCGGAAAGAAGTGCCTGTCAGTGCTAACCGAGATCTCCGTTTGAAAATGCCGTGTATATTGACGTCAAGCTTTTTCAAATTTTAGAACTACGTAGCCGGTAGCATCACTGAGTGCATGGCGTAAAATAACAGGGTTTGCTATTTGAAAAAGCTTGACAGAGCAAAACAGCATTTTCAAACCGAAGCTATGTAGAGACGGTCGGGACGACTTGACGTCATCCTGCAAAAAAGGTCGTAGAGCGTTCCAAACTATCTCTCTCACGCTCCCGCGACCCCCTAGTATACTGCTATCTCACTAACATCGCTAAATTCGTATACATTGACATTGTGATTTTTTTTCCCCCCCAGAAATGAATTTCTCGAGTAATTTTAATGCGATTGTACAAGTAAATTATCGTGAAACAAAGCCCAGTACACGAATTTTGACACGAGAAAGGGATGGCTACGGCTATGCATGAGGGTCACGGGAGAGTCAGTGGCGTAGCGTGTAATTTGGCAACATTGCAGTTCGTCCACTTAAACCCATTAAAAAGCTCGAACTATTGGGTGTTCGGTGAACACCTTCACATTCGACCTTTTACACGGGTTAAAATGGACTTAATTCTACGTTGCCAAATTGCACGCTAAGCGACCGATGATAGCGTTGTTGGCTATCGTTCTTCTTTGCTGCACTAAAGCCATCTCTGTACCTGATACCTTGCGGTTAATACGGAGCGGATAGCGATGGAGCTGCAACCATAGTAAAATGCAAGCATTTAACGCGCCGAGAACTGACTATCAACAGTGGTGTAGATACTGGAGAGTGCAACTTATGACTCACTATGGCAAAGAATTGCTTAATAGTCAGTATAAACCAAGAAGTTACCAATTTAGTTTATTTTTTTTAACATTTTTTTTAGGTGCGGTCGCACAGCGCAATCAACGAATTTTCCTCTTCTTCTCTTCATCATCAATTCATCATATTGTAAAACAACGCAATTCATAGGTGCCTAAATGTAACGGTTGAAATCCCCCTTACAAAGCTTCAAGGCAGGCATGTAGCTCGAGCTGGGCTCAACCGAGTTGAGAAAAACAACGGTCGACGATTTACTATTTGATCAAGTAGGTAATCTGATTCGTAATAGTCACCCGTTGATTTCTTTGCGCCCGATGCCTGAATGTAAACAAACAAAGAAAGAGAAGAAAGGAAAATGTTTGGGAAATTCATTGATTGATAAGTGGATCATTCATAAATCGTTACGTGCGGCTCGACGCGACGCGGCGGATGATATACTACGCCGAGTTTAGCTCATCACACAAACAAATAAAAAAAAAACAAAAACAAAAATGAGCGCGAACCCTCAGTCAGAGGCACAGAAACGCAGAGCAGCGCGTTGGCAGGTTGTCATGTTTCTTTAAAAATCAAAATTTCCATGACGACCACCCCACCTTAAAAGAGTTAAATAATAATATTTCCAAGCCGGAGCGGGAGCAGGACGAAAAGGAGAGAGGTAGGTTGTCCGATCGAAGGCACTGACTGAGCACACAGAGGAAGTTTGTTTACATCCTTCTTTCACCGCTTAACTTCGATTTTGAAGAGAGCTAATTTGAATTGGAAATTGTTTCTGAAGATGAATGGATCAAGAGGATTTTCAGTTACTTGTGCCTAGTAGATAATTTGGTTTCTTACTATTTTTTCTGTTGAATTTATGCTCCTAATTCTAAATGTAACTTTCAAGTTTCAAGTACTACATTTTCGTTCATTCATTCATTTTTTTTCTTTTTAAATATATATAAAAATATACATTTTTTAAAACCTACAATATCAACCGGCCAAACTGATGATCTCTTCAAAACGAGCCATTCGATGCAGAAGCAGCCTGAGGTTGTCTTCTGTTTACAATCAAAGTTAAAAAAGGGAGCTCAAAAAGTAATAAATAGGTGGGGGGTTGATGTTGATGACTGTTGACTCTCAAGAATCTGTGACCTCCAAAACTTTGGGAGACGCAAAGATGTTGACAATGGTTCAGTGCAGATCACCAAAAGTCTACAAAATCATCGCTCCTCTCAAGGTTCTGCGGGCTGCAGATCATAGAGTGCTAACTATCATCAATGATTAAAGCTTATTAGCAGGCTGCAGATCATAGAGAGCTAACTATCATCAATGGTTGAAGCGCACTATGTATCCATATCTATCATCAACCTCACCAATACGCCCCTTAAATCATAGGTATACGACTACACTCCTAAAAACTAATTATTATAGAATCACAATCAATGGGGGTAGGAGGATTAGGGTTGAATATATATTCTTTCAAGAGTAAACTGGTATCATAAAAAAACATGGAAACTAAGCCACACAGAGCTTTAAATTCTGAGTTTAACTTAGAAAACTTCCGCATAAAACCACTTAAAACATACAATGGAGTTGGATCGCCTCTGAATCCCACAGCTCCACAGTTTAGACTTTGTTTCACCTTAAGTCCCTGCATAAGAAAGAGTCTCGCCACGTGAAGAAGAAGGGAAGGAGGTGTCCACTCTGATTGGTTGGGTTAGCCAAGAAGGCAGGAGGCGTTCCAACGGTCACCTTACAGAGAATAGCACAGAGACCGTCGGAAATCCACAGCCAATCAGAATCCAAACCCATAATGGCGAGACTATTTAATTTACAGGGACTCTAGTTTCACTATTTAAAGTAATTATTTAAAATTTGTTTGTACTAGAGACTTTCTCATGAACACATCACGATGAGTGCTATAACACAACATTACAAAGAGTGCTTGTATCACAATAGATTCAGGCAAAGTGGAAGTCACTTCGAGCCGTAATGAATCTATTAAGTCTAAAGCCTGCAATGTCTACAGACAATCCTAATCAGAAGAAACAGATCCATAATCTTGCTTCAACTTCTCTTCTCTTAGTAGTCGTTCAGGCAAGTTATTCAGAAATCAGTTCTATAATGACAGTACTTATTCATTTGAGTATTCATGCTTACTTCATTCTGATATCCAAGAATAGAAACTAGAGGTAAATTTGGATGATGGCAATTTCGAAATCCCCTATTCTGAAATGGCCGTCAACGGAGAGGTTACTTCAGAAGAGTTTAACAATCACAGCTTTACTTAAGCGTCTTAAACATATGTAGAGGGATGTATTTCCGTCTCCTACGCAAGTTGCCGTTAGCTTAACCAGTAGAGACCATGAATAAACCTTATTTGCATAAAGTTTGTTTACAACCACCTGCACAGAGGACAAAAATAACCCCTCCACACATGTATAGAAAGAGCTAATAACGGCAAACTCTTCTGAAACAACCTCCAATTTAATTTAAGTTTCCACACCAGGATATCAAGGAGCAGTAAGCATGAATGTTTAAATAGAGATTAATCATGCATCTTACTTTCACAAATAAAAATTATAATTCTTCATTTTAGAGGCCCAAACTGCTTTAAGTTTTGCGGTTCAACTGGTTCAAGTATCCACCCATCACTGGATTTACTTTGCAACTAATTTCTGAGAACAACGTTGACTAAGTATAAACCAAACATGACTAAAGACAGTGGCTCAGGGCAATCAATGGCATCAACAATAAAGTCATAGTTAAGTTTTCAGTAAATGGCAATTGAAGATTCAGATAAAAACCAAGATGAGAATTTTTAGAAGCATGACAAAATTATGGGCTCTTAATGATACAATACCAAAAGCCTGACATACAATGCTTAGTGAAGGAGCATAACGCATTGAAAGCATGATGTTGAAAAGAAAAAACTTGTATAAACTAAAATACCATTCCAAATCTCAAATTAAAAATGTTCAGAAAATCTTCCACTGACTGACAACTGTGACTGACAACTGTTTTCCAGGAGAAAAACAAAAGCAACAAATGAACAAGACGGATGAAAACCAGGAAAAAGAAAAAATGTTTTAAATTAGAATCTTTTAATGATTAAAAAAGATTTGCGATTAACAAAAAGCAAGCGCACAGGCATAGTAGAGAACCTCGATCAAATGGTGACTTATCATTTATCAGAGGGTGAGCCAAATAGAGTAAAATGAACAGGCAATTATCCGCGCAAAGAAACCGCAAAAACGATCAATACTTAATGCCTACAATGAACATCCAGGTTTCCTTGGATGGATAAGGAAATGTTTTTTTTTAGCTAATGAGCATCAAAGGTGAGGGAAGCAGTAGAGTTCAAGTTCTGTGAGCGATTGAGCATTCCACAATTTCAAAATTCTTCTATCAACATACACCTGAGGTGAAGCGTTGACTTCGAACAAGGGCATCAGAAGAAAACTGTTAAAGATGAACAGAAAGAATGATCACTGCCAAACCAAGTTCCAGGGATGGGCAAATCCTAGATTTTCCCTTATTACCCACTAATTGTATAAGGGAATTTACAAACCAGACACTTTTCACCAATTCCACACACAGGAATGCAAACCCTAGCCACCCCCGCGGTATGAGAAACATTGGGCCTCAGATTCCTGTATCCTCTGCTTTACAGGGTGCACTGTGCAGGGGTGCAGAATGTGCCTCATCCACCGATCGCAAGTAAGAGAGCAAATTTGCCAAATAGCTCTCTCTTTTTTTTCCAAGATTTTCCCAGCAAAAAAGACTCAAAATAT
This sequence comes from Trialeurodes vaporariorum, assembly GCA_011764245.1. Taxonomy (NCBI): domain Eukaryota; kingdom Metazoa; phylum Arthropoda; class Insecta; order Hemiptera; family Aleyrodidae; genus Trialeurodes; species Trialeurodes vaporariorum. The sequence continues at coordinate 81,401,324 of VMOF01000111.1, read as the reverse complement.
TAAAAATATCAGTCATTTTGCATACATATCATTGTCCATCTGACATGTAAGCATAAGCAGAATCTAACGTTTCAAAATTTCCTTACTCATTTTCATTTTTTCAACCACGGTCAATCATTCAATGACTTCAGTTAATATTTTTCCAGTGATTCTATTTCTCACAAAGAACGAAGAAGAGAATATTCACAATTATTCATACATGCATTTTCCTTTGAAAAATTTAAAATGTGGAAGATGATATTATGAAATGTTGGATTCGACTTACACCTGAGCATCAGATGGACGACAATGTACGGAGTTAAAACATTTATACACGCAAAAAAAAACATTTTGCACCCCTGACTGAGGGTAAGAGGACTTTACAATGCCACTGATGTTCATCTCAATTAATCTTTAACACAAATATTTCCTACATAAAGAAACTTAAAGGAGCGGGTAAGGTACACCGTTTATCATTAAAAATAAATTGCAGAGTAGGATACAATTCAAGCAAACAAAATCAACCCTTGATTTGATCCATAACTCACAACGTTTAGAAATATTAATCTCAAAAGAAATTGACAGCACTTAATCTAGCGCAAGAAAAACACGAAACCGAGGACAACACAGAGAGCACGGAATGGACACAGCTTCAATTCAAGAAAATTAAGAGATGGAAATTTTTTTCCTGTGGCATCAAAATTGAGAACATCTCTGGATAAAGGGCTTATAAAACATAAAGTGTGCTCTTCCAAAATAATCAACCTTACAATCTCATTAAAATTTACTTGGATGAGCACACCTGCCATTATAAGAGCCATTTCTTCAGCGGTGGCCTCAAATATCACCAAACACAATGAACAGATATGGAAAGTGAATGAAGAATGAACTTTCAATCAAGTTACAGAAGAAGACAAAAAATTACAAAACAGTTAAGAATCAGAAAGAATCATTAGGCGGGAGTATTTGAAGAATGATCAAAACTAATATTCAACAAGCTCATTCTTCTACAGTCAAGAAAAATTCAATAGCATAGTGCGCTAGGTGTACTTAATCATTCAGACCAACTAAGTTTATTAATCTCTGAATGTTTGCCTTCTTAGGTCGGTACGTGGAAAAAGTTTCACACACCAAAACCCTGATACAGAAAAACTACCATGATGATCATGCATTCAAAGGTTCATACATGGAGGTAGATAGAAATATTTTTATGCTACTTCAACAAATAAAGATACTTCACATATCTGCGAAAAATACAGATTAACCAGAAATTATTTTACAAATCAATATTAAAATAATTTCAGTTGTAATTTATTATTCAACATGCACTAGAAGATCAGAAGACAAGGGAACATGATTCTGGAGACACTTAGGACTAATTTTTTATGTGGAACATTTTTGAACAAGTTTCTCTGGGTTGGTTTAGAAAACATTGATCAGTGTACAGACAATTCAGAGTGTTTCACTTGACCTATTCCATGCAGATGGAATACTTCAACTATGCTGCCTAGACGCAGTAAACATTGCAGCGTTTTATACAGTTCCAGCTAAAAAAATTAGCCTTAGAAACAACAGGAGTGAACTGAGTGAAAGCAAATAGGATAGGTGGTGAAACAGAAATAGGAAAGATGAAGATGGGTAGAGCTCTTTTCATGAAAGAAGGCCAATGAAAGATCATGCAGCTTGCTGCGCACAGATGTATTTGCGTTCTTGCACAAGCGCAAAAAAGCAAACCCATCTGTCATCAACCAACTATCATGAAACGACCTCTATGAATGGGTGAACCAACGTTTCAAGCAGTTTGCATTAGCAAGAAATTAATGTAGTAGATATGTCTATACCAGTCAGGAAGCCTTGGCTAAATGAAGATTAAAACAAAGAGAACCAACTATAAATGACCAAATCAACTGTCACAGTATGTTTCAACATCAAAATTCTGTAAAATATCTTAGAAATGCCTGAAGTGTGAGGTGGTATAGATACAAATAAAATGATTATTCTAGGACAAAAACAACTCCAAATGGTGCTACAATAATAAAAACAAAGTCATTCCTTCAGTTGATCACCATGAAAGCTAAACATCAATTCTAACCTTAAAATTAGGATAGTAACACAACAACAAAAACAATAACAATGTCTTGGAATGTAAAGAGATATTTAAACAATGCCACCGGTAGAACTGTAGGGCTTAGAGAAAGTAAATCAAAACAATAGAAGATTGGTTTCTATTCCCATTGGCATGCGTTCCACCAACAGATTACAGATTTCTAAAAATGTGAACTGGTTATACAGCAATCTATCTAGCATTGCCAACAATTTTCCACCATATGATTTTGATTCAGGGGATTATGAAATTCTCCGCACGAGAGAGGTTTGGAAATTTTCTACAAGTAAAAAAAATATGAACAATGAAGCATATCCGATTAGACCCTAAAGGTCGGTGGATCTATGACCGTAAGATAGAATCCAGTAAATATCCATTAAAATTGAAGTATACGCTTTGATGGCAATCAAATACAATCTCCAGTCAATCAATAACGCAGTGAATGAGGAAAAGTAACGGGTCTATTCAAATTCCCAATTATAAAAACAAGGCAGGACATAGTTAAATTATCTGAGAGGTTAAGTATAAGATGACCCAAATATAACCTTGACCATTCAATTTCGATTAACCACAATGACCGAGGTATTTACTTATCTTTAAAGAAGTACTGAAAATTGAGCTAACCATTAATACAGATATTTGCCAGACGAAACCAAACCAAACTTGAAAAAAGGCAAAGGAGTGAAGAGACCCAAAACAAACTCTTAACCTATCAACCCTATTTGAGATAAACAAATTTCTATGGTATAAATTGGAGTAGAATTAGTAACAATCTTCAAAGAGGTGGTGAATGAGAGTCTAAGTAGAGGTCTGAACAAAATTTGAGAACAGAACCTGACCAGAGAACAAAAACTTTCACAGAGAACTAGGCGAGGATGGTATGAGTATAAACGGAGCCAAGTACTCGAGGCAATCACTGCCGAGGGAATGATAAAGAAAGGGTCGGATGTGTGAGTGGGTGGTAAACTTCACGGAAACAACGACATTTAAGAATTTAAGGTTGATAGATCCTTCAGTGTGGTAAAGCACAATAGAACACAGACGCACTGATTGCCGGAAGACTTCTAGAGGTCGAAAGTAACTTAAGGGAGCTAACGCAAGAAAATCTAGGAACTTTCTAAGGATCTGACATTGTTTTCGTCTGAGAAGACAGAAAACAGAACTTGATCCAACCGAAAGTTAATTCACGCGCAGGGATGAATGGGAATCAAGTGACGTTATCATAATAACGATAGAACGCATTTAAATAAAAAAGAAAGCAAGTTATTAGAGCTGTAGGTCCTTGAATAGCAAATTAATTTAGCCACTTAAAAGTGAATGATAATGGTAAAAAAGTCTACAAAGAAAGAAATAAGAGGCCCCCCATTATTTCAAAACAATAGTCTAAATTGGGTAATAGAGATGAGGGAGCCACAATGTAGGATTGAGTGTGGGTACTACAAACTGATTGGAAAATAGAAAGAGCAGCTGAAACGACTGAAATCATGAGGTGAGCAAACGAAAAGCCAATTTTCAAGCTGATTGAGAAAAGCACGTAAGGGGAAAGGGAAATAAATATGGCGAGAACAGCTGACATACCGGCGGAAGCCACGTCTAGAAATTTTTTCTTGCAGCACATCGATAACAAGGCATGTTGAGAAATGCGGGAATTCGGATTTGATATCGGGACAGAATTCGTCGGAATCCATGCTTGAAACACTGATTCATCGAAAAGGATTGGAGACGGGCAATGGAAAATGGAAGAAGGCCTACAAAGAGAAATGCGAAATCGTGAAAAACAAAACAGTCGGAGTTTTAGAAAATACCTGCAGTATCCTCCAATGTTATCCTCTTGATCGTAATGTTGAAGTTCGTCAAACTGCAGTTTCGCCTCACTTCTACTTAACGTAGACATTATTTCACATTTAGACAATTTAATATTTAAAGAGAAGACAATAGAAAATAAAACAAACAAACAAAACTAGATAAATAAAACACTAGTATCACAATGAAAAAATTATCACGGCACTTAACAACATGACTCCCGATCCGTAATATGGGTACCACATTGGAGAACGCACTACGACTCACTAGTCACTGTGTGTATTATGTTATGCTTTGATTGGCGGGAAAGAGCCCGACTCCCGAGTGTTTAGCAGACACACGGATAATATTCATCCGCGCAGACAGGTCAATGAAAAATAACTCTTTGCACTTGACGCTCGCATCGTTATTACGTGAAATATCCAGTTTTTCCGATTTACTCATAAATTTTGAAGGGCTAGAAGTGTACTTAGGTTCCCTGACTTGATCTAATTCGCTAACTAAATTGTAAAGTCGGTGACCTATTTGAATGCTATCTTTTTTTCAGAGCAGACGCGTAGGCTGACCGTGTTACTCCTTACCAGCTGTGCGAGAGTTACGTAGTAAAAGAAGGATAATTTGAAAAATCATGAGGGTAAATAAACGTACGTAAAATGATTGTTTTACGCGCAAAAAGCTGAAAGATGAGGAGAACACTGTCGGCGAAAGGTTATCCATCGAATTCTTTAATTCAGTTTTCGTTTTTGATAACATTCAGTCGAATATTTCGTGAATGGTGCCATGATCCGTCGCAAATTCTTCGTGAATTTACGTTGTCTAAGTCCCAAGCAACTCCAAATGCCATGACACGCCCTTTATTCCCTTCATCAATAACAGCTGATATGACTCAGATATTTCATTCATGTGCCCAAGCTTTAGCGCCAAACCACACGTAATGTGTTATGGATATAACTCGTGCAAATTTTGTCAAATAATTATTACTTTTTTATGATTTAATGGACGATCACTGTACGATCAACTGCAATCATCTTTTTTCTGATAACTGTTAATTTTAAAAGGGTCGTCGGATCGGAATTTCATACGACTGGACGCAAGGGAAGACTCATCTCTCACAAGATTTGTAGGATTTGGTGTTTCCGAATTCGATTTATCTAATTAAACCTTCATCTTCGCTCCCCTATTAGACGTCCGCATAAAAATATCCGATGGCGGGGAGGGGGAAATATATTCCTCCCCCCGTTCTCCATAATTTCCTCCCTTCGTTGCTTATCAATCGCTTCTGTTTATCATTTTTTCAAAAACCAGGATAGACGCTTAAGAGTTTCGTTCCTTCCCAGCCACCCCTGCGGACGGCTATGTGTAAGTCCCGAGTGGTGGAGGGTCTAGGTTTGACATCACTTTTTTCACCCCAGGTAGCAGACGGATACCTAACCGAGAAAAAAAAATCAGGATATTCTGAGGATATTTTCAGAATATTCTGGTGGCACAGATTTTTGGACCTCAGAATATCCTGGGGATATTTGAAAGGTTATGAAATCGAATATCCGGAGGACATCCCGAGAGTAGAGCTCGTTTCAGAAGTGTAGGCGGACCAAAACCATAATCTTTGGCGAAATTGCAACTTTTATTCCTTCATATCAATACCGAATTCGCCACTGACTTTATTCTTTTATGTTTAAAGTTTTCCTCATTGAAAAGTGAACACTCAATTTCATTTTTATTCATTTTCATCGAGTAATATCAGAAATAATGATGACAAATCCCAAAGATTATCGGTCTAGGTCCGCCTACACTTCTGAAACGAGCTCTACCTATCGAATTAAGACTTCAGCTTTCCCGTATCAACTCAGGATATTCTGAGGATATCCTGACAATATCCGAAACAGTCAGATTTGTTCCGGATATAGTCAGGAGATTTAATGCTTTTTGGGGAAGGAGGTCTGGAGCTTTGTACTTATACCGCTGTCGTTCAACGTGTTTTGTACTTAATGCGCAATGAACATTGTACGCGTTTAGACACGCTGGAAAATGATCACAGCGAAGCGCGTTCAATGCTCTCATTCGAATTGCCAGCACTCAGCAGTAAACTGATGACGATCAATCACACTCAATACCTACTTCAATATAGTAACGAGACTTGCATTTGCCTTTAAAAGTATGCTTACGAGTTACATCATCGAATATTCGAATTCGGCACCCGCACGGCGCACATAGCGCACAATCGCACATGCACCGCGACGCGCGCACTCGTTTTGAGAGAAAATTCATGCATTTGTTTGATCAGCTTGTTCGGCTCCATTAATGTAAGAACCGGCAAAGCAACGTCGCAATAACTTAATTAATTGGTTTTTCCTTTTTTCTTTTTCCCCCTTCTCCTGGTTGATTTGTTCCCACGTCACCGTGATTCTGTGACCCGCTAACTTCCAGTAGGGATGACATCAATCGATTTACAGCGGCGGATGCAAGGATAATGAATGATTACGCTAGGAGAATACATAAAAGCCAGTGGCGCGGCTCGTGCTATGCGACAATCGATGTATTAACTCCGTTTAAACCTACGTAAAATAATCGATTCTTCCGGAGACGATTTCCCTTGAGGAATCGAATATTCATACAGGTTAAAACAGCAGAAAAGCATAGTTGTCAAATCTTGCGAGCCAGGGGAGCGGCTAGGGGAGCAGAGCCAGAATGGTTTTTGAGAGGAATGACACAAAAATTCTCACTTTAGCTGCTTTTTGACAAGAGTGGATACGTATAAACAAAAAAATGTATAAATGAGACCATTGGTGTAGGTACTGTCAGTGGCGTACGCGGGGGGGGGGGGGGGGGGTTAAGAGGGGGTTAAATCCCCCCCAGACCTACAATTTTTAGGGGTGGAGGGGGAAGGGGGAACAATTTTCAGTCAAACGCTCATCAGTGCAAGCCCCTCCCAAAAAAAAATCCTGCGTGCGCTACAATTTGTACTGTAAATAAGGGACAAAAAAACTATTCATGGTTTTTTCAACGTGGAAAATGACGCTGCCAAAACGATCACGACAATGTTCAGCAAGTGGTTTCCTATTTTCTTGGGATTGCATTTTTTCATCAAATTGACTTTTCGAGTGAATTCGAATTTATACTTGGGGACCTTAAAACAAAAAACTATCAAATATAAGAAACCATCGATAGGTAGGTTTTTTTTTTTTTTTTTTTTTTTTTACATTTATGAGCCTCAATAAACAAAATTTCACTCATTGTAAATTATTGAATGAAAAAATGCAAGTTCAAAATCACATACGCTTAAAAGACCAAGAAATAGAACTGAGGTACCTAGTTGATTGATAAATTTATTTACAATATCACTGTAAATTTTGGGAAAACACTCCCTACACGGTGGGGGCTGAGGGGAATCCGGGAGAATCTTGAAAATCTAACTTCAGTCAGACGTTTCTTTTGACTATTCTCAAATCGAAATCTTGAAGGAAATCAATGAACCATAATGATGAGATGATTCGTATTTCTACTGACACAAAGCAAAGGCGAATCCTTGAAATGAAAAGATTTTTAATGGACTGGATTGAAATGAAGAACAATGTTTAAAATTTGCAATAAAAATGTCAACCGTCAGCATTTCAAGGATCTCTAGATAGTCGATTGGATACAATCCTGGATTAGAATAGATTTGGCAGGCTGCATGACTTGCCTCCACCAATCACCGTTCTTCATTCTATTCCAGTCGATTCGAAATCCTTCATTTTTAAGGATAGGCCTGCTGAGTGTTAGTTGACTCATTAAAAAACTGATTTTTTTTTTCAATTTTATTTCTCGCGACTATATTAATAAATAAGTACCTAATAAGACAACCAAAAATAGGAAAAAAACTTTTTTTGAAGGTTTCAGCTAGGCTACCCACTGATATTCCTCCAAGTTGGAATATTCAACACTTTTCTGCATTAAACCATCCCGCTTTATAGGAAGCACAACAAATTTGTTAAAACCTGTGGAAAAAACAAGGATGGTTTCAAAATTAATCAACAAATATCCAGCAAGTGCAGGATTGACTTAACCCTTTCTGCTCCACCGGCAAGCTGTGATCAACAAAAGTGATTTACGTGATGCGCTCCACAGGCGGACGAACTGTGGTCCAATAAATTGATTTACGGGTTACACTCCATTGTCGAGCTGTAGTCGATAAAATTGATTTACAGGTTCCGCTCCATTGTCAACCACATCTCGACGCACACTTATTTTGTGAAAAAAACTACATTTTATTTAGCCGTAAAAGGTGTTATCATTCAAAAACTCTAAAAACCAGCATTTTCCGGTTTCCCCCATTATTAAGTAATACAGGAAGGTTGACAAATTCATTTTCATTGATTTTCATTTTGTAACATGAGAAATAATGTTGAAAAATTCCAAAGATTATCAGTCTGGGTGCGCCTACACTTCTGAAACAACCTCTACCTGCTTCCCTTTTTTTATTATTTAATATCTTCAGTACTTAATCACAGCAGAAGTTTTTTTTTGGCTATTTTTGCACCCATATGAAATGAATAAACTAACTTGGTAACTTAATCACATAAATAATTCTAGAATTTTGGATAGGTACTTTTAAAAAGAAATCAACAAATCAGTTTACCTTTTTTAAAATTCTATGATATATTTACAAGAAAACCGAAGTAAAAAAATAAAATTATTACAATAAATATTGCAGTAAAAATTTGATAACCCAAACTTTTTGAAAACTGAAATTTTGAAGCACTTTAAAACAATATGTTTCAATTTTCTTAAATAAATCTTGACTAGGTGAAAAGAACTGAAACAATCAAACTTTCAGGTTGCATTTAGGTTGCATGTTTTTTCACTTCTCATACAAATGTCACCGCCCTTTGATTTCAACAACAACAACAACAAAAACAATGGGGCAGTTGCAAGGGTCTAAGATGTTAAGAAAATGAAAAAATTTGATGAGCTGAGAACAAAGATGCCTTTGATTGCAAAGAAGGTCCCATTGCTCCGGAGATGAGATTTTGGCCCAAAATACATTGTTTTAAATGGGAATTCCGTGTAGTGACATCACGACGCACACAATTTTTTACAACTTAACGAGTGTGTATCTCTATCCGGGACACTTAGGAAAAACCAGAGGCACTATAGTTCTCAGCTCATCGAGTACTATCATTTTCTTTACAAAAACACACAATTTCAGACCCATACAACTGCTCCATTACGATTTCATGTTTTTGATTCAAGATTACAAACATTCTCAAGAAATCACATGAGCTTTATACACAAACATCATACTTTTGAACTCAGATGCCTCCTAAGTTTTAAGTTTCATGAATGGCACCCGTAAACCCTACCCTAACAGGGCAAATTTATTTGTTTGTTTCGTTTTGTTTTGTTTCAGAGCGTATTTCTCTGAGGGTGCTGGTGGATGTTGTAACAACTATTTGTGCTCGCTCACGTCTCTCAACCAATCACAACGACTCTACGCTTGGCACTAAGCAATCACAAACCCTGAGTTACTATCTGCACAGAGTTACTATTAAGACTACCGAGGCCCAAACAGAGACTATCGCAAGAATGGGACTTGGGCCCTACAAAAATGTGGATGAATAATTCGAGGATTTAGGTCTAGTCTGGACTAGACGCAAGTCCTCAGCGGACAAATGCAACGGTACAAACAAACAATCCAAGATCTATTTTTTCAATTTTTACGAGTTGTGAGAGGAACGGAGACCAGTCTCAAAGACTAAAACAACATGCTGATTTGCAACTGAGCAGTCAGAATCAAAATGGATAAAAAATGATTCAGAAGTTGATTAGTGCAGTTGGCATACATTGATGTTGAAACTAAAGAGCAGCTGAGACTTGAGATTTCAAACCGGCCCAACTCAATCGTAACATTTCAAAATTTCTCTACAGATTTTATCTTTTTAACGGAGAACCAAAGAATAAACTTTATTAAATTTTTAACAATCCTCCTTTGTGTTACTATGAAATATACTTAAAAGTTTTACAACATTGTATGTAAAGATATTTTGAAACAACACAATGGAGTGAGGCCCGTTTAAAACTAGAAGGTTCACTTCATCAGTGTTACCAGATTGAAACATTTACTAGACGTTTATTGAATGGGGGAAAAGAGTCCAAAAACAAAATAACATTCAGATCAAAAAACTCAACTGATTTTAAAATTTGGCAGAAGTAACAGAAAGGCAAGAGCTCTACAATGCAACAGGGCCATGTATCTTTCCGATGTGATTTTTCATGCTTGAAAATGGAAGAAACTCAAAATTTTCCCTGGAAATCAGAAGAAATAGCAGTAAAATTGTTCACCTCAATTTTTCAATACTGTAAAACCATGCAAAAAGAAGTGTATGTAAACGATGTCAAAAGACGACTCATAGATTAAAAACGGAGTATCTTTATACATCATTAAAGCCATAGTTAGGTACCTATATTGAATGATTAAAACTGGCGCTACTTAGTTTTTTATGAGCATTCCTTTTCTTATGATCATATCTTATTACAAGAGGCTGCGATCCAACCCTTCTCAAAAAATGTTGTCCTTCCCGTATCAAATATTAATAATGGGCATTTTTGGACTTTGCAAAGGTTAAAATGTGATATGGAAGGCAAAATAAAGACTTGTTGAGTACATCTTGTTGTTGTTTAAATCAACTTAAACTTCATACACTCTCTTGAGAAATCTGCTCATAATTGAGCTAGAACTCAAAACATGATCCTCAAATGTATCCTGAAAGTCACACCAAATTACTTGAATTAACAGATTTTTACTGGTTGTAAATACAGAAGGAAATCTAAGATTGTTTTATAAAAAAAAAAACAAAAACAAAAAACAAAAAACCTTCGCTCTAGGAAAAAAATCAAGTTAAATTGAAATAAGTTAAAGGTAAATAAATAAATACTTAGATTAAAAGTGGTGACAGTCAAGGCAAATCGGTGGCAAACACTGTACAAAAAGGAAGAGTCATTTAATAGAGAGAAACTAAAATGACAATCGGTCTTGGTAAAAATTTTTGAATTTTTACAGACATCTAAAGTGGATGCTCGCTTGGCAAAAAATTAAACTTACACTCAAGAAAAAAGGAAAAAAATACAAACTAAATAGGCTGGTTCTTTCTGTGAACTGTTTAACAATGATTATGAGTCACATAAAAATTAAAAAATAATTATCACCGGTCGTGAAAGATAAAATCTTGATTTGGTAATGACTTGATGATGTCTTGATTTTTAACTTAACGGGTCCATTGAAATCTGCTTTCAAAAACTAAATTTTGTAGAAATACCCAAGAATCTTGCTGGAAATTTCAGTTTTATAAATAAATTAAGAAAAAATATTGGCTGTGAACTGATTGATTCGCAAATAAGGAAAATGGATCTGCAGGGAACCCAACTGGCACATCAAAGTTTCAAATCAGTTTGACTTAATTTTCAAGTTTAAGATTCAGGATTAAGATTCCAGCAGGGCAATCAAATCATCGACTCAAGACTATGATTACGACATTACGAGTTTAGGGGTGACATCAATCCTTTAAAAAAGGCAATTAAAAGAAATCCTTTGATGTCTATGATGAGCTGAAAAATACAAGGACTCTCGCTACAGTTACGATACGAACGTTCGTAATTGCCCCCGCTGATGGAAGAAAAAGAGGCAAAAAAAAAACCCATTCAAACAGAACAGAACAAAATAAAAGGTGCCACAAACTGAAAAATATTAAATTTGTTAAACCTAATATTTTTTAAACTAGTATGGCACAAACATCTATTCACAGAAGAACCAATACAGGCAAACCACAAAGAGCGCCTACAACCAATAGAAAGAAAGAAAAAAATGCTAACTGACTTTCCGAGGTAGTGTTCTGTACATCCTGGACAAAGATCAAATGGTAAATTCAACGAATTGAGGATGATGAGTGGGCACACTTAATTCTAATTTCTAGTCACTGTTAATCAGCACTTATTAAATAAAACTTAAAGAAACTTGAATAAAAATTTACCTTACCCCAATATATATGATGCTAGTTTCTGGTGAAATACTGAGGAGACTTAACATTACAGAGATTATTAGAAAAAAGAAGCAAGTTTATTGCCTTCGGAGAAAGAATCTAATAGCTTTATCCTTTCCTACCATAAAAAGAAAATAATGCTAAAAGGTTTCCATAGCCTACAGATTATGAAAATAAAACTTACAATAAAATCACAATATTTCTTTTTTCCGATTACATATTTACAAAAATGATTGCTGATATATTTTGCATAACAGATAAAAATTCAACCATAACCACCAGGCTCTGATTTTCACAATAAAATTTGTGATACAAAAAAAGTCATAGAAAAGATCCAGTTGAAAGCTTCATTTTCCACACAAAAAAAAGCAAAGGTGAAGAAGTCCAGTCGCCCAAACAGTTTGTTTGCTACGCTTGTATTTCGAAGCGACTAGACTGAGAACAAAAAAAAGGGAATGAGGAAAGAGAAAAAAAATTCTCTGGATAAAGACTAAAGGGGAAAAAAAATTAATAATAAAATTTTGAGATGATGAAGAGAGAAATTCAATAGGATAAACTTTGAAAGGCAGGTTAAAGCATTTTATGACCACATGGGTTGGTTGCACTTTCTTTTAACATCAGCTTTCACACCATAATCAGACACAAAATGACAAGCAAATGCAATTAATACACTTTTTATCTTCCTAAATTGCATAACAACCCAGTAACAGCAGTCTAAGAGTAAGATAGAATGATATAATAACTAGGGCTGTGCGAACCTCAGTTGCTGAGTTCAAACTGAACCTTAAGAAAAGGTTCACAAACTCGAACTGAACCCAAACCTGTGGAGGGAGTAAGTTTTACCGGAAATTTAGTCAAAATTATCTAACATTGAAAATTTCATTACTATTGAACGATGAAAAGTTTTTCATACTTCCCTTATGGTGCTAAAATTGTCGCCATTTAAAAAGTTTAAAAGGTGCAACGTTCAAATTTTGCAGCCTTTAGGTCAGCCTGGTTAAATGTATACGCCAACTTTTAATGAAATTTAAGGAGTTCATTTAATAACATATTCATTCATCAACTTTTATACATTGTATATAAAAAAAAAACCAAAACAAAACAAAAACAAAACTAGGAAATATCAATTAACTTAAAATTGGCTGTGATTTCGAAAATTTTCAAGGTACGAATTGGTTTGAAATGTTGGTAGGGACAAGGTACCCATAGAAACATTTTGACCAGATTATAGTAAAATCGAACAATTTTTACGACTGAAAATTGTACTTAGAACCAAAATTCACATTTTAAAATTTTTTTAAAAAAAACAAAAAACTACAGCTTTGAGGTTTGCACAGCTCTAATAATAACTAAAAGAGTGACATTCTAATCACTTTGTTTCCCATTCATCCCCCCCCCCATCTTGTTTTGTTTTCTCGTTGCTTTATTTTCAAAATCCTTTAGTTTCCAACAGTCTGAAGACAAGAGAGTGAGACAAGAAAATATAAATACTGGACATGGTGTCTACTGACATCTTAAAAGGATAAATGCTTTCTCATTCCTTGTTTTACCAGTGACAAACTCAAAAAGTACACACTTTTTGTCATGGTAATGTAAATGATTTTACATTATCCTATCCGCCTGCAATCACAATATCACAAATGACAAAGAGCTTATTTTTGAACGAATTTTGACAGTTAAATTAAAAAATTATCTGCACTTTGAATGAAAAAACCAACTCCAAACTTATTCATCACTTCTGCATCGAGCTTTTAAAATCTGTATCGTCACAAATTTTTACCATGGCATAGACAGACTACCTTCGCAAGATATAGGCAAGGAAAATACAGTGAAAGCTTGTTGTGCCGAGTGTCCTCTAAGTGGAATTTTTTTGCAGCACCGTGAAGCCTTCCATACTCAGACCGCAATTTTCATTAAGCAGAATTTTTTTTGTGGCAGGACCGAAATTCCACACAACGAACTTTCACTCTACATGAAAATAAGGAGATTATGACGACAAAGTAAGCAAGAAAAATATCATGCTGTAGAGGACCCCATACTTCTTCGTACTTTCTACAAAACACTTTCTAAGAAAACAAGGATGTTTCAAGTCCAGCAGTTAGTCAATCTGAGATGTTGCTGAAAATTTGACACTTGGAATTTGCGTACACACAGATAATACCAATTTCGATACAAACAAGCTTTGAGATAATAATTAAAACAGATGAGGAGAGGGTCTCCGACGTACGACAAAAGAAAATAAATACATGGAAAATTTTGACTATCCGAGTAGAACAGCAAGCTGAGTGGGCATTGAGCAAGGATTCGGAGCAGGAGCCACGATCAATAACATCGATAATGAGAAAGTAAGACTCGAAATTTCCAAGTCAAACATCAAATATTCAAGTATACAACTCTTTAATGCGCTGCCAGGAGAATTAAAGGGTTTGTTCAGGGTGAGCGAATTCTATCTTTTTATTTCTAAATTAGAGCAATACCTCCTAAAGAAACCCTACTACTCTCTACAACAATTTCTAAACTGATTCATAAGAATATTTATTTATTTATTATTCATACAATTGCAATTTGACTTGTACCATGGTCACTTAATTGTGACCTCAATGTATTCATGAATAAATGATTATTATTGTTATTATCAAAATTGAAATTTGCACTTCTAATGGATAATACTTTCAGAACTGAAATTTTCAATTCAATAAGTAACTCAAGATGTTTTAGCACAGACAGAAATTACTTTCCATGATTACAGTTTGAAATATTGCAATCGCAGCTCTGAAACTGGAGCTGCTCCGGTCGCAATACCTCAAACTGTAATCATGAAAAATAATTTCTGTCTGAGGTAAAACATCTTGAATTAATTACTTATTGAATAGTAAATTTCAGTTCTAAAAGTAGTATTCATTGTTTTCTCCGGGAGAAGTGCAAATTTCAATTCTAAATGTGGCTCCAGCTCCGAATCCCTGGTATTGAATAGTTAAATAATAGTTTGGGAGAAATTAGTTAGGGAAGTAGGAATCATCATAGGTAAATAGCTACTTACATGCAGGCATATAAAAATGGAGGTAAGACTGAAATTGCATTCAAATATTGCCATTTTACGACTTAATTAGTTCAATTCGATCTAGGTTTGACTCAATCCTTGTTCAAACCAAATCAAGATATATTTCTGCAAAAACACAGCATCAGACTTAAAGCCACATCAATGCCATTAAACCATATTGAGATTAGGTTAAGATCGCTGTCAAGATTCGACATGAAAATTACCCAAGAAAAAACACTAAATTTTTACTAAGTTGATGAAATCCAGGTTGCATTCTTTTTAGTTACACCCCCCTCTCCCCACCCCCCTTCCACATTAATGGCTAATATTTTATCAAAAATATAGCCAAATTTAAGAGATCAACATGAAAAATGTTAAATGAAAGCCCTTGAGCTCACTCAAATCCATTCTCGGTTCGTCCACTTCATGCAGACTCAACCTGCCGCTGGTCAAAAGAACATTGTAGAATCCACAATGATTAGTGAAATTGCTTTGACTTTGAGCGCCAGAAACACAATAAAATTTTGAAAGAATTCCCAACAAAGTGAGATCATTAATTACTCTTGATGAGGCATCAATAGACTCCACTTCGTTCAAAATTTGATCATGTATTCAGCGCATCATTTTGATAGGCCTGTTGCAAACTCTTGCTACATTGATTTTAGGCAGGAAATCCTGCATAAAACGGTGCGAAAGTAACAATACCCTCACTCAAAATTTCCGAAATCCACTCCTGAACTCGAATAGACAACTTCGTTAAAATAGTCTGTTTAGGCCACTGGTTGACGGTTAGTCGGTTACTAAAACTTACTCACTTCGAATCCAAGTAATTATGAAAAATCATGGATCACTGGTTCTAGATGAAAAGTAAAATTCACTCAGAAATTTTAATCAAACAGTTTCATACATTACATCCTTAAACCTGGCCCTAACTTTATGTCTAGATTAGATGTAAGTCCTAGCAGTACAAACAGTAGATTAAAAATTTATTTTTTAAATTTTCAAGTTGTGAGATGACAGTCAGGACTGCTCTCTAATGGGGCTTAAATTGACAACTAATGTAAACAAACAAGCAGATTTGCAAGTGGGCAGTTCAAATTCTAATGAATTTGATGAGATTTCAAAGAACAGAACCTTACAGAGAACTTTGAGGTGAATCTTCAGCGATTGGTGCTGTTTTTTACCACCTGTGTGCTATCAGTTGATTGAAATTGAACCACTGGTAAGAAGTAAACTATTTTGAGGACAACAATGTTGTCAAAAAGTCGGAATAACTCAGCGAAAGTACCAAATCGAGAAATATTGCATTTTGATGCTTAAATCCATTTTTAAAATTCTTTTCAAAATTCAGTTTTTTTGTACTTAAAACACGAAATACAAGAAATAGACGGAAACCTAAATTCATTTTGAAACATTTTTTTATTTGAGCATTTTCAGGCCAACCATGTTGGAAAATTAGCATTTCCAGCAATCTTCTACCACCAGCCAGACTGCGCGTCACCCTTGGAGTTTCATTCACTGAAGACTGAGTGCTCAACAGTGCTCAACGCTGCTACTGCAGCGCTCCAACGATCACTCTGCGGCAAAGAGAGGAACTGCCTGCAAAACCTGATTGCAACCCTTAACAAAGGCTTATTTCGCCGGTGAAAATTAGATGGCTCCGTGGCTCGAAGGCTACGGTGCATGTGCATCCGGATGAGAGGTGGCAGTTCCATTCCTACCGCAGAAAATTTATTTTTCTTCTCCCGGCCTAGCTCCTTTCTTTTTTTTCCTTCTCCCAGTACTCGCATCAGCCCCTGTTAATTTATATGGTTGAAAAATTGGGTTCACCGTTTTGTTTATTTAATGAAACATTCACTATCATCCTCCCCTTAGCCCAGAGAAAGAAACTTAAGGTGCTCAAAATACCGTAAAATCGCGATGGCATAACCTCAAATTCGAACGGTCCATTAACTAAGATATTTCTGACAAAGTTTCGATATTCCCCCAACTACCACATTTGCCTTTGTGTCAGGATTTTTACGTTTGGTCAAGAATAGGTTAAATAAGACAGTTCCCCCGTAAAAACTCCTTTTTCTAGTGCAGACAACCACAAGTTAGATTATAAGAAAGACCAGGAGCGAGCGGGAAGTAAGCGCAGCGCGCGTAGTCGCCCGAAGGGCATTTAATTCCCCTGAAATGCCAAAAAAATTGTTATTTCTCTTATTTTAATCCACCCGAAGCCCTAGTTCCTTTGCACTTTCCTCAAAGGAAACTAGGTAAAACACAGTAGTATACTGATGGATTATTTACGGTAGAAATAATAATGCGACGCAAGAAGGCCCACGTTCAAGTCAAAAATATTCAAAAAGACCGTGCAAACTGTAACGCAACAGGAGTACCGAACGAGCACCGATCGGTGCAAATGTCTCGAAAAACAATGTCTGCCATCTTGACAAGTGAGCTGGCACAGGGTTGCCACTTTTTGCTGGTAAATTCCAAAGCTTGCTTAGATTGGCTCTTGAGCAGTGACATTTTACGCAAATCGGAAACGCTCCAATCCCCCCCCCCCCATTAAAACCCATGTATAGCATTGATTCAAGGGAGTGCAATGTGCACCTCCAGTAGTTCAACCTTTCATATGCATTTAAATGGACAAAATGCAGCATTGCCACATTTCAAGCAATGCTACTGCTCTTAAGAAAGATTTTCTTCTTAATTGTAATATTCTCTGCTTTTTGGCTTTAGTTTTATGATTTGCAACAAAATCTTTTGCAGAGGTCTTCTCAAGATGCTTATTGATCTGAATTTCATAGCTGACCGTTTTTTTTTCTCAAAATAATAAACTATTTACTGGTAGTTCAATTTTAAATGAACAGTGGTGCTCCAGTGGCAGAAGGCCGTGCCAGAGACGAATAGAGACCCAGCACAAAGCTTGCGACAATGTCCACTTTTCCACACTCAATTTTGGTCAGAACTCATCGGAACAACAGCCAATGGTTGTCTACTGTTCACGGGTGAGCTAAAAAGGAAGGCTCTGATTGGTCCACCAAAATAAGGAGCACATGGGTTGAATTCGCCAAGCCAAACCAAATCAAAACCGGTTTCTGTTTCCAGGAGTGCGCACCAATCACAGTCTTCCATTGAGCTTACCACTCAACTGTAGGAGACTGTGGAGTATTTAACTTGCCTCACTTTTTTAACATGGGAAGCATAGGGTGTGCTGCATCTCTATTTGTCTCTGGGCCGTACTGAACGCTGAAGATTCTCCTTAAGCACTCTATTAAGGTTATACAAGTGGTTTACATAAGGATACTCCTGTTTTTTTAAACTGGCAGCTGATTGTTATCTTGAAAATTCTGTGTCGACAATACCCTTGAAGATTAGATACAGGGTTTAATAGGATATAAAAGCGCAGTGACAACAGACAGTTTTGCTTTTTAGAGCAAAGGCGTGGATTTTGGATGTTAAGAGTTAGCACATTGTAATTTTAGCATCATTTTAGGTACAAAATTGAGCTAGGGTGAACTGTGTGCGGTTGGTTTTTCAAATCAGAATCTTCCCTCAGTGCAGTATTCTGGCTTATTTCTATCCCACAAATCTTCCCCCTCTCTCAGTAAGACTGAACAATGTTCAGATCAGCCGTTCGCTCAAATAAATAAGCAAAAGAGCTGATTCAACAGCTGGGGCAGCAAATCTTGACCATTTTACACTTCTTACATTTTTGTCTCCATTTTTCTGTAAACAGCTGAGCTTAAAATTGCATTAGCTTTTCTACATATTTCTGTAAAAAGCTGAGCTTAAAATTGCATTAGCAAAAATTCGCAGCAGACCCATTACTAATGAAAAAAAGAGTGTCGTTCTTTAGTTGAACACTAAAAATCGCACTAAATTATTTAAATTAAAACTTAGAAAATAAAACTAATAAACTTATAAAAGAAAGAAAAATAAATATTCCTGAAACTTATAGTAAAAATAAAAACCTTGTTTGATAAAGGATTGAGAACTCCTGGATGTCCAAACAAATCATTTTCTGCTACGAATCATTAAAAAATCTACAAGGAAATAAAGTGACTCTTCCATTGTAGAATTTGAATTCATTCAAGCGCGCAGTTTAAACTAAAGTTAAGTTATGGTATTTACAAAGAATTTACAGAAATTTTTTCATTGATACAATTTTACTCCGCGATGATGATGGATTCATTCTATTTTTTAATTGTTGTATTAAATCAAATATCTTTAACGAAGGCCCAACTTTCATTCCTGTTAGATCAATTATTTGTTCCTTTGTTAGAGCTAGTAATTCTTTCCCATCGATGTTCTGTAACAAACAAAAGTTCAAGATAATTTTAAAGGTTCAAACTAAACTTAACTCGCAAAGTGAATCACAAGTTTACCACAATTTATTAGAGAAAAGGTTTATGAAAAGTGGGTCAGTTAACAAAGTTAATCGGTAGCAGTGGCATGTAGTCAAGGAACTAAGATGAATCGCTGCTTCAGTAGCTATTAAAGTGAAAATAAAAATGCTAGTTTCATAAGCATTAGAAAACCCACCAAAATTCAATTGCAATCTAAGTAAAGAGATTCAACTAAATTAGAGGTTTGCATTGTAAAGTGTCCCTACATGACAACATTTATTTTGCCAATCAGGGAAAAGGATCTGTTGCGCAATCTTTTTTATACTTCATTTCCTCGAAGAACTTGATGAAAGGAGCTCACGGAATTTTCATGGTTTTCTTCTATCACGGGATCGTGAACTAAAATGCTTTCAAAGGTTTCAAAAATTTCAAGCGATTTGAAAAGATTTTGTTTCGGAGCAAAACTCGATGACGTCATAGTATAGGGCATACAGTGAACTGAAATAGTCCGTTTGCATGCCAATTGCAATTTGCGAAGACGCCTTTAAAAATGATGACTGATGCAACGAAAAAGAGGCCATATTAGTATTGTTTCGTGCCAAAATGCAAAAGCACTACCATCGGCAACACCGAAGCAGACCTATACTATGACGTAACCAATTATTTTTGCAGCAAGCCTTGACTAATTGTTACTTTTTCTAAGTTCCAGAGAAAATTTCATGAGTTTTTGTTTCCATCAGTTTTCTCGTAACAATTTACTTCAGAATTTGATATCTCTCGCTTTATAGCAAAAGTGCGCAACAGACCCATTGAAGAAGTGTAAGCGACAATTAGTTGTCTTCCTGAACTAAAAATAAATTGAGCCGAAGTCACAAACACTTACCTCTAACTTATTTCTGATTGATGAAGAAAGCCATTCTTCATCATATAAATGAACTAGCCTGAGGAGGCTGGTCTTGTTGACAACTCTCCACCCCCTCCCCCCTTTAACAGTAAACCTTCGACTTAACATTTCCATTACAGTTTTTTTACGGTTTTTTCCGTACAACACAGTTTTCTGTTGGTCCCAGCCTATTCCTCATGAGATTAATGTAAAAAAAAAATCATTTTAATGTTTTTGAGTCCGCAAAAAACCTTGATATAACGTTGAATTTTTGACCATCCAGAAAAAAATTAATACTTTTTGCCGTTTTGCGATTGGTTTCAGACAAAAAATGTTATCGGAAGGGAATGATGCACTGCAACTTAATGCACAGCTGTTGTACAGCTGGTGCCGACCAGTTTGGCACCATCACTGTGCCTGTGCTGATAACACCAGCTCTACACTACCCCGGATTCGCAAAATTGCAAGCCGAATAGCAAATGTTCGTCATTCTCTAAGAATGCAAAATGTTTCTGCAAGTCTGCTATCCACACTCTCCGCATACTCTGAGTTTTCAGGGCAACATTTGCCAAACTGATGGCAGACAATGCTGATGATGACCAGCCTCCCTCGAACTCGTACACTAAATTCCTTTTACTAAAGTCAATTTTGCCGACTCTGGATGGGGAAGGCGCGGCAAGTGCTAAGCCAAGTCGTACGGCTCTCAACTTGGCAAGTCTTGAACTATCACGAATGGCCATAAGCGATACGCAATAATCAGCGAATCCTTCGGTGCCGTGTGGCAGCCAGCGAAGCACAAGTGACGAGAGCTTCTTTGGCAGATAACACGTCTAAAATTCATCCGAACAAAATTTCCAACAATTATGGATATAGAGTCTTTTCTCCAGAATGACCTAACTGTCAAACTTTGATGAGCTTTATTTAGTGTATGCTTTACCATAGTACTGACCTTTCCACAGAAGTTGTCACAGTAGGCCGCACAATCATTGATTCGGAGAAATTCTGCGACATCATTGACTCCCCAATTGTTTGGTGTTACTTGCTGAGAATTACTACTTGCATCAGATAGACGTGGAATTACACTAGAGGTCTGCTTTGCTACAAAAGATGACTCCGTCTGAAAATAATAAGCCAATAAACATGAAAAAAAAAACAAAAGCAAACAGTCAATAAATCTATCAATGGGTGGGATAAGCAATCTTAGATTCGCAACTGAAACAGCATAGTTTGAAATCACATGCATTTATAGTGGAAACTAGTCAATTTTTCCAGTCCATTTTTAGTGAATAATTTATTTATTTATTGATCTATTTATTTATTTATCTATTCATCTATCTATTTATTCATTTATTATTATGTACAGAAACTCCCATTAACAAAGCATAGAAAACAAAAGAAAAAAAACTGCATGTTACAATAAGTTAGAAACTAAACAGAAAGACTACGGACTGGTACAGTACCACATAGAACAAAAATAGAAATAAAATACAATAAGAAACCAGAGTGCCCCAGCAAAATCAAGGGAAATAAAAGGAGTAAAATATAAAATAAACCAGTTAAATTACCTTGAAGTTTACCTAGAAAAACTATCTGACAAAAAGTACTCTAGTGCTTCACATTGCCCTGTTTTGATTCATTCAAGTCAGGTTTTGGACGAGACATTTTTCCTCACTTCTTGACAAAAATAAGTAGTAAAGTAGTAGTAGTAAAGTCCAGCTGCTCAAACACGGTGGTTCGTTATGCTGATATTTCACAGCAAACAACTGAACTGCGGGCCGATCATTTACTTTATCGTTCAACTGATCGTTAAAACTGTCTACGAGTGATGCTACTGGTCGAAAATTGTAAAACTTGGCTGTTGCTATGGTAACCATCGTTAAGAGTCTCATTTTATAAAGGCTATTCATGAGTTACCTTTAAAAAACGGACACTATAACGATGGTTACCATAGCAACGGCTAAGTTTTACAATATTCGACCAATAGAATCACTCATACGCAGTCTTAACGATCGGTTTAACGATGAAGTAAATGACCGGCCCTCTGGTTAAAAAAAAAAGAGGGAGGAAAGACAATCAAAGTACTCTCAAAACAAAGAATAGGAAAGAGGAGAGATATAGCGACCTGCCGAACACTCTCAAGGATGGGAAGGAGGCACCTAGAGCACACAAGGAGGTAAATGTGCCGGTTCGCGGCGCGATCCAAGCTTGTTGGACGAGAAGTGTCAGGAAAACGGCCCGATCAGGTAACCATGGCAACGAGTAAACTGATTGTTGGCGCGGCGGAGACGAAATACCGTGTAAAGGTCCTAATTCTTACCTAATCAGTCAGCATCTGGGTTTCCTCTCCGACGGGCCATCGTCCAGCGCGATGTCTATTATTGTAAATTGTGTTTCCTGTTTTAAATTTGCCTTTTCTCAGTTTCGGTTCTTATTCTTGTTTATTATAGGTACTTTTTTTAATTCAACTCTCATTTCTTTCCTTTTATTTCTGAGTTTGCCAATTTAGTTTTTAAGGTAATCCCTCAATTGTCGTGTTTCAAACTTTCTCGAACATTCTTTGTGGGAAAATGATTATTCCAACGCTGCGTAAGGGTCTAGCCGTTTCATTAATATTAGTAAATAAACACATTTTCCAATTTAGAGACTTATTGGAACATCCTTCTCAAGTATTATATTCCAGATCTTTGACCACACTAAAACATGAACAAAAAAAATAATTTAAAAACCAAATTTAAAAATCATCAACTTACACCAGACATTGGTGAGCCGGATGACATTGGTAACGACTGATCTGGCCCAGCCGGCTCCTCGCCAGTTTCTGGCTCAAGTTTTATCCCTGCGTCACTGCCGCTACCTTCAAAACGAACAGTTGATCCTAGATGTTGCCATTGATTCTTTTTTAATGTTCCTCTAACATTTGATTTATTATCCTAAAGGAAGAGAAAAAAAATAAGAATGTAATCGGAAAATTTTGATTTAAGGAGTTTGCTAAAAGAAAGGCAGATGAAGCAAAATTTAATTGTGAGAACACAGTAAAATTCTAAAACCGTTTATCAACATCAATCACTTCCGAAATGCTGGACAACATGAAGAAAATAATAGGTGCATTGGTGCAGCTGCGCTGCATTTACAGACAAAGTAGGAGCAAGACAGATAGAAACGGAGCACTGCGCCTAAATGCATTGGAAAAATTTGAGGCACGCTTTAATCTTGCAGAGTCAACAAAACAACTGTCAACAGCGCTTTAATTTAACCTGGTGTTGAGAGGGATAGGCTGGAGGTGAAAAGGAGGGTGTTCACCATTCAGGCTAAATCAGAGCACTGTTGATTGTTGTTTTGTTGAATCCGCGAGATCATAGCGCACCTCGACCGCAGCATTTACCCAATAGTGCTCCTCTATTTGTCTGCTACTTCACGCTGTTTCACATGGTATCATAAGAGAAAGGTTGAAGGTTCTAACCTCAAATAGCCCCTCAAATGACATTTGAAATAATCTTCCGAGAAAGTGTTCATAATGACCTAACATTTGAAGCACAAGCTTGTCTTTTCATCACAGGAATGTCGTTTTCCATAGCTCTTCAGCATTCTGGCTAATCAAGGTTATAAATAAAACTGTGACTCTTCTACTTCTGGTCGCAGGCAATCCTAAATTTAAAAAAAAAATAAAGTTTGAACTATTGGTTGTTTAACTTAAAACTCAAATAAACTTACTTGAAACTGGGAAGATTTCTCACTATCCTCATACAACGCGCTACAATCGATCGTGCTGAGTTGCTTGGCAATATTGCCTTGCTCTGGATTTTGAACTAATTTCCTTACACCACTATGAACTGGTTTGCTTCGCTTGTTGCGTTTTCTACCTCTTCCTATGGGTCGACTCACTGTAAAAAGTAGATAGATAATAGATTAAACATTTGTTAACAATGATTCTATGCAGCTCAGTTCTTGGGCAATTGACATTAATAAATTAACAGCTAAAATTCGACTTTTTCGACTAATTTAACCCTCGAGAGTCTGTGGGGAGGGGGTCTACAACAACCCCAGCAAGCTGATTGAAGACTTCATAGTTAAACAGATGGATAAAAACAGTGCACAAGCAACGCAATTGGAGAGACTGGGTTTAGAGCCGCGGTCTTTCGAAAACCAGTAAAATCATGTCAGTCGCTCATAATGTAAAGGTGTCTCTGAAGCAACCTTTACCAGACAAGCGACTGAACAATAATTTTCAAAAGATCACCGCTCCAAACCCGATCCCTCACCAACAGCATCATTTGCATACAGTTTTATCTATCTGTTCAAACTACAAAATCCCTGATCAGCTCACATGTCAGTTTTTGTTATTGTTGATAAAACTGTCATTATTTTAAACTGAATTATGGTACTTCAAACCAGTTCCTAAACAAACCAACTAGTATTCCGACAATGTCATTTAATCTCAACTTTTTAATTGCCTCAAAAATAATCTGATGTACAAAATTGCTTGATATTTTCAGGACTAAGACTTAACGAAGAGAAGGAAAGTTCCTAAAAATGTCAAGAAATTCTTTGCACTAGGCCTAATTTTAGAATAATATTAAAGTCAAGTAAAAATGACAACGTCTGAATTCGAGTAGGTCCCTTTAGTATTACTGAGTTAATTAGCAATGGGGCTGTTGTACACTTTCGCTATAAGCAATTTAACAGTTGATTCTCGCATAAAAACCTCGAAAAATAACAATGGCAGCACTAAAAACTTCCGAAATCCACTCTTAAACTCAATAAACGCTTTTATTTGCGAGAGCATAATGGTGGCCGAGGGCAATAAGAATGGGAGATTCCTATCTTAATTTCGTCACTCTTTCTATGCTGACAAGGATGATTCACAGAGTAATTAGTCATCAGAGTGATGATCCACATCTGATGAATGGTACCGCAACACCTAGTGACACCGATGTCAAATGAAAGTCGTCCCTTGTTGGTCACTTCTTGATGGAGTTACAGTATTGTTAGATGGGAATCTCCCACTGTTATTGCCCTCGGCCACCATTACGCTCCCACAAACAAAAGCGTTCATCAAGTTTAGGAGTGGATTTCGGACGTTTTCAGTGCTGCCATCGTTATTTTTGGACGTTTTTACTCTAGAATCAACTATTGAATCGCTTATAGCAAAAGTGTGCAACAGCCCCATTGTGGATGTTGTTAGACTTTTCAGGCTTATTAGGTTTTAAGGTAAAGATTTCTTAGGAAATGTTATGTTTTTAAAGGATCAGTGGTTCAATCCTTCACATTTTTATGGGAAACAAAGTTGGGTTTTTTTTTTTTTTTTTAATAAAATAAAAACAGATTGCAAGGACTTTTAAAGCTCTTGGTGAGCAAGTTTGAGTAAAATGGAAGAGACTGAGAGTGGATAAAAAAAATTGAATATTTCCCATTGGAGGCTCATACAGTCAAAAATAGGGTTGTGCGGTACTGATTACGGTATTTTTTCGGTATTTAGCTCTTTCTTTGACTGCAGCCTCTAAATGAGTGAGATTGATAAAACCGCTGTGGGTGACGTAAGCCAGAAGCCAACTAAACACTATAAAACTGTCTAAGTATTGATACATAGCATTCCCGCATCATAGTACCTTCAAATTCCCTAAAAGTTATGTAAAATACCGAAAAAAATCAGCCAGTTCGGTATTTTACATAACTTTAAGGGAATTCAAAGGTATTATGATATAGAAATGCTACTTTGACAGTTTCATAGTACTTAGTTGGCTTCTAACTTACTTCACCCACGGCAGTTTAATCAGTCTCACTCTTTAAGAGGCTGCAGTCAGAGATATAGCTAAAAACCAAAAAAATACCGAAATCAGTACCGCACAACCCTAGCTCATACAGTCAAGAAGATTCCGGAACTATCATAAAATCACAGAAAAAACAAGTTTTACAAAACAAAAACTAACCTTGATTGATACCATTTTTACTAGGAGGCCTAGGCGGTTCTAGGCGATGAGATACTAATTCACACCAGCCAACAGGATAGATATCACAACTACTTGAATCCAACCACTGATCATATTCCTCCTCCCAGCCATCAAAATGAACTTTCAACAGTCTGTCCATGATTTTCGAAACGGTCGCCACGCAAACATATTGAGGATTCATCAAATCAGCCGCCTCTAGTTTCATTCCTTTGATGAACTTGTGCATCGGCCGATCCTGGTGACAAATGGAAACATATTCATTAATGAGGGTTCCTACAGCAAATCAAAGACTTAAACGGGAATATGTATACTGTGAGGTGATAAAGCAATGAGTGAACGATGTCTGGACACTGAGACCCTCTCAGTCACTCAGCTCCTATAAAATTATAAGGACAAAGGACAATAAAGGACAAAAGATAAAGGACAATATTTACCCTTGTGAGCCCAAGAGGCAATCTAAAATGACCCTGGGCCAGTTTTTTTGGCGTAAAACTTTCACTTTTTTTAAAAAATAAACTGTGGGACAACATGAAATCCAAGATCAGATACAGCCGACATTCATGCCAATTTTTATTTTTTTGGACAATAAAATAATTCAGATAATTCAGCTTTTTAGGCTTATTAAACTTATCAGTTGCAGATAAAAACCAGGTCAATTAATGATTTTTGGGAAATGTCATGCCATTTAAGGATCAGTGTTCCAATTGTATTATATTATTATAGGAAATAAACTAGTGTTTTGCCGGATATTTTAGAAAATCCAGAAAATTCAATTTCTGAATGATGAATGTGTGGAAAGACTCATTTTCTTCACTCACAAAAACAACATTGACCACAAGAATTGAAGAAAAAAAAAATTCTTACTAGAACAGCATGGAAGTCAAAACTTTTTTTATATACTATTTATAAGTGCTGCTGGAGGGAAGGGGGGGGGAGTAAAATTTCCCACCCATATATTTGAAGGTTTTCAGGCAAACTCACTTCATCCTCTTTATGTAGGTAATTTGAACTTAATAAACTTGCAACTTAATTGATTACAATATTAAAAGTCCCTGGGCCTTCAAGATTATAGAAAGACTTTAAAGCGGCCAAAATGTATAAAACATGCATTAACGAATAAACTGGCAACTTAATTGATTACGATATAAAAAGTCTCTGGGCCTTCAAGATCATGGAAAGACTTTAAAGTGGCCAAAAGGTATAAAACATGCATTAACGAATAAACCGCCAATAATTTTCTAAAAATTACAAACCTTAAACCGGTTGAACAAATTGACTGGAGCTGCAGCAGAATTGGTGGCAGCTAAATATTCGTTCCAATCAAATTTATTGAGTTGATACCCTTTGGGTGGTGTCAATGGCAATCCGTTTTTGGCACAGAAACCGATTGGAAAAATACAGGATGATGTGATGTGGTAACAGAACCAGTCCATGGAATTTGGATCTTCGTCATAACAGTCAACTCGAATCATTAAATAACCATCATTTAAAACCTTGAAAAGAAAATAAGAATACAATAATTAGATATGATTTATAGTATTTATAAAGTTACACATTTTATGTAAAGAGTAAACATTGGGGCGAGGCCAATGGAGCTCTAGCAACATTTTCTGGTAGGTAAATGGTTTCCAAGCTATGCGTTTGTTCTTTGTTCTGCTTGTATTTCAAAGCAAATGACTGAATGACTGAACTGAGAATACAAAAAGAGAATAGGAAGGAAAAAAAAAAAAAAAAGCAGAACAAAAAACGATGAATCTAGGTAGTAAAAAAATCCTAAAATTCAATAGACTGTTTCAGTGACTATCTGGTTTACCTGATGATTTCATGACAGTACGTAGATTTGGTTCCTAACTGCTAACTTCTAGCTCTCTCACTCTTATGTGACCCTCACTGACACTATCTCAATCTGTGAGTCAAACTCAAAAAACCAATGTTTTCAGTTAGATTTGATGTAAAATATGAGTTCTACGGGTCATTTAATGGCTATTCTATAAGAAAAAAAAAAGAAAAAAAAAACAGGGATGATTTTACAGGGGTTTAAAACCACGAATTTAAGTTTTCACACCCCTAAACAATTGAACAAAATCTCTTGACTGGAACAATAAGTCAGTTGCATAGTGTAAAATAAACTATGGAAAATTGGATGAAAGAATTTTTGAAGTCAAAATGACCTTATACAATGGTACTTTCAATGACGGTGGGTTAAAAATCGTTTTTTTGCCTGATTTCTTAACACATACCGCTCGTGTGTTGATTCCCACTTGAGAAACTCCATTCACGATTCCTAATCTGTTTGTACAGTGCTGTGTAACACTGGAAAAGTGGATACAACTCTTTGGCACCTTGGCGGCAGTATGTTGAGCAACTAGTGCATGCCTGGTTCACATTTTTGTCAGTAGAGTGCAAAATGCGTGCTACAGCTGCTTTAAAACCCTGTTATCTTCGGTTAAAATAAAAGCGGAGCAAAACGTGCATGCAGAACAATTTAAGCGGTAACGGTTAACTTTTTTGACTGTATGATACTGATAGACATACATCACCAATCAATTTTATGACTTTTGAAATGATGGGGGTATTTTTATCCTTGAAGAGCTTAAAACAATACTTGAGAGAATTTCAAGCAGACTAAACAAATTAGACAGAAAAATAGAGGTTCCATGAGCCTTACCTGTTTGACAGTAGCTGCACAAATTTCGGATAAATTCAGAGGATCTATCGCTTCTAGTTTCATGCCTTCTTGAAACGCTAAGCCGGAAGGGAGATGTTTGTACTCAGGAATAGGAAATAAATCTTCAGTTGCATCGTCTTTGTCCCGCAGACCTTTCGTGCATCGGTCAAGATATTCAGGGGGTGCATCAAGAATATGTCCAACACGTGTGGCCCAACCGACAGGATGTATTAGAGGTGAATCTTCATGGCACCAAAATACTGAGGAAAAATGGCAAGTTCAGTTTATTTATTTTGAATTGGTTAAAAGACAGAAATATCTATAAGCGACATGCCAAAAGTTGGCCAAAGTGGCAAAAAGTAAAAAGTTGTTAAAAGTATAGGCCACGTAAGGCACAATACATAACATAACACTTCGCTTCTACCCACCTACCCAGAAATTTTTGAAGGTTTTCGACACTTCAAGTCTAGTTTTTACCAAAATCATGTGTCATATCAAAAAATAACAGAGGCATTCACAGAACTCTTTCATAGAATCAGAAAAATTTGTCAAATTTGACATATTCGCTCCGACAGCATAAAATTTGGTCCGTCACAGTTTACAGCTCCCCTACAAATCTCTCTTAAAACTACCTTAAAAACTTTTCAAGGCCACCAATGAATTTCAGGTAAAAAATTAGGGAGGGTAGATGGATTCCCTATGGTTAACCACAATTGGTGGAAATTAAACAAACTATGTCGAAGAGCCATGGAATTGTATCAAACTTTGCAGGCCTTTCCAGGAAGATGATCACGGAGGATTGAATCGTTATCGTTATGCTAATCCGATCAAATGCGTTAAATCAAATGGGCTTGCTACAGCGCATTTTAATTGCGCAGGGAACCACTTCCTAACCTCTTCGTACTTCAGTCGATAGAAATTCCAGCGAGCGGAGACCGGTCGGAATCTCTGTCGTTTCAAGTAGGAAAGGTGAGAAAGTGGTTAAAACTGGTTACCTGTGCGATCGAGATGCGCAGTAGCAAGCCCATTTGATTTTAACGCATTCCATCTGATTGTAATCGGATCGTAAACAATAACTACGATTTGATCCTCTGTGGTCAACCCCCTGTCTATTTTCAAAGAAATGTTTGGGGGGGGGGGGGGGGAGGGAGTCTTATTTTGACCCTTAGAATACACTTTGAAATTATTTTACATAGGTTTAAAAACATCCAATATTCATTGATTTTCCAAACTATCTCAATGATGTCCAAAGTTAAGTTATATGTAATGACTTTCTGACACTTAGAACATAAACTGAATTGTGCTTATCCCGGTTATTCCAAAAAAAAATAAAAGGGAAATCGTGAATTCTTGCACTCTCAAAAACACCTTTTCCTTTTTTTTGCCCTTTTTATTTCATCCAACTCATTCCTCGGATAAACTTATCCATAGGATGTGAAATCATTGATCGCGTTAAATTAAAGAGAGGCATGAACAAAAAAACTTACCATCTTCATTAGGATTAGAGTCGTAGTATCGTAACTGCAGTCTTTTTCCAACTATTTTTTCAATTGTTGCTACTTTGACATGAGATATACGATTCTTATCAACAACTTCTAAATTGAGATCACACCTACAAAAACAAATTTAGCAAATTGAAAGATTCACCTTCTCTTAAAACTTCAGGATGATAACCATGCAAAATAACAAGTTCTAGCCACATCTAAGCACATAAAAACCTGGTTTGGAAGAGGTCATTTCAGATGAGTAAGTCTCTGACACTTATCAGTGTTTGTGCACTTAAGCCATTCTGAGCACCAAGCTTAATGCGCATATCCGCAATCACGTTGACTGCACAGAAACATTGAGGACTGTTAGATGTCAACACATCTGGAAGGACCCCTAATTTAACCCCTCGTCCCTGAAAATGACGCATCCAGCTCGTCATGGAAAATCCGCAGTTGTGCTCAAGAATTGTGGCGTTTCTCCGATAGGTGGCGCCACCAGCATCAAAAGAACTGTTCATGCAAGCAGTGCGACCAACCTCAAAACTTTTCTTCACTCTTTTGTATCATAGGTTTAGTGGATTTTAAAATTAAATCTTCAGTGAATGGATTAGTATTGAAATCAAGACCTAATTTTTTTACGTCCTCATGGTCCCACATTTAGATGATTGGTAAGTACTTACAGCCATTTAAAACCACCACATAGGGGCTCACCATCCAACATTTTTCGGGGACCATCAGGAACAAACAAAATTTAGGCTCAAGCAGCCAAGACTACAGTTCATTAGAAAAAAGACAGCTCATTTCAACTACGCAAAGAGTGCATTTTTACTGTAGTCAAATTAGACGAACGTAATTCATTCTCTGGAGAGGGTAAAAATGTGTCTCTAACGCTTTCATTGTGAATCAAAAAGGTTGTCTTAGATCCTCAGATTTTGTACCTACTGATGCGCTTTTTTATTCTCCAGAGCGCGCACCGGTGCAGCTCTAGTGCACCGGAGTGTTTTTTTATTTCGGTGCTCCAGCACCGGAGCGCACCGAAGTGTTTTTTTATTCGCGGTGCGATGCGCTTGGAGCTGCTCCGGTGCAAGCTCCAGTATATCGGAGTTGAAGACCGATGCACTGGAGCTGGAGCTCCGGAGCTTCTGCAAGTGACCGGTGCTGCACCAGACAGCTTCGGAGCAGCTCCAAAAGCTCCGGGTTATAGCACCGGTGCGGATTCCGGAGAATAAAAAAACGCTTTATTTCTTTCAAGGATGATTCAAAAAAAGATCCCAATGACTAACCCAAACACTACATATTCTGATTAGTCATAATTGTTGAGTGAATGTTTTGAAACTGAAACTAACACTAACTCTATTTTTCTGGTTCCTTTGAGGGATGTTATGAAAACGCCAGCATTCTTAGCATCACTCTTGAACAGTGATCTAAATTCTCGTTCAAGTCTCAAGAATCATCTTGAATGGTAAGTCAAATTTTTAAGGGATAATAAAACTTTTTTTAGGAGCAATAGTGATGTTTTCCTCTTAATTTATGGTGGGTGCAAACCATGCGTGTCACATAAGGAGTTAAGAAATGAATTCTGACACAAATTTTTCACTGACACCAAACTTTGGCTGACCCCTCGATTATTAGAACAATGTGCGCATGACTACTACTGAACTGAATTTCAAAAACTCCAAGTGACCCATTTGAATGTTACCAAAACTCAAAACAGATAAAAGGTAGAGTGAAATAAATACCTGAATCGAGATCTCATGCTATCTTGAACTTTAGAATAGAAGGTGGAGGGCAACGTTCTTGCTCCAGTCAGTCTTCGCACTAAAAAATCTTTCCAATCTTGAAATTTACTTTCTATGGCTGAAAAATTAAAAGATAAATTGAAATATGCAAGAGAATTGATATCAAAATTGCCATTTAGTAAATATCTCCACGGAAATGACGCGCAGAAAAAAACCCTTCTTAGTGCACCTAGAAACATAAACATCCTTTGATATGGAAAGTATCAGACCCGTAACCCCCACCGTTACCGAGGTACGTTGATCATAGGTGAGTCAGTCAGTTAGCAACTGAGATTTGTATAAAAAGATAAAATGATACAACATACATCTGGCTCAAACATTTGAAAATGATCTTTTCAGGTTGATTAAAAAATTTTATTTGAGTGAAAATATCATTAATAGCTTACTTTTAGGAGGTATTAAAGGTTTTCCACGAGTTGCACACCACCCGACAGGATGAACGGATGAAGAGCATAGATTTACCCAGAAATCTTTACAGCAGTTATCGCCAAAGCCTTCGTACCGCAGTAGTGCTTTGTAACCTACAGAGGAAGAGAAAAAAACCATCAGATTAAGAACCTTTAACTATGCAGTTTTTTACACAAAGGACACAATTTTTCAACAACTACAATCCTAAAATCCAAATTTATTTTAATAAAAAATTAAGGAAATTAGGAAAAAAGGACAGAGGGATCTCCCTCATCATTTCTCATCTAATTCTGTAAGCATCGCAAAGTCATTTGCACTCCTTTCACTGACTGCACCTGTATTACAACATCACAGGGCCGCAGAATATGTCTTCAACGAGGAAAATTTCACGCAACATCCATAGAACTTTGCCGCATTTTTAAAACTTTTACTGCAAAATCTGCATTGCTGAAAAAATGACAATCTTTTAGCATGACAACACGCCTGACAAAATTTTCAATTTTTGGAAAAAGGGTCCACACAGTGTCAGTGCTTGATTGAAAAGTCTACATGAATTTCCGCATGATTTTGTGGGAACATGCACAAAGTGCGATGCAAACAATATCAAAACGCCGACCGAAAACTTCTCCCCTCACAATTTCCACTCGGAAGCATGAAAAAAGCAGAAAATATTAGATTTCTGCACAATTCACGGTTTGAAATGGGAAATTTTACGCGTGATCTTGTGCTATGAGGCGGATTTCGCGTTATTTATGTAAATGACCCGATTTCGCATTTTGTTGCATTTTGCATTTGAACTCGGGAGAAGGCAATCTTTACTCTGTGGCGATCGAGCGCTGTCCACGATCCAGGTCCATCCGACTTCCACTCGTCAGTCAGAGAAGTACGCGGCTTTTACCGCGAGAGCGCTCCACCGCATTTCACAGGGCATTTCTCATCTTCTCATGACCGCGAGCCGCAAACAACCTCTCTGCTAAAACTTAGTATTGTTGCGACATTTCCACCAAGACTATTCATCAGCGGACTCCCCCATAGGCCCACGAAGAGTGCCTATAACTCCTACCTGGGTCCCAATCATCTAGCATGTATACCTAGTACAGCCATAAATATTGTTACGCGCTCAAATGGACCTAGCGTCACAGAATAATACAACCAGAACGGAAACCCTGTCGGATTTTTAAGCAAATTCATTTCACGTCCGCCATGTTGGGATATAGGATGTTTACATCTGGATTCGCGCACGAAAAAAAAATATAGGACATGATCCGCGAAATTTTCATTCTGAATAGCAATAGAATAAAAGTGAGGCCAGAAACTTAAGATTTCTTTCCAAAATTTACAGAAATAAGTGAGTTTCAACACAAATCACACACGTCTGCCATGTTGGTAAATGGGATGACAGCGTTGCCTATTGGTGCCGTTAAATTCCAAACTTGCTTCCATAGGCTCTTATGGGAGTTTCCGTTCTGATTGTATTATTCTGTGCTAGCGTAAAATTGGTTGGAAATAAGCCCATATATTCTAAAACTGTATAAAAACAGCTTTCAAACGCACTAAAGTTTTTGAAAATTGGTTTACTTGGACGCTCATACTGTTCAATTAAACATTGAAAAATTAATTATCCTTTGGACACGAGAATATAAGGAAAAAAATTTTCATGATTCTTTGATAAAAAAATGAATCAGTGTTGAAGTATACAATGATGCTTTATTAGTACAGTGTTCAGCACATTAAAATTGGAAAAGAATAATGAAAATTTGGTACCATCATCCAAAATGATTTCCTCCTTTTTGAATGCAAAGTTTCAAACGCCGTCTCGAATCTCGGATGTCTTGAAGAGGGAGTCCCGCTGCCACTTGGATGAGACTCTTTTTCAATGATTCCGAGTTCGGATGCCGTTTTTTTCATGCTTCGGTCTCCAAAATGTTTCATAAGCCATAGCCCAACAGGTTAAGGTCTGGACTTTTGGAGGGCAAGTCAGAAGCTTTGATGAAGTCGGGAACATTCATCTCCAGCCAGTCAAACTTTGCATTCAAAAAGGAGGAGCTCATTTCGGATGATGGTGCCAAATTTTCATTGTTCTTTTCCGATTTTAATGAGCTGAACACTGTACTAATGAAGCATCATTTCACACTTCAACACTGATTCATTTTTTTATCAATGAATCATGAAAAACCAAAACTTATTTTAAATCAATTTTTTCCTTATACTTGCGTCCAAAGGAGAATTAATTTTTCAGTGTTTAATTGACCAGTATGACCATCCAAGTAAACCAATTTTCAAAAACTTTAGCACCTTTGAAAGCTGTTTTTATACAATTTTAGAATATATAGAGGTATATGGGCTTATTTCCGACCAATTTTTTGCTAGGTCCATTTGAGCGTGTTACAGTATTTATGGCCGTACTAGGTATAAGGTTTTTACTTGATTTAGAAGAAACGACATTCTAATGTCTCTAACAATTGTACATTGGCTGTAAAGCATCTTACCTGAGATTTCTAAAACAGAAGCTACCCAAAACGAATCAGGGAAATCTTCAGAGAAATTATCACAATCCGTATTTTCAACTTCAACCTTCATGCCAATGATTACATTATCCCAGCAATCCGTCATAGGAGCCTGCAACATCGATAAATACAATAGTTATTAAATAAATAGTTCAAAAGATTATTTTCACTTCTTCACTCCTATATGGTAGAGCAAGAAAGTATTGTGACCTTACAAAATTTTAAAATTGAATTTTCTCTGTTTCTTAGCATTTCACGACTCCTTGAACCCAAAATTCGACTGTTGTACATAAAAATCAAGTTAGGAAGGTATTGATTACAACCAAGGTTAACCAAGTTCTTAAAAATTTATAAAACGAGAGTTGCATTTTATTTTGCATGGATGATCCTCTGATTAACGTGAAAGTTATGTCTCCTCGCTTCTGATAGGTCAGCGGTGCAGTTTTGAGAGACCAATAAGCAAGCTGCGTAAGACTGTCCATGACAAACAAAATGAGCCCCCACATTCTTTACAAGACATTTCAAACAATATTTTAAGTTCCCGACTCCCCAGAGGTATGTTTTTGATAAGCCATAATAAACCTAATTAGAATTTGATCATTAGAACAGTTGATGCATTAATACATTGTTGGTGCACAGAGAAACACTTAGGCAGGCATAGGCAGTAAAATATAAAAGTTCTACATTTGGGTACAGCTTGAATGGAGGACTAAAAATTTCAGTGAGTTATGGTGCAAAGATGATTTAGATTAAAGAAACATTTTTCTTTTTCAGTAATTTCATTCAATTTAGCTTATCTTTACTGGTCTCATATTTTGCCAGAAAATTGATCACGGTTATAACGGTTTTAATAGTAGTCGTAGTGGTTGTAAAGTCCAGCCGCCCAAACCATGTGTTCGTTATGCTTGTATCTCAAAGAACTCGTTTCTGGTTCCTTCATTTTTTTCTGAACATCCTAATGCTAAGCAGCAGTCAGTAAAATTCTAGCTTCGTAGTCTTTTGTAGGGTGCTTTGAAGTGGCAAATATCATTTCAGGTAAACGGAAACCAGATACCGCTGTCTGAAGCCACAATAATTCCAAAATTCTACTGATTTAAGGGCTTTATAGGCAAAATACTGAGAAGTCCAGGCAGAGTGTGGGCTCAATTCAATATTTTTGCTATCATAGGAGAACAGGAAAAAAAAACAAAACTGGAAAAGTTATTGCTGCTACATAACAATATGATGCAAAGAATTCTTGTTCACAGAACCACACAGAGGTGCAAGGAGAAAATTGCTGACACTAAGGGACAATTCTAATAATTTGAGAGACAGGTCCCAACTTTTGTTAGGTCCCAACGATACTTGGAATAACGTAACTTGTGGCTTGCACAAACTCAGCGCTAATCGTTGGTCACCAATCAACAACAAACTTAGAAGCCCATCTTGAAACGGTCTTTTTTTTGGAGAAAAATTGAGGTTAGGTCAATGAGCTATAACTTTAGAGTGGCAGCGGGCTGGTCCACCTTAAGCTACACAGGGTAGAAGGAATCCCAGGAAAAAAAAGAATTTGGACAGCAGATTCCAAGGTTTGAGGTTAAATTTTGTAGATCATTTCTGGCGATGCCCGAATTTGTTTACGGAACGACCAGAAACAACCTACAAAATTTAACCTCAAAATCGATTTTTACGGCAAGATGGCAGCACCCTAGGTGACAACAATGAACCAGCGGAACGTTCCTTGATGTTCCACTCTAAAGTTATAGCTCATTGGGTTAGGTTAAATGTTCTGGACCAAGTGTGACCAACCCAAAGATACACCGAAAATACTCCAAAGAATGTTATCATGAATGTGGGCCATACTGTACACAGTTGGCACATCTGTTTTTCATAAGGACGGGAATAGAAAACGATCACCATTTTGAGTGAGGTTAGAATTACGACGGGTCTAGACCCACTCTAAGTAACATAAGCCTAGGCCTAAACCGACGCCTTCGATGCAGTATGATGCTTTACATTAATTGAAAGTGAGGTCAGGTCTGCCATTTGTATGCACGCCTTAAGTACCAGCGGGACCAAAACAAATTTGGGCCCAGTTCAAATAAATTGGTTTCAGTGAGAGAAAACAGTTAGTAATTTTTCATAATTTTGAACCAGTATCCATCAATGACTTTTCAGACTTCTTTCCTTTGCTGCACCCTTGGGTGGCATTCTAATTTAACAAAATTTCGGATTACTCGTTTAGAAGAGAGCTAGTTGTTACAGACAATGTCAATGGTGCACTCACATGTTTAAAATTGAAAACAGGGGCAGCCTCAAACTCTGGATCATTTAACTGTGGCAGCCAATCGTAGGATTGCAAAAGCTCCGAATTTAGCTTTTTATCTGGAGGAAACGGAGGTTCATCTGGTAATAATAGAGGCAGAGGAGGTGGTATTTGACAGATGTTTGGTTTAGATGGAGGGTCCACCTGCATATTTCCACTCTAGAAACAGAAAATAATACATTCAATAAAAACTTATCTTGGCACAAAGCACAGATTAACCCTTTTGAGACTAAAGCCGGGTTAATGATTAGACGCAGCACAATGTACTGCGCAGAACCAAATTTTCTTGACATCTTCAATCAGAAGTCTTTCAAAGCCTCTCTTGAAACTGGGGGTTTGGGTAGTCCCAAAGTGCTTGTTGGAAACCAAATTTTACTGTTTGAATCTGGCTGTTCGAATTTGGTCAACAGTTTTAACACCAAGCAGAGAATATGCTGCTCCATTTATTCGGCAGTAAAAACACTATGCTCAACCATTTCCGTATCCACTTACGTAAATATAAGCAAGTCAAACCTAGCTTCATATTGTTCATTAAATCAATTTTTTTTCATAAATCTCGGATTTTTGTAAAAGTACAATAAGGTACGGTAACATCCAATTTTACAAGGAAATCTTTGATTTTTCCGGTAAATTGTACTCAGAACTTACATGAGCGCCCAAAATTTTACATTGTCTTTTTTACGCCTGTCTTCACCAGTGCGCTCACTTTTTGAAACTCTGGATGCTGATAGGTCAATCCTTGCGCTCATTAGGAATGGTTTTTGTCCTCCCTTCTTTGCCAGTTGAAACGCAAGCAGCTATGCTACTGAACGCAAGGCCTTGCGTCTCATTGGGAACCAGACTTGGAACTTCAATCTAAAATGATATTAAACTCTACCTGATCTTGTTCCAGCTGTTCCGATGGTTGTTGTTGTTGTTGCTGTTGTTGCTGCTGCTGTTGTTGTTGTTGCTGTTGTTGCTGCTGCTGCTGTTGTACTTGTTGCTGCTCTTTCTGGCTTAAAGTAAGATAAAACCTCTCTGCATCTTCATTCGCCAACTTGACACACTGCATACTACAATATCGCCGCTCTCTAGTATAAAACGAGTGCTTTACTCCTATCGCTCCACATTTTTCACAAACACCTGTAAGTGATAATTTTTCTTGTTGTTATTTACATTTCTGACAAAATTTACCTGATTCCTGAACATTTATAACTGGTCAGGAGGAGAGTTACAGCGAGGCTGCTGTTTTGCGTATAATTAATCGCACTTTTCAATTCACCGATGATTCAACAGGTTGAGAAAAGATTACACAGTTCAATTCAATGTATGACTGTGATGCACGAATATGCTTGCATCTGTTATCTTTTCTCAATCAGAGGAATCGTCGATGACTTTAAAAAACTTGCGGATATTTTAATTAATTAACAGAGTTTTCACCGATTGAGAAGAGATTACAGATCAGCGTATTTTCGTGCATTTCAGTCATATATTAAATTGAACTGTGTAATCTTTTCTCAACCGGTGGAGTCATCCGTGAATTGAAAAATACAATTAATTATACGCAAAACGGCAGCCCTGAGTTACAGTGAAAGTTCGATGTGTGGAACATCCTCTAAATGGAAAATTTTGCAAAATGGAATTTTTTTTCAGCACCGTGAAACCTCCCATACTCTGACTTAGGCCTGTGCGATGTCTCGTTTGGTCCATCGAAGTCGCTTCAATGTCGATTTCCAAAATCGGAGCGCTGTATCAAAACACCGAAAAATAATAAAAAAATATCGAAACATTGATCTAAATTGAAACATTGATTGGTATCGAATCATTGATTTACATAGAAACAATGAAACATCGATCTGAATAAAAGCATACAATTACATCAAAATACCAAGACGTCAACAAAAAGATTAAAAAAAAAAAGTAAAGCATGGAATTTTTTAATGCCATATTTCTTGATTTTTATTTTAAAGATCGATCGAAACAGTGACCAACATGACCCTTTGATCGGAAAATGGAAACCTCATTCCATAATCCCACCATACATTAATCGCGGTCTGGATCGATGTGTCGATATTGATTGATGCTTCATTGTCCATCGATATGGATCAATGTTTCGAGCTGGATCGAAGTTGCAATGTTTCGATGTATCAATGATTTGATGCATCTAATGAGACATCGAACCGCATTCGATGTCCCTTAAAAATCGAACAAGTAAGTGTCAATGCATCGAACATCGCAGAGGCCTACTCTGACTGCAATTTCCTAAGTGGAACTTTCGCTAAGTGGAATTTTTATCGGGGCAGGACCGAGGTTCTACACAACAAACTTTCACTTTACACTGTGCGTAGAAAAAGAAAAATTCAATGATGAAATAAATGAAAGTAAGGTTGTGTAACTTTACAAGTCTAAAGTTCTTGGTAGCTCAACATTAATTGTCAGGGGTCAAATCTTAAGGTGCTTCAGCCCTAAAAATATTCAATTTAAATCTACTTGTCAACTTAATAAAAGCTTTTACACGTGCAACTGT
Organism: Trialeurodes vaporariorum; assembly: GCA_011764245.1. Classification (NCBI taxonomy): domain Eukaryota; kingdom Metazoa; phylum Arthropoda; class Insecta; order Hemiptera; family Aleyrodidae; genus Trialeurodes; species Trialeurodes vaporariorum. Next base: position 81,361,535 of record VMOF01000111.1, on the reverse strand, counting down.
AGTCACATCTTAAAGCAGGTACCATGGGAGATTTCTGTCTCAATTTTGTTATCTTCTCTGCATTGACAAAGGAACATTCATGGAGAAAGTGACAAAAAAGACAGGACTAGGACTACCCAATCGTACCTCCGTAACAGGGCTGCCGTTTTGCGTATAATCAATGCTATTTTTCTATTCACCGATGATTCCACCGGTTGAGAAAATATTAACAGTTCAGTTCAGTGTATGACTGTAATACACGAAAATACTTGCATCTGTAATCTTTCCTCAACCGGTGGAAACGCCGTTATTTATTAAAATACAGTGAAAACCGCTTGTCTCGGACACGGCGTTAGCCGGAAAACCGCCTATCTCGTATTTTTCGGCCGGTCCCGTTTTTTCGTCCATAAGAACAATAGAAAAAGATCCCGCGTTAGCCGGAAACCGCGTTTCTCGGAAAACCGCTTATCTCGGAAATTTCTCCGGTCCCAACGCAAAAAAAATCCCGTATGTTTCGGATTTTTACGGAAACTTTTTTCTTTTTCCTTCATTTCTCCCTCCATTTTACCTCACGAACGTGTTTCGTTTTTTCATCATGAATCAGCTGAATCGGCGGGGAAGAGTGCCACCCCTCTAAATATTGCAGGGACTAAATAATGATGCACTTGACATGACGGGCTGCCGCGCCGGCTGGTGAGCATTTACGGGGGGTTTAACCCCACGCAAGTATTTACTCTCATGAGTCTCACTCATACTCACTGTCCAACGTCTTTTGTTGGGGGGGCGTCAAGCCGTAACATTTATTTGGTCCCAGATCTTCAGATCATTCAACAATCATGCCGACAAATAGTTACTGCCCTTCATCATAATAAACCGTGTGTGTCTCGTACTTATTTTGCGGATGTTTGTGTGTAACACCACTTTGGTAAAATCTAAGTTTCAATAAAATTCCAGCGGCGCCATTTCACCGATTTTCGGAGAGAGAGGCACAGCGATGACTTTTTTTTTTCATTGAGAGGCTAGGGGGGGGGGGTGTGTAGAAGCCCCCCCCCCCCCCCCCCCCGATGGCACTGCTTTGAGGCTTGGTAATAAGATAAGCCGTTTCTGATAACGAAAAATATACGTGAATAGAAGGCGAAACACTTTTAGCGAGATAACACGAAAATCGACCGCAATTATCGCGATTTAGGACATCAGGAGCAAAAAACCATTTTTCTCAGAAAACCGCTTATCTCGGATTTTTCGGCCGGTCCCAAGCCGATCCGAGACAAGCGGTTTTCACTGTATCCGCAAGTTTTTTAAAGTCATCAACAATTCCACCAGTTGAGAAAAGATTGCAGATGGGAGTATTTTCGTGCATTACAGTTATACGCTGAACTGAACTGTGTAATCTTTTCTCAACCGGTGGAATCATCGGTGAATTGAAAAATAGCATTGATTATACGCAAAACGGCAGCCCTGTCTGAAACAACCAGAGACAAATAAGGACCCAGTGCAAGCTATACTTCCCATCTTAAAAAAGAGAAGCAAGTCAGATGCTCCAATTTCATTTGAGAGTCATCTGCCTCAACAACAAACAGTCGCCTACAGTTGAATGGTGAGCAAAAAAAAAGGCTATGAATAGTCCGCGGTCTCGAAAACAGGTTTCATTTTGGCTTTGCTTGGCGAATTCAAACCGCGCTCTCTGTATATCCATGAACCAATCACAACCTTCCTTTTCGCACATCAGTCAACAGTAGGCAAGTATTTGTTGTTGAGGCCGGTGATTTTCAAACGAAACTGATCCAGCAAAAGTGCCACCTGTCGCAAGATTTGGGCTGAGTCTCCGGTAAATGTTTTATTGAGAGTTCCTGTTTTTTTTGCAATCACTACTCTGGCATCAAGTTACTCCATAAATCTCCTTTGTAAGTATACAGAAAGTGATAAAAATTCAGATAGGAATCCATTCTGATGCCTACATACATATTGATGTCATTATGGCCTCTAGTTCAAATTTTCTTAGTTAGTTAACTCGCAGATTTCTGAAGTTTTCAGTGTCAATTTTGTTTGAACTGGTTTTTACATGAAAAACGGAACTTACTACATCTGCAATCAAAGCTTGCAGCAGCCCCATTTTATGCAAGTTTATAGGTATTCAACAATTTAAAAGACCTTGACCAATCTTGTTCATGAGTTTTTTTCAGATTTTGGAAAAAGTGTTTAATGAACACCCTACGAGTCCCACACAATATCACAGTGAAGTGACATTTCTGACCAACAGTCCTGAGATTCGTAAAACATTTTGATACAACTTCAAACAAACCTCTTCCTTCCGGCTGAATAGGTATCACATTATGATCAGTATCACTTTGATAGGCAATTGGTGTCTGAAGTTTGAGAGCTGGATGTTTCACTGGTTTAATTTTTCTCGAGCCAGGCGGAGCCGTCGCTTGAGCGGTTTGCGTAGCGGCGGAAGACACCATTTTCAATTGCGATGTCTCATCTTGCATTGCCATCATCGTCATAGAATTATTCATTCCATAATACATAGGGTCTTCGAGCTCCTCCAGCATCATGAAGCCTTCCATTTCCTATAATAACAAATGAAATATTGTTAAAACGTCCAATGAGAGCAAGTATTTGAGCATGGCGAGTGTTCTTCAATTGTGATCAAACTATCCTGCGGATAAGTTTCAACCCGCTTGCCAAATCAGACCAGCTTCCTTAAAATTTGAAAACACAAAAAGTTGCTTCCATGCAATTCAACACGTTTGCTTAGTCTGACAATGGCAACATGGGCGGTGTTAAGTGACTTGACTGTTTCACGCAAAATACCCTTCTCATTGAAAAGTTATGGCAAGACTCAGGCAAGACATTATTTTGCCAACCATAAGTATAATCGTAATTAATGGACTTAGTTCTCGGAGAAAGGGAGTTGTTATGTTCTATTCTTGAGGAACACTACAGCTGCGGTTCATATCCGCAAATAAAAGAGTGCTGATTCCATTTTGTTCCAGCCAGTAAAATTTTGACTCTAGAACAGGTTTAGTGCTTCCAGCAGTCTAACAAAACTTCTTCTACAATAAAGGTGTGTAGACAAACTGCCTCTGCTAATGAAACTTTTTACCTTCGGACAAGTTTTAGTAAACACAAAAACAAGCGCGCGCACAAAACAAGTTAAGATGAGTTACTCATTCTTTGACTCGGTATTTCAATTACAAAACAAAAAACAAAAAAACAAAACATAACAGAATCCTTAACTTCTTTGAAGTTTTGACTGATTTTGGAAAGTTCAGTTGTCACCGGAGTTTTCAGTTTCGGAGCACGATAACAAAGCATGGAAGAATAGCTCAACAGACTAGTAGAGGTCGTTACACGAAAGTTGGCCTATGACAGATGGGTTTATTTACTGCGCAGAGACGAGTTGCATGTGCCAGAATGCAAACAAGTCTTTGCTCAGCAAGCCGCACGATCTGTCATCGGCTTTCTTCCTTGAAACGGACTCTACGTCAATCCACTACCAACTGGAATATTTGAACTAATTTTACAAAAAACGGTTATGAAAGCTTCCCTGGTTTCCCGCGCCATGCGTGCCTTCACGTCTCTGCGCCTCTAAGTCAGAGCATAGATACCCATACTTGCTCACCGAGTAGCAAATAAAGTAAAGGGTCATCAGTCATTTGAAGTGAAACAAGCTCTAGACCCAGCTGGCAAACCATAAGAAAATAGTACACGGTTCTATCGAACTCAGTTTTATATTTATATCACTTCAACAAACAGACTTTTGAGACTTTAGTCTTTAAAGACTTTACAATTTCATAGACTTTCCACAATTTTTGCTCAAAATAGTACAATAGAGATGATTTTTAACTGATGACTATCCTGCATCACTGAGCCACACTTCTAGTCAACTAGATATTGTGTAGATATGACCAAATTGATTGACCCCCACTTCAAGCTTCCACATTTACATGAAAGCAAAGGTCACCATAATCCGTCATTATAACACCTTACATCGTTGATATAGAGGTGCAGAAAAAAAGAAGGCAAAAGGTACATCCAGAAGAAAATGCTTCGAAGAGGGGCCTAGGTTGATCAGCAATCCTTAGACCCGTTTTTTTTTCCCAATCCGCTGGCCCAGCGACTGGCATCCAGCAAACCGTTTCTCTCAATTCCGCTGAAATCTATTCTCTGCCAGCGGTCTCCTGAGGCCGCTGGGTGTTCGCTGGATAGGCCTTTATTGTTTACATCTGTGTTTACAAATGGGCGAAGCCTAACCTCTTCAAGCAAAATCGCACGAATTGACAGAAACGCTTCGCTGGACCAATAGACAGATGGATCAGTGCAGTTCCTACCTAAATTCTCGCTGGATCAGAGCAGTCAATGGGGAAAAAAACGCATCTCTTAACAGCTTTCCGTAGTTACACATAACCTCTGGTCGTAAACAAAAATAAAATCCAAACCTACCATTGGGGTTCTTTGTTGATAATCATCCATAGTCTGCTGACCAGTAGTGAAATAGGCAGAAGAATCTACTGGGTGTTCCATCATCATTTCATTTGAGTTATTCGGAAGTAGCATTTCTCCCATCCAAACCAACCCTAGATCTGAGACAAAGATAAAATCAAATCAGCTTCAAACAGAGTGAATGTTCAAAAATCATGTGGAGGAGGAGAAAACAGATTGAATCTATAGTTAAGAGAGCAGTGGGAAGAGCAAAATGCTAGAAATATTCCTGATAATAAAACATGCTTGTGGTAGACGAGGCTGAGAGAGCAGACTTCGCCGTACAGTATACAAAGGTAACACAAAGCAACATACCGTCTCTTGTAGCCATATCCATGATCAAAAGGAAGTTCAGACACTTGGGAATGAAATAAATACGCTGCTTGTGTCCTGAAATGTCATTCAGAAGACTTAAGGACGGTCTTAAAAGGAGAAAAATAACAATGGGAAGGAAATGAAGGAATAATTTTCCAAAATCGTTGGTGCTTTCGCAGTGTTGTTGAATTTACGGTTGACTTCTGACTGAAAATCAGAATTACCAGACGGCATAGCTCAAAGTTACCAGACTACCCTGCGTCACATTAGTAAGACTTCAAATTGAAAGAAATTCAAAGCAATTCGCCGGCAATAATAAGGTTTGATCTGTTTAAAGAGTACAGAGGAAATTCATTTCTCTCCGACAAAGAAAATAAAAGAGACAGATCGGACAGTCAATTATATTATTTGATTGAATTGGATTTTGATTTTATAGAAATACCACACTGTAAGCAACGAATACTCCACCATGAAAAACTAAAATTCTCTCATGTTCTGAAGTTGAATCATTTTATTCCTCCAACTTTTACTAGTTGCTACGAGGACCTAATCGCACTTTTGGGGAGGGTAAAATTCCACTGAAAATGCCGTCCTTCACTGTCCACTTGAAAGGTCAAAACGCAGCTGTCAAACAGCGACATTTCGGAGACCTTCAGATAACACGTTCTGTTCCAAATTCAAACTCGGCTGATCCAGCTGTTGGTACAACTGTATAAATCCCAATTTCGATTACAATGTTGCCTGATTGCAATTTCTTTTTCAATTTTATTAATAATGAAAAGTTGCGCCGAATTCATTATCTCCGAAAAATAACTAATTCAGTTCTGATACAAGGTCATTCGATTTACTACATTTCGATATTTGAACCAATGTCTATCACACGAAATATAGTGCCAACTATGAACTATTGGATCGGCAACGTCAAACCCAAATATTCGAGGGAAGTGGGGAGAAGAGGGCCACCCGTACCCCCCCCCCCACACTCCGGTTAAGATAATAAAAACACTCAACATTAAAGGAAAATCCCGACAAAAAAAAGTAAAAAAAAGTGGTCTAGTCAATCGTTTTGCCCGTTGGTTAGTCCCCACCTCCTAAATTTTCGAAAAAATTTAAAAATTCTCAAAACTATGATGTATAATGGTGAAATTGCCAAGCAATACTAATAAATGAACTGCAGTATATTCCGTTCGTTCAATTGCAACTTTTAAACAGGTTAGAGAATTAGGAGGAAAATACTTTTAGTAAGAAACCGCAAAAGCTTCACAGCCAATCGTTTACGATCAGAACAATCGTTTAAATGATTTAATTTCTTATTATAATTTCGGAAAGTAATTCAGTAACTAGCATTGTTGCATCAACCGGAAATTTCAATGATCAGGTGTTGAATCATCCTCATGACGTTAAAATTATTATTTTCATAGTTGTATGTTACTATTCTTATATTTTACTCAGAACTAGCTGTACAGATTAATTCATTTACAATTATTAGTTTAAGAAATCCTCTTTTTTTTCTCTTTTTTTTTTCATCTATATAGCTCATCATAGCCGCCAAAAGGAAGAAGAACTGGACTGGACCAGCTTGCCCCTGACTCGGCAGGCTCTCTGTATGAGGATCCGATGCTGGGGGGGGGGGGGGGGGGGTGCCTTGAAGAGAGTCAAGGAAAAGCAATGTGCAATAATAAGGGAGAGGCTCCGAATTGCCCCCTCTCTTTTCGACCGAAAAGGGGAAACGTATACCTTAATATGTAATATGCACCGTAAGTTCCGGCGTCGACCAACAAATATGTAAAAGTACAGTGGCCGACTCTGGTGGAGCTAGTGCTCGCTCAGAAGTAGGCCTCTTTAGCGACAAGCACCAAACATCAGCGTTCTTTTTAACTAAATTTTAATGTATTTCAATGAATTTTCTTGTTAATCACATGACAATTATGCTACTCCATAGTATTTGAGACGCTGATGTCAAAAATGATATCATTTCTTCCGTAACTCGTCCCGATTTTACGCATTTTCTACTTTCAAGCATTTTTCGCGGTAAAGTATAAATTGTGGAAAAACTAGATAATTTCGACCAAAACCAAGACCAAATTCGAACTCGGCAGGTCAATTTACACCGGCAGTCATGCTATTTACGCGATAAGAGGTTCAATAGTAAGAAAAACCTCAATTTTTTGGTCTTAGGACCCTTGTTTTGTGTTCATGGGGGGCTGAAGGACCCGCATTCAAACCAGTACCAGAATTTAAGGAGTCGGCGAACGTTTAAATTAGGATCGATTACTGAACATGGTCGGATTTTCTGATTGCGTCCAATGAGCTATAACTTTAATTTTTTTTTTTTTTAGCGGGCTGGTCCACCTTGTACCACACAGGGTAGAAGGAATCCCGGGAAAAAGCGGAATTTGGACGGCAGTTTTCAAGGTTGGAGGTTAACTTTTGTGGGTCGTTTCCGGCGATGCCCGAGTCTGTTTACGGAACGGCCGGAAACCAAGGTCCATAAATATAAGGCCAGTGGCCGGTAGTGGCAACTCGGGAAATCCAATGTTTGGGAACCCATACCCCCATTTACTTTAACATTCTTCCCGAGTTCGCCGCCATCTTGGATCAATGGTTTCAAATGGAGAAGCGGCTCCCAAACTGTGGACCAACGAGGGGAGCCAAAAGCTACCGGCCAGACTTTGTATACATGGACCTTGGCCGGAAACGACCTAAAAAATTTACCTAAAAATCGATTTTTACGGCAAGATGGCGGCGCCCTAGGTGACAACAATAATGAACCAGCGGAACGTTCCTTGATGCGCCACTCTAAAGTTATAGCTCATTGATTGCGCCACTAGATGCCTCGAATAATTTGCAAAAAAGGGTAAATTTCGGGAAATTTTTGAGTGCTACTCCGATTATACGCACTATTCTTATCTCTATTTTGTCTCGCTTGCAGAAAGCCCGCAGCATACCAGCAGAGGTATGCCGCCTGCAAAAATAATGTGTATCAACTATCAAACAAGATCACGTGCTGAGTCGGGAATAAATTAGACCCAAGAACAAATCACCGCTCATATGCACATACTTCACTTCCGTCCAACCACTTTGAGTGCACGTGTGATATGATTCCAGTTAATAAGGTCTGTATCTTATTTACCGTAAGGAACCATTTATGTATATTATTACAATTCTTATTGCTCAAATACTAATCAATTTTAATGGAGCAACGTATGTCTTAGTCTTAAAAACGATTTCGTATTTGAATCTCATCTAGCAGACGTTTATTCGCATCCAATGGATAAGAGATCAAAACCTTTTTCAAAAGTCAAAACTAAATAAAACCCACGCGCGTGGCCGCGCTCTCGTCTCAGCTCGATTGAAATGCAAAATACCCGCCAAAACTAAAGTCAGCGGAATTTTTTAAAACGCGAGGAACGTCAAGGATTTTGACGCGCGTAGTTCGCTAAGTGGTGTGGATTTTGAAAATTCGCTGGAGCTGAAGGATCAATTTCTTTTTCTGCTTCTGTTTAATGCTCTTGAAAAAACTGAGTGAGCATAAAAATTGTTGAAACTACACAGAGTCTATCAAGTTTTATACTCTTTCAAAAAAATTTGACTTCAATTTAAAATTTTGACTTCAGCAGTGGTTTCTTTCCACGTTCCTTGTTCTGTGCCTTGAACTCTTGGCAACGCCGCATAGCCCATGAAATTCGTTTGATTCCGTGTGTTTTTGTTTCAGCGAATCAGCGTTCCGTTTCCACAACATTCAATAATGGTTCTCATTTTTTCCGCTCTGTCCTCCCTTGTTATGTCCTATATTATCTGCATTGCCGAGCTGCTTGAAAATGACTCCAAGAAGTGGACATTGAAATATAACCAATGTTTGTCAAACACCAATCATTACCATATGCAGTTATTAGTTTTAGCAGATAATCCTCCCATCGAGAATTACCTCCCTGTTTACCGGTAACCCTCGCCTTTATTTAAACTTAAATCTCACATGATTATATTTCAAAACATTTCTCTTTGGATAGGTTAAACTATTCGGAATAGATCCAATTTTCATTTGTCCTCTACTCAGCTTTATTATCAGTAGGCCTTGTTGGTTTCATGTGCGTTATTCTATCGTGTCATCCCCACGAATTCGTGACTACCTCTTATCAGTGAACCGTTTTGTGCAGTTATCTGTGATAACTCAACCATTAGTTATGGGAGTCATGATAACTTGTAGGAAGTGATCATTTGAGTTGATTTTTTCCAAGTTTACTCTAGAAGTTATGATAAGGTATCTGTCTCAGTACCAACAAGCCCATTGTTTAGCTCCTGCAACTGACCTTGCGTTGAAGAAATGAGAATTCCTCTGTATACAGTCACGGTGGAAAGCTCCGCTAGACCAGCGGAAGTGAAAAACTCTACTGCGTTCGATGGAATGCTTGAAAGAGAAGGTCCCAACTTGTGCTTAACACATCTGTAGATTGATCAGCTGTTATTTATTGTACTTTGCTTGATCCTGCTAACAATCAAATAAGTGAAGAAGAACGTAGACTGAAGTTACTTTATGAGAGCTCCCTAGGAAAATCTAAGTGGCAAGTACAGGGAAGCCAAAGGAATAAGCAAAAGAAACTGATGAGGTTAGGGCAGTTTTGCGTCCTAAAACTCCAGCAACTTTTAAGCATCTTAGAGCTATGGTTTTAAATTTGGAAAATTGCGCATTGTGTAGAGTAGGAGAAGAAACGCTGAAAAGGAAGCTAGAGGTCGTTTTACGGAAGATGGCTTGCCTGGTTTCCTGTGCCGTAGGTTCATTCGCATCTCTGTGTATTGAAGTCAGTGTACAGATATCGAAACTTGCCCACTGCGCATGAAAGAAACCAAAGCGTTATCTGCCAACTCTTATGAAAAACCTCTATCTTTCATCTGCCTCCTACCGTGCAATGAGCTCTGTTTATGCTGATCAGGATGCATCTTTACCCGTAACAGTTGTGCGGAACATCGAACGAATTTGCGGAATGTTCCATCGAACACTCTGTTGCCTTGTAGATGTGTTTATTTCTATAAATTGTATATTTATCTTGTTTGTTTGGTGTTAAATCATCATGTTTTCTGCTGAGGTTTATCTTGAGCTCCTTGATGCAAGAGCAATGCTTCACCCTATGCATCTCTCGACTTTACTCAATAAGCATGATGAAAGCTCAATATTTTCTTTTAATTTTAGTTTTGTAACACTCAATCTGAAAGAAGGTAGAGGTCGTTTCATGAAAGTTGGCCGATGATAGATCGGTTTATTTACTGAGCAGAGACGAGTTTGCATTTTTGCGCATGTGCAAGAATGCAAACATGTCTTTGCGCAGGGAGCTGCATGATCTGTCACCAGCCTTCTTTTGTGAAACGAGCTCTACTTTAACTTTTGGAAACAATTTTTGTAGGAGCATAATTTTTATCGATTTGAGTCGACGGAGGCAGTTTTAAGTTTTGACTCAAAACACTCTATGGTGATGGTCTCTAGAATTTGTTGCTAACAGATGCACAGCTCATCTGTGGCCTGATATATGAGATTAATATGCTTTTTTCCATGACCATATCTGAAGGGACTTTTTTGCGCAACATCTTTTCATTTTAGATTACGAACGATCAATGATTGTTGCTGATTTATTTCTCAACTTTTTCTGGTGCAGGAAACATGGAAATGGCTAACACTAGCATGCAGTGGGATGATACGCAGTCTAACATGTCGTCCTGCTCATCTTCATTGGAGGAGTCCACCAGTTCCTCGACGTACTCGTCAAGCTCGGACGATGGCGATACAAAAATGGAGGAAGCGGAATTCGAAGGAGCACGTTTAATCCTACCTCAAGACTTGTGCGAAGAACCTGCCGTTTTTAAAGAAATGTTTAATCTTGGTCTGTGGAAAAATTTCAGCGAAGAAAACAAGCGGCATTTGCTTGTAAGTTATTTTTTTAGTAATTTTCCATGAAGGGGTTTTCAGACCTCCGCACCATTGCGCTCACCGCTTGATTTGATTTACAGGTATAATCTCAATAAGTTAGGAATGTCATGAAAAAAATCAGAACACCACTTCAATGGATTGATAGGATGTATCAATTTACGATACTTTAATTTTGCATAGTTTTACCATTAATTAATGGTGTAAGGAGTGTGTTTTTGCAAGAATACTCTTTGATTATGTTTCCTTACTTAAAGTGACGTTCTGATGTTTTTGAAATGTTCAAAATTTATTTGGCTTCAGCTGTATGCCGATCTGTATGGCAAGCGAATCTCTTCTACAGGATTACCAACTTGACCTTCAAGTTTGTTTGAAAAATGGAGCAAATATTAATTTGGAAGCCCCGCCTCAGGGGTGCATAAAATCTTTGATCATGTGATCGCACGATCGCGTTAAAACTGTGGACACTGGTGTACAATTGTGGTACTGCCTGGAAGAACATTTTTTTTTTGCCATTTTGACCCAAGCAAGTAATATTTATTGGGTTAATCCTACGCTATTCCAAACGGAATTTCAAGTAAGCCCACTGATTTGAGCCGAAATTTTCTTCAGGGTTTTAAAATAAGCAAAAAAAAGAAAAAATCGTGCATTTGATCCTGTCAAAATCAGAACTAGGACTATCCTAGTCTGTAGTCCGTTTCATTAGAATAGAAGCTTGAGCTCGACTCTTTCCCCTACGAGTTTTACCCCCAGACTCGTACCTGCGATGACTTGTGACTGGTGAGAAGGTTTCGGCGATTCCGTCCGGCACAATGGACATCGGGTATTCAAAGGCTCAGCCGTGAGGATTCCTTTCGTTTCCACAGTTTCACTTGGGTCAGGTAAAATACCACCCCTGTTGCATCTAAGTGCATCTGTATTTTTTGAGGGTTATCCTTGCTGCCGAGCCTTTAAATACTCGATGTTCATTGTGACGGACGGAATCCTCTAAACCTTCTCACCCGACTGGTCATGAGTCATCGCAGGTACGAGAGTAGGGGTAAAACTCGTAGGGGAAAGTGTCGACCTCAAGTTTCTATTCTGATGCAACGAACTATATCTGCATGTACACTTTCTGTCTATATTTGAGAGCTAAAGTGTTGTCAGTCATTAGTTACTTTCTTCGTAAGCCCATTTAGAGATGTATTTGGAGCCAAAATTTCCACCCTCAATCTATCCCGAAAAATCATCCAAATCATTGCCTCACTTAATTAATCAATCCTTATTTTGTCTCTTTGTTTTCTAGAATTTTTTTCCATCATTTCCTCAAAATGACATCCAAGAGAAAACGAAAACATTGAGGCAGTTGTTCAGTGGGGAGCCTTTTCAGTTTGGTGTGAATCCTTTGAGTGATTTTCATCAGAAACTAAGAGCTGGAAATTTTCGTCCAGATATTGCTAAAGTCAGAGCTCTACTCAAAAGAGCGCAGTATAAAGATTATAAGTAAGTGTATAGTTCTACACTAATAACATCCTACAAGTAGGAATATTATCTGGATGCATTTCACTCATAATTCTGTGACGATAGGCAGTCAATATTATCAGGAAGAAGACAGACATTTCTTCAATGAAAATATTGAAGAAAATCATTTATCAGAAATTAAATTTCTATCAATTCTATGTGAGATTTATTTTGGGGAAAGGGCAGTTTTCTGGCTCAAGGTCAATTTTAAGTTCATATTGTTTAGACTTATCCAGTGATAATTTAAAGTTTTGGAACATTTTGCACCCCACTAGTATCTGATGTTTTGTTTTCCTCAAAAGAAATAACCATTCCATTAGTAATTCAACTCAGATTAAACAGTAGCTTTGTGATGGCCCAACAATGGCATTGGATGCTGAAAATTCACCTCAAAGACCCTACATCTAGAGGTGTCCATCATTCCTTTAATGAGACAAGTACTTGATTATTGCTACTAGTCGGTCACATACTTTGATGTGAAACTGTCTGCTTATCAAGTAAAATGACTTTTTTTGCCCCTCCTGCAGGCAAAGCCAGAGGAGATATTACTACCAATTAATGAAGAACATCCTACTCTCTCGGCACCGATTACTCTCAGCTGCTGCTGATTTGCCTCCTGGAATGCCTTTGCCGCGGCTTTCTCCTCTCTGCTCTTCGTCACCTGTGACACCAGCATCCCCTGTGTATCAGAAAGTACGTCATCGCTATTTTAAGGAGCTCAAATCTGTTTCGCAAGAACTCGGTGAATCTAGTCAAAGTTCAGAAGATGAAAATTTCCCAGGTTAGTCAAGAATGGTTTTTTTTTTTTTTTTTGTCCTCACACTCAAACAAGCATACCATTGATAGTAATAAATACAGTTAAAGTAAAGAATGCTGTATAATCATTAGGACAATAAAAGTCTTTAAATCCCAGAGGGAATCATCGGATGAAATTGTATAGTACAAAAAACAGAAGCTGTTACCATACGGCTTTCAATTCCGTCACTAATTTTTCATGTGATCTCTATTTTGTACCTCAAGTTTTTCCAAGTGGCCAGGTGTTCATTTTTATGTACCATCCAAAAAACTGCTGCGGTTTTGATTTGATCCATACCCTCATGGCAGCTCAGATATCAGTGTAAACGGAAGAGTGTCTACCTTTCAAAGCTTCTTTTAACTTTTGGAAGAGCAAAATCAGATGGTGCTAAAGGTCGTGGCACAATCATCTCGTCGTCCTGATCAAAAAGTGTCACGGGCGCAAAAAATTATTATCGCTGGTTTTCGAGATAATCGAGCTTAAAGTTTGAGCAAATCTCGATTGCCAGGGACTAATTCGCTCAAGAATCGAGCGTGCGTCCTACCTACGAAACGGCTCACCGCCGACTGGCCAAGGTATATGGACTGGTGATGGCTGCCGCTACTATTGCTCACACTCTGTCCGGAGTTGACGCCCTCCTTTCTCCCACTCCGAGTGGAGTGTGAGCAATGGTAGCGGCAGCCATCGCCAGTCGACGGTGAGCCGCTTCGTTGATAGGACGCACGCTTGTTTCTTGAGCGAATTAGTCCCTGGCGATCGAGATTTGCTCAAACTTTATAAGCTTGATTATCTCGAAAACCGGCGATAGTAATTTTTTGCGCCCGTGAGACTGTTTGATCAGGACGACAAGACGAAAAAAATGATGCCACATTTATTAAGTTTGACCGTAGGCCATTTCCCATTGGGATTGTGCCACGTCCTTTGGGCTGTAAGGGATAGGGAAGGCTAGGAACCAAAGTAAACTTTAGCCTATCCAGCTTTTTTTTTCATCTCTTCTCTGCAACTGGGCCTTGAATCATTCCTCTCCTGCATTTTCATAATATTTTACTTTTGCTCATCACTTATTTTTACAGAAGGGCCTCCTCCAAAACTAAACAAGAAACAAAAACGACAATTAGTTTTACTGGAACAATCACTAAGTCCGGATATGAATCCAGTTACATCAACTTTAGCTCCCAAATCATCTACGTTTGACCTAATCCATTCAGTCAATCCTACTTGCAATCCTTATGAAGTAACTGAAGAGTCCTATAAAGAAATGCTATTATCCCATAAGCGTCGGAAGTTGAATGGTGTTGTACGCCGCTCGAAGGTAAGCATTCTAAATTGTTCTCAACGTTGATGCTCAAATCATACTTTCATGTGAGATTTCAGTATTGAATCTGTGCGAGGGGTATAAGAGATCTAAATTTCTTAAAATGATTGAGGTTTATGTTCCAAATGGTGCTACTTTAAGTTGTTTCGTTGAGGAGAAAAGTTTATTTTTGAAATTGGATCCAATTGATTCAGCCTCATTAATGCTCAAAATTTTGTCATCATTTCAAAGTTTTTTTCCCCCCCATCGGCCTTCTTTTCTTTGAGATTCCTCTTTAATTTGTCTTCTTTTCCCAATCATCAAATCTGTCTATTGAACCTTTGAATTTTCTTTTCGCTAAAGCCAAGACTGATTGTTGGTGCACAGATAGGTGGCAAATTTTGCTGATTCAATGTCTCACTGATATATTCTACGAGGGGTGCAAAATGTTCTTCTCCTCTACAATTTACACACAAACCAGAAATCTGAAACCCCTAGCTTCCACATTGACGACCTTTTTGCAAAAGCGCTCCCATAATAAATTGCTGACCTTTTTGCTAAAGTGCCTCTAAAATCCATCTGAAATAGAAAGGAAAACAAAAATTTGGGTTTTTTCCATTGGTGAAAAAAAAATGGTTTTGGTTTTTTTTATCCACAATTTTTACTGAGCCTCCATAATTGAGGCGTTTTATGTCTTCGCGAAGAACCCCTTTTTGCGTAAAACACATTAATCGATTTGTCATATTAATAATAGTCTCTCACCAAAATCTCAGCTCAATATCTTGAAAACTCAGCGATTACGAGGTGTATTCGTGAATCGAGGCTTCGTTAAATGGGCGTTGTGATGCAAGTTTCAAGTTCTCCAAAAATCCCCGAAAACTTAGATCGCGGTTTTGAGGGCTTAGGAGTCGTCGGAGCGTAAAAACGCAAAGTATCTTTCATGTCGGACATTATTCCAAATACATGGGAAGCGTATCAATTTTTCGATTCAATCGATAGTTCTCGATATATTTCGATATAAAGGCATTTTGGGCTACATTTTTGGATATATCTGGCAACGCCGGCAAGATATCTTGAAGTACTTCTTTTTGGGTGAAAGTACATGCCATAAGCACCATCTCTGCCGAAAACCAGCCGATGATTATTTTTTCGTGCTACTTGGTGGTATCTATAAGGCGACGAGACCTGTTTTAAGTAAAAAGGGGTTCCTAGGAGTCAACTTCAAAATATTGTGTAAAACACAGAAATACACGGATTTTAAAAAACTTTAAGCCATTATGTCCAAAATAAACCTAGTTTTAGGAAAAAAATTTACATTAGCCATCTAGGTAGCCAGATTGGTAGAAATCAAGTTGCAAAACTTTGAATGCGTTTTTCTTCCAATTACAAAACTGCAAAGAACCCCTTTTTACATAAAACGCCTCAATTTATACGCAATCCTACAATGGCGTGATCGTGAATATCCTGTAGCCCTGTATTCCACGTATTATTTTCTATACCTACTTACCTCTAACACGTTTCTTCAATCTCTCTTTAACAGACACCTTCCCGCTCTCAACTAAAGCGATCTAGTGCAAATGATGTTCAACCAAAAAGTGGCACCTCTGTAAATAGGAAACAGAATTCTAGAAGTGGTGAAACAAAACCCACCAAGAAGATGCAGAAATCAAAAGCAGCCCCTGTACCTGTGAACACAAAAATTAGTCCTCAAGTAAGTTCCAACTTCATTGTCAATGTGCCAGACTGTTTCTGGTGGAAGAGTTGTTCTTGTCAACGTTCAAGTAATAGACGCATATACTCAGGCTGGTTGAGTTGCTGGCAACCTTAGAAAGCAAATGACATTTTATGACCTAGGATGGTTGAGTTTTGTGTCCTTAAATTGTGCATTCTTTGGCCCTCAAATAGGGAATTGTAGTGGGTTTTATTGAATTTTGAGTGTGTTCAGTGATCATGCTATCTGAAACGGTATCTATATCTACGCATTTGTCGAGTCATGTACTATTTCATTGAACCAATCATTAGAAGTATCTATCAGTGATACTGTTGGTCAAACATTGTAAGACTTAGCTGTTGCTTTGGTAATTAAATTGTTAAAGTGCCCATTACATAACAATTATTAATGAGTAGCCTTTAGCTAACCGGAAACCTAACGATGGTTACCTTAGCTAGGGACCATCTTACAATCATCAAAATTGGTTGAGAAATGAAGTAGTGATTCTGCGAACAGATTTTAAATATCTTTTAAGAGATAGCAGAAATCCATTCTCAAAATTATGGCTTTATTTCTCAACTAATTTTGATGATTGATGGATCAAAAAATCCCTGAAAAATTGAAGAACACTGTAACATTTTGCTGATCAGCATAATCATCTGTCATCCCATTCAAGTAACCCAAAAAATATGAAATTTCTTAATGTGACTAGTGGTGCCATCTAATGGATTGAAAGATCTCCAAATTTTCAAATCACCACAATACTATTTATTAGTGCCTTTTTAGAAGTCTTAATTGGTTACAAATTAACAAGACGTTGCTTGTAATCTTTGTGCAAGAGCTTGAGAAAAGTAAATTTATCATTGTATTCTGCTGAGAAAGAATTTCAAGTTGGAAACCATTCTTGCCACCTGATCAGTCTGTCTTTAAATATTACATATTTATTTTTTTATTTTTTTTCGTTTTGCAGGAGCCAGAAAATTATGAATCGGAATGTGATGAAAGTACTATTGCTGCTAATACATTACTAGATGTTGAAGGAGACACCTCTCCCGCTCCATTTTTACAAGGGTTTGTTTTCTAATGAAATAATATTATTGTTTGTTTACCTATTTACTCAATACTGTTTGAATGCTACTTCAAGCTAAGAGAAACTTGAAAAATCTGTTTTTTTCCAGCAATTGACTGGTACAACATGACATCTTGCTTGATAATTCGACTTTTGAAGGGTTGATTCTTATTTTAAATGCTTTTACAAAGAGTGCAATTTCATTGAAATCCGTTCTGTATTCCGATATGTCCTTGTTTTGTGTCTTATTTTTTGTTATTTTCTACAATTTCATATTCTGTCTCTTTGCGCTGTGCACTTGTTGTTGTTGTTTTTTATGCTATTGCTCTCCACAAATGTAGTGCAAGCATGCAAATTGCTCCAAAATTTTGTCACAAAACAGCATTAAATGAGCATATCTTGGTAAGAGTACCTAAAAGATTACGATGGAATGTGCTCATTGTAATTTAGAATACAGTAAAAGCTCGATGTGTCAGATCGTCTTCGGATCGCGGCCTCTATCCGACTTAACGAAAGTCCGACTCATGAAGATTACGTCTGAGTCGGATTTTCCCCCAAAAAATCCGACTCAGCGCGAAGTTTCCCGTAAAAACCAGTATTTTCTTGGCGATTTCGTACGCTACACGTGTATTAGCAATTGTCGAAAAAGAGGTTTTGCCGCTTAGTTAATCAAACTCCCGAGGGATGTATTATCAATTTTACGGCAAAGCAACACAGATTCTTCGTTGCGACACGATGACTGCCACCTGCCGCTGAACTGGCGCGCGGCGCCACGAGCACGATAGCGCCGACAGCGGCTGAGTGTCTGGCTGAAGGAATTGGTCTAATCGGACCACTCTCGTCTCAATAGCAGCATCTAGTAAGTACGTAGGCGCTAGGGACTGTTTGTGCGCCATGTTACTCGACCTCGGAACCGAAGCACTGCCGCCCCGTGAAGTCGGCGTGTGGTAGAGATGAAAGGTGGGCCGGCCGGTTTGATTTATGACATAAACCTGCACACAAAAACTTGAACTCAGCAATCTGTTCTTGGACTTACTTTATTCGTTTATCTGCAATTTTGTCCGACTCAACAAAAAAAAAGTAATCTCGGGACCGGAAAAAAAGCCGAGACAAGCAAAATTCCGACTCTGAAAAATCCGACTTATGCCGACGTTTTTTACATTGGTCTTATGGGGCAATTCAAGGGACCGGGGAAAAAGATCCGACTCAGAGAAAAATCCGAGTAACTGAGCGTACGACACAGCAAGCTTTTACTGTACTGTAAGGGGAATATATAGGTACCCTAATAATCTGAGTATACCCTGAATAATGAACTTGTGAAAAAACTTGTGAATGAATTTAGTCGTAAATGATTTTTAAAATAAGGAAAGTATCATAAAAGCTGTAAAAGAAAAATCTCTCAAAATTGTCAAAAATCGTTTTTTCACCGTCCATGAATTGAAGTTGCAGAAGAAAAATTCCGATCATTTTAGTCTTGTAATGCACAGAGAAAAGAAAAAAAATGGTTCTCTACTGTTTCTCTATACGGTTACGTTCCTATTCAACGGTAGTTGCCGCTTACGCAAATATCTCTGTTCTTTGTGAAGCTGATAGAAGCGACAATTGTTTCAAACATTACAAGACTGTCAACTGAGGCAGTGCATCTTACAAGGAGCATAATAAAGCAACCAGTGATGTGACTACAAGTTGCACACATTCTATCAATATTTTCTGATGAAATTGTCGTCCAACTTTTATTTTTTTGGGTTAAATATGCCATGTTATTTGAAGATTTGGCCAACTCTTAACACTTTTTTGATTTTCTTTTTATTAGACCGTTTTAGTAGAGCAATATATCGTATCAATTGCCGTCCGAGGGCCTCTGGTTCCAAACAAACTCTGGTTCAATGCATTTTCCCCATAAGCGGATTTTTGAACGGAAATTTAGACTATTAAATCAAGCAATTAATGCAACCTTTTTGCGATTATGAATTCTACGTCCTTAAAAATGCTTAATTTTGCCTGGTTCCACCCATAAAACTGCCAAAATCAACAAGATATTACAGACTAAACGATGCGTTTGGAGGTTGGAATCACCCAAATGTTATTGTTAATGTGGAATTGGCGGGATTTCGGGCGATTCTAACCTACAAATGCAACATTTAATCTGTAATGTCTTATTGATTTCGGCAGTTTTAGTCATGGAACCAGGCATAATTAAGCATTTTCGAGGACGCAGAATTCACAATCGCAAAAAGGTTGTATTAGTTGTTTGATTTAATACACTAAATTTCCGTTCAAAAGTTCGCTTATGGGGAAATTACATTGAACCAGAGTTTGTTTGGAACCAGAGGCCCTCGGACGGCAATCGATACGATACATCGCTCTACTAAAACAGTCTATCGGTAGTATAGGGAATCGGTTGAGACTGACAAAAACCAACTCTTATTTTGGGAAAAGTTTGATCAAAGTTTTACTGCAGTCATGAAATTTAAAAAAATTAAATAAAACAAAAACCGAGGATTTTTATTTTTCTCTCCTTTTGTTCCAGTATGTCTAACTCAAAAAATAAATCTAGATCCAGTTCAATTGTAGAATCCTTATCAAAAGACTCCGTCAACAAGGTTACCAATGCCAGTTCTCATCCGAGCTCAAGTAAGTGAAAAATTATATTCATCCGTTTTAGTTGTTTTTGTTTGAAAGAAATTAAAAAATAAAGCTAAAACTAGTGAGCTGAGGAAAAACTGAAGTTAAAGCTGGAAATGCTCTCCATAATTTACTCTTTTCTTGGACCTCAATTTTCCGCAAGACCTATTGCTTCAATTTTGCTGAAAATGTTCGTAAACAGTTGTAGGTTCCTCACTTCTTCGGAAACAGTTCTCAATTGACGGCGCCTGTGGAAGAAGGGCCCCGGAGCCAACTTGCCATTTTGCGCAAAAATGGAAGAGAAGAAGTAATTTTTATAGTTGCAGATAAAGTTCAAAATGCTCATGTCATAAACAATCAGGAGCAAATCAAAGCATTGTATGGATAGTGACACCATTTTATCGCGGTTATTTCTCCCGAATTTCAATGTCATTTAAAATTAATTTATCGTGGTTATTTTTTCCTGTTTTTCGCGCTCGCTACTCAAAGTTGTTTACACAGTCCATTTACCTGTTTACCGACAAATTATCTCAATACATCAATGTTGTGTCTTTTCCAGATCTAACTCTTTCCTTAAATTTGCAACTAATGCTTTTTCGCATTTTAGACTGAAAAAATGCCAAAAAACAGACAAAATTCCGAAATCTGTACTGTCCTCAATTTCCTCTCAAAAGCTCAAAAAAGCAGCAAATTTTAGTGTCCTGAACTTTTTGCGGTGTTAAATGGGAAATGTTGCTCGTTATTTTGCGTTATTTGTGGAATAGGCCCAATTTGACATTTTATCGGGTTTTGAATTTGAAATTGGGAGAGTGCGATCTTTACTTCTACTTGGGTCCCAGCCGTTTAGCGCGCAAATAAAGTTTTTATGCAATTTCATGGAAACAAAATTCTGGTGTCTCTCCTCATGGAGAAGAAATTCATGTGGATAGATCCAGAGTTTTGTCAAACTTTGTACCAAACTTTGTACCTTTGTTAAGAAAATCACAAAATTGGTTTATGGGCCTTTTTTGCAGAGATATTCTATATTATAGCTTCTATCAGAATGTTCTGATTGACATAAAACTTAGTGGGACTAAAGTTTAGACTCCCAGAAGTCCAAAAATTACAATTCTGGAAAAAGGGCCAAGAAGGATCCAAGGCACCTTGGTGCCTTGGATCCTTCTTTCAGGCATGACATCAGTCATGTCGTGTAATAAATTATTTTAAATAAAAAATAAATCTACCCACGAATTGTTAATTGTATCTATCTATTTATGTATTGGCCCAAAAGGGCCTCGGTGGTTTGGGAGAAATCCCAAGGATGCTCGCAACCCCAGAAGTATGATAGTAATAATAATTTTATGTATTGATTTTTTATGTTTGAAACACAAGCATAACAAACACAAGGTTTGGGAGACTGGACTTTACTTTTTTCATCTCTTCTTGTATTGATATTTAATGTTTTTTCCATTTTAAAGGGCCGCAAGTTAATTCATCCACAGTGTTCCCTAATTTAGAAAATATAAATATGATGGATTTGCCTGTCGACATTGATGAAAGTAGTCAAATTGATGTTGAAGACATTAAGTAAGTCGTATTCCTTTTTACCTACCTACTTTTTCTTCTTAAAAAAATCACTAAATTCTAGACAATCAATGACAATCAATGCATTTGTTTTGGCTTTCAAGCAGTCTTTAGAGGCTAAAGGACGTGGCACAATCCTTATGGGAAATGGCCTACGGTCAAACTTAATAAATGTGGCATCATTTTTTTCGTCTCGTCGTCCTGATCAAAAAGTCTCAGGGGGCGCAAAAAATTATCACCGCTGGTTTTCGAGATAATCGAGCTTAAAGTTTGAGCAAACCTCGATCGCCAGGGACTAATTCGCTCAAGAATCGAGCGTGCGTCCTTCCTACAAAGCGGCTCACCGCCGACTGGCGATGACTGCCGATACTATTGCTCACACTCCACTCGGAGTGGGAGAAAGGAGGGCGTCAACTCCGGACAGAGTGTGAGCAATAGTAGCGGTAGCCATCGCCAGTCGGCGGTGAGCCGCTTCGTAGGTAGGACGCACGCTCGATTCTTGAGCGAATTAGTCCCTGGCGATCGAGACTTGCTCAAACTTTAAGCTCGATTATCTCGAAAACCAGCGATGATAATTTTTTTTCGCCCGTGAGACTTTTTGATCAGGATGACGAGACGAAAAAAATGAAGCCACATTTATTAAGTTTGACCGTAGGCCATTTCCCATAAGGATTGTGCCACGTCCTTTGAGAGATAGTTTGGATGTCGCGACCAATTTTTGAAGTAAGCGTAGATAATTGGATAACAATTTTATGCTGAAATATGAGCCTAAAAAATTGAATTCATTTTACTACATCATATTTCCAGGGCATGATGGGTTTATGAAACTTATTTTCACTGATTCTTTATTTATTATGATTTTTGATATGGTTGATACCGACCAGTAAAATATTCAAATATACCTTTGTAGGAATCTATGAGTATGAATATTCACGTCTTTATCCCTCATTACTATAAATTTGTTAGTTGTTTTTATCCCTTTGCTTGCACTATAATGAAGAAAAAATTGATTAAATGGGAATATATTTGTTACCAGTGTGCTCTCCTGAAAAAAATATCTATCATTTACTATAGACGAATTAAAGATTGTCGTGAGATTTTCTCGAGCTAAGTTTCGCCTTCAAGGTTCCGGTTCGGCCACTCTCCATACTTCTCACCCCTTGCAGGCAAGGTGCCAGTGCAGGTGGGGTAGGAGAGCCATTGCCTATCAGTCCCACACTCACTCGCATAACTGCAGCAGTGGTCTCTCGGAGTCCCTTGAAGGAAATATTGTGGAGGGTGTACCAAACCACTCAGATACGACATTTTTCCCGAAACTTTCTGAACCAAATGATTTGAAACAAAAAAGACCGGAAGGGAACTGACCCCAAGCTTTTAATTTTTGATATTTTCAAACAAATTTTTCAAGTTTCAAGGTGACAATCTTTAATTCGTCGATAGTACTTGTTTCAAGGGAGAAATGAGCGGAGAGATGAAGAATTTTTTCCCACATGACTGGCAAAGCAATAAATCACGCGATGATATAATACTGAAGTCGACACATTTTGAGTATCACATCTTGACAAATAGCACTAAGCTTGCTCTAACGCGCTTGACTTCACCGTTTGACTTCACTGGTCAGTGGTTGGTCAACAGAGAGTTCGACTCTTATTATATAGAACTTTTGAGAAAGATGCATATTTCTCAGTGTCTATGAACTGAATTGTGAATATTATGTTCTTTGTCTTCCAGACCCTTACCAGAACTCTTGAAAAAGACTCACCTTTGCTTTTTCTCACTTATTCGAGATATATTCTGCTCGACGTGGGATCATAGACTTGGTCTATTACCTCTTAGAGAACAATTAATGCATTGGGCTGAAAGTCCAACGTCTCTCTCAAATGCTTGGTATTCTCAAGCAGTCTGGTCAGAGTTACTACCATCAGCGTTGTCATTTCTAACTGGAGAAGCTGTCGGTAAGTTTTTTTAAGTACCACTTCATTTTAAATGATTTTAAACCTCATTCATGTTTTACTCTTCAAGCATTGATAATTACTAAACATTTTATGACCTATGTTGTGAGAATTCCCTCTGTGATTTTTGGGGACTGTATTAGACTTTTGAAATTCAATTATCTGCAGCCTTTTACTTTGCTGCCAGTTTCATGTCTGATGACGTACAATAATTATTATTTAATTATCTTCATAACTTGTTTTTGTGTTTCCATATTTTTAGTTTGTTATTTATTTTTTTCTGCACTGAGAAAAAAAAAACATAACCCTTTAAACCCGGGTTTATTACAAACCCTTCTCACAAATTTTTTATCAATCCCAATGAATCGAATGAACTTTTCTCGTTTAGTTTGATGTGCATAGTGATTTTTTTAAAAACACATTTAAAACCATGTTAATTTGGTGGTACAAATTTGTACCGCCAGTAGACAAAGGGTTAAAATGATTCCATGGTTGATTAGCTCCGAAGACACCTCATAGCGCTGCTGAAAAAGTCAACAGTTTTAGGCTAAATTTGGCAAATTTACGCTAAAAACACAAATTCGAGGAACGTCAGCTCCTGCGAGCCCAAAAAAATGTTCGAGCTTGCGAAAATTCCCATAAGCCTCAATAAGTGTGAGTGAGGTAGATAGACGTATTATCACTTGCACTCACTCTTACTCACTAAGCTTATGGCGAAATGAATTTCATAATTTACGGCTTTAATTCTGAACCAATTTTGCTCGGTTTGGGCTATAAAAATCCATAAAATTTTTTGCGGGTGCTGACATTATTGGATTTTGCATTTTATCTATTGTTTCAGTTTAAAACCCCAAAAACATGACTTTTCCGAAAAGCGACTACATAGTAGTGCTGTCCATTGGATTGAAATTTGGAGAAGTTTCACCTGGAATCACCTTATCCAAACATTGGGTCATGCTTCAGTAATTTTCTTTTGTGCAATGAACAATTTATTGTATATAACATATAAGTAATAAGTATATAAGTGGAACATGTTCGCCACTCTGGTGTTCTTTTGACTTGACCGAGGTGGCTACCGTCACTTACAATCCACCGCTCGATCAGCTAGTGCGTGGTCTCTGTTGTCCCTGGTTCTGATGGTTTGGTTCGAACAGCAATCAAGTTTCATTTGTAACCTCTTGTCCTCTTGTCCTGGCCTTGAAGCTACAAGAATCCCTATCCCTTACAGTATTTACAATATAATTTTGTCATTGGAAGATTACCTTTTTTATATTGAATATTGAGTTGCATGCTCTCTTGTTTCAGAATTACTGCCAGAAGACTTTGTACCTTATGTTGAATACAAACCGGTTTGTGATGCTTACCAGTGGATTGGTGCTGGCCGAGATTCTGATGCAAGACTTTTATCATTGAATCAATTTTGGATGGAAAAACGAGAAAGCACAGCAACGCCTTCCGTTAATTTAGAAGTTGAATCTAATACCAAAGAAGTTAAAAGGGAACCCTCACCCTTGCCGCCTCCCGCAAGGTGTCCTACATCTTGGGTTGTAGTACACTCAACACCAGAAGAGCGGGAATGTTTCAGGGAACAAGAAAGACGCCGTTTCGAGCAACCTCACAAAGCATTCACGTATCGAATGCATGGCTACGAAGCTGTGGTTGGACCTGTCAAAGGAATGTATAATGCCGCTGGTGGAGGAAAGTCGCCGAGGGGGCATTCACTGTTGGTGGATGTGCGGCCCAATTATGTTACCATTTTAGCATTAGTAAGAGACGCTGTTGCAAGACTTCCAAATGGTCAAGGAACTAGAGCAGATATTTGCACCTTGCTACGCGATTCTCAGTATCTTAATACGCAAGCTCAAGATCATGACGTTCAAAATGTTGTTAGTGGTGCTTTAGACCGACTTCATACGGAGCCAGATTCCAGTGTAAAGTATGACTCATTAAGGAAAAATTGGATTTATTTACACCGAGCGCGAACTGAAGAAGAATTTGAATTAGTGCACCAAGAAATGCAAAATATGACTAAAACCAAAAGTGCTAAGAAAGTTCCAAGAGCAAAGAAGGCAACAGACGCTTCAACGGCAGCTGGAGCAAATACCCCTGTTTCGACCTCTGTATCGAAGAAAGTGGATTTGGTTCCAAGTACACCAACTGCTCCCGCCATTGCCAAACCTAAAACTATCAAAACTCTAGTGCCAAATCAAAGTGCAATATCTGCTGCAAAACTGGAACGTAAACTGTCCAATAGTCCGGTTCAGTCAATGGCCAATTCTGAATCGAAATCAATTCTTCTCAACAAGAGTCCTGTTGCCTCCAAAAAGGCATCTGCTTTATCACAAGGTGCCATTATGTCAAAGTTGCTCAATGACAACAAATCAATTTTGTCCTCTGACTCCAGCCCAAAAGTTGGAGCCAAAGTTTCAAAACTGAAAACCATCTCTCCTGTAGAGCAAGTCAGTAGCTCCGAATCAAAGATCAATACAGTTACTGTTGTAGGAAGTGAGAAATTAGAAGTCTTACCAAAAGAGTCAAGCGCACCTCCGAAAGGGGCAAAATTGAAGACAAGCAAATCGGCGGCGGCAGCCAAATCTAGTCCAGCGGTCGCAACGAGTGATGCAGTCACAATAGTCGCCAACATAGTAAGCAACAGCAAGAAGAAAAATCAAACAGAAGCTGGATCCAGCGGTAGCACGGTTCTGAAAGTGACCAACCAGCCTGGTGTCGCAGGGCGCACCGTCATGGGCCAGACGTTTGTTACGCCTCAACAGTTGATGCTGATCAAGCAAGCTCACATAATGAACAAGCAACAGCAAATCGCGGGAGGTGATCAAGCTCAAAAACAGGGTCAGACTCAGATGATTGTTATAAATCAACAGCAGCAGGTTTTGACAGATCAACTGTCTCTGAAGCAACAGAAACAGATTCAGCAGTTGCTATTGAAACAGCAGCAGCAAAATCAGCAGAATCAACAGCAACAACAGAATCAGCTAGAGCAACAAGAGCAGCAAGAACAGAAGCAGCAGCATCAGCCGCAGCAGCTGCAACAGTCGCAGCAGATCAATATCTCAGGTCTCCAGCCTGCTCAAATTCAGCAGTTACTTTTAGCCAAGCAGCAACTTTTGGAACAGCAGCAAAAGCAAGGGATCATCACTGCAGGTAATATCGTCCATTCCATTAGCTACTTTTTTTGTGTGAGAATAGTAAAAAAACTAGGAATTCAGGTCAAATCACTTACATAATCTCTAGTAGAGTTCTTAGACTAACAGAAATTGATTTCTAATGTTACAGTTTGAATTATTGTAATGAGAGGTCTATAGAGAGTTCTTTATGGAAGCTGCCCCCTGTCAGAGCTATGATTGAAATAATTCAAGCTGTAATCTCTGAAATCAATTTCTGATTGTGCAAGAGCACCTAAAATCAGTTTTTGAATTGAAAATTACTGGCATAATATTTCATGGTTTTCTGAACAATGGAGTTGCAAATTTATATTTTAACTGTGGCTCCAAATACCTAGTTTCACTGCAGCGAGATGATCGGGGCCTACAAATAAAACTCTACACAAGTGATGCTATGGGGTGGGAGACCAAAATATTGAAGTTAAACTTGACAAAATCCCTGTTTTTTTATGATGAAATCTCCATTTTCACTTGACAAATTTGGGGATTTAAACTTGACAATAAAACTAAATAACTTTGTCAAAAATTGTGTTGATGGCGGTTTTTGTTTTATTTGTACAACAGGTGGCAAACAGATGATAGTCTTGAAGCAAGGGCAACAATTGATCACGACAGACGGAAAAGCTATTCAACAAACTCAGCAACCAATGCAGCAGATGATCATTGTCAAGCAGTCGAGTCCGGACAAGACGCAAACCACAACGACGATCAGTCAGCAGCAGCTTCAGCAGCTCCTCTTGAAACAACAGCAAGCAAACGAAAACAAACCAACGTCAATTACAACAACCGTGAGTCAGCAGCAGTTGCAACAGCTGCTCGCAAAACAACAACAGTTCATGGTGCTCAAGCAACAGGCCGGGAAACAGGGACAAGCAACGCAGCAAATCAAGTTGGTGGCTACGACTGGAGGCTCGGGCGCAAGTCCGCAGCAGATCAAGCAACTGACCCAAGCAATAACCACTGCTCAGCTTCAGAAAATGCAACCAAGAATTATCGCTACAAATCAAAGAGTTTCGACACCTGGTACAGTTTTCTATCTGGTGTAGTTTTGTTTTTTATAAATTTTTAGTGCAAAGAGCCTCCTAGAGGTGGGGTACAAGTCCTATCATTACTAAAAGTTTCAAACTCATTATTGATCTGATGCAAACTTTTGCTGAGCGAGTTGGGGACCAACTCTTATGAGACACAACGAAAAAAACAACTATTGTTTTGTTGTTATCTTAGCTGACCACATAAATGAACACAGTATTTTGTCAAAATGTTGACAAATAAAACAAAAAATAACAATCTGAAACAAACAAACTAATAAACAAAAATTCCGGAGAAAGTAGCTGCTGAAGCAAGCAAAATAAAAGAAAAACTTGGAACATTTTAGAACAATGGGAAATCCCTCCTCAAACAGAGGAATTGAGTAAAAATAAAATAAAGGAAAGAAGAAGTAAAACTCAATTTTCAAATTTTTTGTTATTACAATACTTTCTCTAATTCTAAAGTCTAATAATAATTACAATACTTTCTCTATCCTATCCCTTAAAACTGAAAAAACTAGTGATGGAGCCGGGATTCGGCCGAATCCTCATGAAGATTCGGATTCGGTCCGCTGAAATCACGACTCCGAATCCCAAATCCCGAATCCGATGGAGATTTCAAAAATTCGCTTAAATACGCACGCGCGCGTATCCTCCGCGGAAGGCGAGATTACCCGCGCGCGTATCCTCCGCGTATGGCAATATAACCCGCGGGTGTATTCCTGCAGTGCATCCAACCGAAAAACGGACAGTCGAAATCCCTAAGCTCTAAGACCACGCACTGCCGAGACAAGCGACCGAAATATCCATCCCTCGGAAAGTTGGAACCCTTTGAGAAAATGGCTTTGTTCAAAGGTTTTTCTGTTTCTGTCCATTTCGCCTAGAATTTGCAAATTACTGCTCCCTCGAAATGGTTCTCTGGATGACACCTACTGTCCTAACCCTTTCGAAAATATTGACTCAAATGAACCGACTGCACATGAGATATGATGGCAAATGAATGAGTCAATGAATCACCAGATCAAAACTGTCTTTATAATTACTTTTTGGTCCTAAATCCAAACCTAAAAAAAAAAAATGTATGCTTTTTGATGATTTTACATAGATAGAAAAGTAAATAGCAGGAATTCTATCGTAAATTGTTTGAAAATACTGCAAATGAGGAAGATTCGCGATGGTTCAGGATTCGGATTCGAAGATTTGGGTGTTATAATCTAGGATTCGGATTCGGGTTCGGGAAAATTTTGGATTCGACCCATGACTAGAAAAAACTGAATAAAAATAAAGGGATGGACTCCTTTGTGTTGGGCACCAAAAAAACTAACTCTGCAAGAAACAGTCCATTAATCAAGGTTATCGAATGATTTTTTCTGAGACAAAGCAGTAAAACTTATGCGGTACTTCCTGAATCTTATTGTGGAGTGAGTGTGTAAAAAGGTTTCCACCTAACTCTGTTTGATTTTTTTGTTTTAGTTGCCAGTTCTGTCCAAACTGTTACCACTGTTGGCGGATCTATAGTCAGTGGTTCTAGTCTGATTAAACCTAATGTGCAGTCGGTAATGGCTAAAGTTGTATCCACCTCCCAGCCGCAATCGGTCGTTACCATGGAAAGTTTGCTGGCAAATCAAAAGCAGCAAGCAGTCATATCCTCAGGTTAGAGATGTTTATTATTATTTATTCACTGCTCCTAGAGTCCCTATATGTAGAGAGTTAGGACAAGTGAAACCATGGGCGCCGCCATTGGATGCGATTTTGCACATTTGTTTACATTCTGAGGGCCATTGTTGTGTTTAATTCGTCCACTGCAAAGATTACAGTGCCGCTGAGTTTCTATCGATGTAATCTTCTACTACTTTTGTGGATCGACATCTATTTACGCTTGTCGCTTTGAAAGATTCTTTTGGGATTTATAGACATTTTTGAGGCGTATCATGATTAAAACTTACAGATTTGTCGAAAATTAACTCTTTATCCGTAAAATACCGTTAGTAAACAACTGCGATTGTAAACAAAAGTGCAAAATCGCATCCAATGGCGGCGTTCGTAGAGCCTAAAACTCATCGACCAATCAGAAGTTGACTACCTTCTTGTCTTAACTCTCTACATATAGGGACTCTAACTGCTACTACAAATTTCCTCTGTTACTCTGTTGTGCTAACAAAATCAGTTTCAGGTGCAAATCTGAGGTTCAATACTCTTTGGGAAGCAACCGACACCAAACATTTTTGACCGATAAGAAAGCATTGGTGAGTTTTGGTCGGACCGTTGGGAACTCCAAAAACTCACCAATAAATTCTGAAATTCCGCGTATTAGCTGTTGATTCAATCATGTGAACCACAAGGAAGGCGCGATTCCCAGTTTGGGAGAATGCTTGCAACGGAAAGTGTTTGCCCCCGCCTACTTACTACTGACTTGGTATTAATAGATCGTGTATAGTCCCATTCTGAAAGTAATGAAAAACATTTGATGGAAAATAAAATCTAGTCATTTTGTTTTGTTGACAGTATCAGTGAGTAGTGATTTAAAAATTGTTGTTAATGCCAAGAAAACTACCTTAGAACTTGCTCCATTAACTGACATGAAATGAACAGGAAAAATCGACCAAATTTTCAAGTCAGCTCTGTATTCAACTTTTTCAGATGGGAGTTTACGAGTAGCAGATAAAGCAAGTGTAGGATCCCAACAATTCACCGTTGTATCAATGTCGGAAGGACAATCCAGAGTACTTCAGACGACGCAGTTAGTTCAGGTAAAATTACTAAATGTAATCTTTGAAGTTTGTATTGAATGGGTCTGTTGCAAACTTTTGCTACAACAATTAAGAGAGATAAATCTAATGTCAAATCGTCTGAAAAGTCCATTGGTGGCATCAGAAAGTCATAATATGCAATAATAAGCTCACAAGAAACGTTTAATGAAATCCAAGATGGCGGAGAAATATCGAGCAATTTGTATGCATGCACCACGAACATCCAAGGATAGCCAACCTCACAATATCAATCACAACGTAAACAAACACATAACCTCTACCTGCATTGTGGTGTTCAAAGTTGGCCATCCTTGGATGTTCGTGGTGCATGTTTACAAATTGCTTGATATTTCTCAGCCATCTGGGATTTCATTAAACGCCTTGTGTGAGTTTATTATTGCATTTTATGACTTTCTGATGCCACCAATGGACTTTTCAGGCGATTTTACATCATATTAAACACTCTTAGTCGTTGTAGCAAAAGTTTGCAACGGACCCATTATACGCATTGATTTTATTATCAAAAAAGGTTGATTAGCAACAGGGCTTATGCACGATTTCTACACGAGTAGCGCTTCTAGCAGCAAAACTGCGGAAGTTGAGTGAAACGAGTAACGCTCTCTATCAGAAAATGCCTTCAAGCTCTTGAGAGTCGTCGCTTATTGCTGAATTTTGCAGTTTGGTATTAAATATCATGACATGAGGTTCGCGTCAAAACACGCCAATGGGTTAGATATCACTCTTTTTTGCTCCTGTTTTTATCCAATCCTTTTACCTAAATAAGCAAAACAAGAGAATGATGATTAAATATAAAGAAATATTAAGTAAATAAATTAGATTATAAAATGATTTTTTTAATGAATTTGATTCGTTTGCTCAGATTTGTAATTTTTACCATCTTATTTTCTCTCTTTTAACAGACAAATGCCAATCTGAATGCAAGAAATATTGCAACTAAGACGACAGGCTTGCGTGTGCTACAGGGTGCAACAGGTATCAATCTAGCACAGCTAGCAGCATCTGGGAAGCCTGTCATTTTGTCTGGGAAGGCACAAGGTATCCAGGGTCAGGTCAGTAGTGGAATAAAAGTATCTTTAGAAACCGCTAAAACCCTAAGAATTGTAATAACAACCAAAAGCTCTAAAATTTTCATGATGAACGTACTTGTAGAGTCACTAACATCCTCAAAATCTTACGTGTTCCTAGCTGCTTTTGATGCGAGTGAAAATTTGACCATTGGTCACATACAGTCTTAAGGACTTGGTTAAATATAGCTGATTTTTGCCCCCCGTTGAATGTGGTATCTCATTGTACCATTTGACTAAGCATCAAATGGACTTACACTACTACACATCCTGAAAATTTCAAGCGCTTAAAATATTTTAGGGGAGGTTCAAAGTTCAACTTGATTGTTTCTTTCTAAAGGCAATAAAAAAGTTCTAGATGAAGCTGTATGAAAATGCGGTTAGGACAAGAAAATGCAAAATTTAAAGACCTTTCTACTTGACTTTATAGTTTGCTTTATTTTTATATGGCATCATAATTTTTTGTTTTGAAGGTGGAGTAATTTTTCATCGAATCTTGAATCTCCTAAATTGCCATTTTTTTATTTTGATGAAAAAAAAGTTTGTCATTCTTAACATTAATTTGCGTTCAAATCAAATCGCATCCTGTCAGAAATGAATTTTACTGGTCTTTGAAGGTGAAATCGTCGAGCAAATTGGGAAGAACCTGCTAATAATAGTCCTTACTCACAAATTTAAATTTAGAGAGAGATAGCACTAGTAATAAGGGTTTTCATGAAAATTAGAGAGACAAAAGATGGCAGGCATGTACCTACTTGACAAACACATGTGTACCTTAAACATCGTTTTATGTCATGACATACACGTTTTTCACCAAGCCGGTCTGGCACCTTGATATCTTTTGAAAATTCTTGCACGAAGCAAGTCTTTTTCATGTAAAAAATTAGGCATGCTCTTGCAGTTCCTGTTTTTTGTTTGTAATTTTCAAAAATAACAATACTTCAAGCGGTCAGAACTTGGTCCACTTTTTTTTGTCAATGTTTATTTCTGCTTACCTGTAGATCAGAGAATCTAATCGTTTTGTTTTGTTTTGACTTTGTTGCACAGAATGTTGTATTAGCCGGTAGTAGTTCGAATGCAAGTGGACAGCAAACGCTTTTGTTGCCTCAGAGTGTGAAACAGCAAGGTGGAGGAAATGCATTGACTGTGCTACAATCAGGAGGTGTCCCACAGCAAATCCTTCTTCCAGCTGGTTTTCAAGGTGGGACGTTGAATATCAAAGCCCTTCAGGGTCTTAAAGTGATCCCTGTTGCTCAGTCTTCTCAAGGCCAAAAAGGTAATGAATTTTTAGTCGGAAAAACTTAATAGTGAATAGGAGTATCAGAGTAGCAGCCGAGTGACAGAAAACGAGCTCTGATTTTTGGGGTTTTTGTTTCCCTGCCCTTCTTTTCATTTTGCTCAATCCTCTTACCCACCTTAGCGGATTATCTTTTTTCATTTGTGCATGGGCGCACCCAGGATTTCTGTATGGGGGGGGGGCCAAGTTGTCATTTCATATGGGGGGGGTCTGGGGGTCCTCCCCCGGAAAATGTTGAAAATTTAGCTCTTCTTAGACGCAAAATTAGGCTACTTCTATTCAGAAACTATATTGAATCAACTCTCGAGGAAAATGAGATTTTCGGAGACTATGCTGATTGCTGATGTTACGGAAATATCTTCATTGCATGCCGATAGAAAGACGGAGTCTTCAGGAAATCTAGATTTCAGAAGAAGATCGAGCAAAATTAACAATTAAAGATATTGCTGTCGGGAAAGATGTGTTCCTCCAAGGAAAAATATGTTTCATGACATTGATACTTTGTTTTAACTCATTTCCTTTCCCATCTTTTCTTTTTCTCTCCTCCTCTCTTTCTCTTTTCCTCAGTTTTTCCTTTCCTTTTCTCCTTTTTTCCTTTCCTTTCCTTTCCTCTTTTTTCCCTTTCATTTCCTCCATTTTATTCTTCCTATGGGGGGGGGCAGTTTAAACCATTGGGAATGATCAATTCCTACTAAAAAGGGCAGAATCAGCCCCGCAGGGTAGGATGATTCTTATTTTTTAGAATTCCAACATTTTTTTGCGAATGCTCGATTTTTTGTTCTTTGTGGTCTAAAAAATTTACCCATATCAAGAATTTTGAAAAAAATTAATTCTAAATGGACGCTAAACCGCAAAAAGGGCGTAAGTACCAAATATAAATTTTTGGATGTTTTCGTCAGTCTATTTTGAAGAGTTTGAAAAATTTAAGGTTCATGGATTATCCCTTTCAACTTTTTGTGATCGTTGTCAAATTTTTTTGTTGCAGGTCGTCCGCAGATGTTTGCCAGAATTATTAGCCCAGATAACACCAAAATCGTCGCTGAGCAATCAAATTTAAATAATGTCCATTTGACTGATCAGACCGAATAATACTGTTGATAATTCATTCCTGTTGCCCAATTTGGTGTGATTTAGTCTCCCTTGATAATCACGTAATTGATTGGATGTGCCAAAGAACGTTTAACACGTTTCACCTTGAGTCTCTAGCTTTAATTGAGTAATGCCATATTTGGGACCAGTTCTGATTAGCTCTTTGATTTAGAAGCTCAAGGAGGCTCCAAGGGAACAAACTGAACATGGATTTTTACGAACTGCAGATATTTGCTAACGAACTTTCCTTATGGACAAGACATATGCTAACAGATTCTCCTTATGGACAATTAAGAAAAAGTTTGATAAATTATCCTGAAACCTATAGGAACTTTATGGGTACGTCGTATTACTGAAGTATTTCAGTCGAGGAATCCGAATTTTTCATCAGTTTTGCTCCAGCTTCTACTGTTCTTCCTCAACTTTCCTAGTTTTCACTTGGTGTCCGTTGGATCGTAAATTTGAGGTTAGGTGCAGATAACTTCAGTTTTTCGAAGGAAAATTGAGTCCAAAGGGAAAGTAGAGACTTAATTTGAATATAGCGTGTTAAATTTCACGCTAATATGCAAAATTTCAGTTTACGTAGTAAAAAAATTAAAATTAATCGAAGAGTTATGCGTGTAGGAATTTCGTTAGCAAATGTCTGCAGAACCGTTCGCTTCTGAATGTGGCAGATAGCATTCATGCATAGTCCAAACTAAAATGGTTATTCTTGAATTTTGCCATGGAAATAATTTTCAACTTGAATTTGAAAAATATTCTCAAAAGTATTTTAGATCTATTGATTTGGGAAAATTGTATAAGTTGATGTAACATATTTCCTTCTAAACAGTTTAGGAGGCAGTTTGTTGACATTTGTTGATCCAATAAAAAATGAGCTTATGGCTCCTAAAACGTCTTATGTACCTATCTGGCCGCTATGGCATGTTATGATCAAAAGCTTCTGTGATTTGTATCGTTGTTGTTTTTTAAGTTGGAAATCAGCTATTTCATTAAAAGACTGATTTTCTGAAGTTTAAGTTTTTATTGAGGGTGAAAAAGAGTTTGAAATTTCAGTGATGCTCTTGAGCTGCTCAGTTTTTTCTGATATCTTGAGTTTTTGAATTCGGATTCTCCTGAAACTCTTAAGCAGCCGTTTTTTAGAAGTAATTTTCTCTAAAAATAGTTTGACTAATTATATTTAAAACTTAGGCTCTTGAGTCTCTTCCAGTTTTTCCACAATTTGTTTCCTTTTTTTTTCTGCAAATGAAAAAAATTATAACAAATGTCTTAAAGTGCTTTGAAGTATTTTAGCTATAAAAAAAGACAGAAGGCTAGTTCCAAGAAGCTCCTTCAAATGTCTACTGTGATTTAACCTTAAACTCTAGTTAATATTTAATCATGGTTTCCGCTTTCAGTAGCTCCTACAGTTTAGTCTCAATTTACCAGATCATGGCGGATTGACGGGATCATGTGGTAAATTTTAAGAATCCAGTAATGAGCATTTAAAGGAATTCTGATGGTCTTATAGCAAATCTATTGAGGTTTCATCACTTTTTTGAGACTATGCAAAATCTGGTAAATCAAAATAAAATTTACCATTCTCATGAAAGTCTTGCTAAGACAGGTAAACTTATCTGGCAAATCGCGAAAATGGGTAAATCCTGATCTGGTAAATCAAGATTGTATCATATTCACAATTTGTCTTCTTAATCTACTTCATCGCAGTTTCTTGGAGAAAAATCTTTTGATATCTACTGAACACACAAGTTTCATTTACTAACTACCTTTTCCTGTTTTTTACCTCAACAGCTGTGATTATTTAATAAAGTCCAAAGAAAAAATTATTTGTTGTACACTCAGCAACGAAGCCTTTCTTTGGTTTGTAATCTCTAGCATTTGAAGCACTCTCCACAAATAGGGCATTTGTTGGAGAATCTGAGAAGATGAAGTATAATGTTTTAAAATATTTGTGATTTTACATCCGCGCACCCAAGTGAAAGTGGCTGAGGGTTGTAACGACTCCTTAGATTTTGGCTTAGGTAGGCCACCTGCAATGCTTAAATTCAGTGAGACGAGTATTGCAGGTAGCCTACTTCCAGGAGTTGTCTGACAATCTTTTTGTCCCCGACTGTACATCCCTTTGCTATAGAAGCTCCATTCAATTTTGACCTATCTGTTGAAAAAAGGAAAATGAGTCATTGTAATGCCAAAGGAGATGGAGAAGAGCAGAGCTGCCGTTTTGCGTATAATCAATGCTGTTTTTCTATTCATCGATGATTCCACCGGTTGAGAAAAGATTACACAGTTCAGTTCTGTGTATGACTGTAATGCACGCGAATACTCTGATCTGTAATCTTTCCTTGATCGGTGGAAACTCCGTTACTTAATTAAAATATCCGCAAGTTTTTTAAAGTCATCGACGACTCAACTGATTGAGAAAAGATTACAGATGCGAGTGCTTTAGTTCATTACAGTAATACACTGAACTGTGTAATCTTTTCTCAAACGGTGAAATCATCGGTGAATAGAAAAATAGCATTGATTATACGCAAAACGTCAGCCCTGGAGAAGAGGCATGGATATCACCCCCTCCCGCCTCCGCCTGGGCCTCTCCCTCCCGCTCACCCCACCATCCTTGGTCAGCTCTGATTGGCTGCTGAAATTTGAAATTTTCCAACGTTGAAGTCTCAGTAAAGTGTCAGTTTTGAATGACATTCCATGCTGAAGAAGCAACGGCATTGACTGTGAGTTAATACTATTCTCAGTGGTTTTTTGAATAGTTTGAACCATTTCAACTGCGTCCATTATCACGTGTTTGGCATCTATTTAAACGTACTTGTTTGTTGACTACAAAAAGTCGTGCTGTATTGAGCTTACCAGCACTGACAGCATGGCGGGGAACCATTTTCCCCTTGAAACTCAGCAAAGTGAATGCTTTCCATCTGCCTTATAATGCATGACTTTTTGTGAATGGCTGAAAAATCTAAACCTAAAATTTTAACTTGAGATCATAAAAAAAGTCTGCGGAAGGACTTCAATGCTGAAATTATAACAAGCAAAATATGTTTGCTGAAACTGTTCTTGAATAGTTAGCTGAGAAAAAATAGGGAAAGTTGCTTTGTGGACTTATCAAAAAAAAAATGTAACAGCAAAAGTGCTGAGTCAAACTCTCCGATAAGTTTTTAAGACAGGTTTAATTGAAATCTTGTGGAGGGTCGGTGATGTTTCATATTCTGAATCAGCCTATTGTAAAGTCACAGTTTTTACTTTGTCCGCTTAACAGGCCAGTGGCCTCTCTCTGTTGTTGCCCATGGCTTCTTTTTTGTCAAAATTGACATTGGTAGGTAACCTTTGACCTGCATTATGCATCATTCATTGATTATTTTAACCTGTAAATTGATAAATCATGTAAAGAAATGTAGGTAAAATAAAAATCATTATTTTAATTTGTAGAACTGTAAATAGTTGTAACAATAAAATGCAATGTAAGAGAAGCAAAGGTCCTAATTTTTACTGTTGGCGTTTGTATATTTTGCTTCTATTAACCGATTCTTGTCTTTGTTTAAATTGATGCTAATTTTAAGACATTACTTTGTATAAGTTGTTAAACACTGACCTAGACATGAATGGGTGTGCAATTCGAAAACATTTTTCCAGCTCAATATTTCTTAAATTACGGCTCATTCGTTTTAGAATTATCCTTTCTAAGACTTAGTCGCCCCAACAAAGATGATGAGCCCTGATTTAAGAAATCTGGAGTCCCCAAAACCTTTTGGAATTGTACCCTGAGTCATGAAATTTTTTTTTATAAAAGAAAGCATTTTGAAATTTTGTACAAAAATGTGACTGCATATTCTTGTTTCCTCTTTATAAAACAATTATTCAGCGTTTATTTATTTATTTATTAATAAAAAATGATTTCCTTGTTACCAAAAAGTTGGTATGGCTTCACCTCATTCTCCCTGTTTATTTTATTGATTATTCGGCTGAGAAGGAAAGTGATTAAATTAAGTGGGATGTCTAGACTGTGGGTGCAAACCCCTTGTTTTTTATAGAAACGGTCATTGATCAATTTTGATAACAATAACTTACTTCAACACAACCTGTAGAGCTGTAGGTTTGAGTTGTAAATGGATTGAGTTAATGATCTGAAGCATCATCGTCTTATGGATGACTTGATTCTTTTCAAAAACGTTCTAGTATAAACCACCATACGTCTACAATGAGGTTCTGACAGATCCAGGGCTACCGAGTCCTCACCATAGACATCAGTGGGTTTCTATTGAAACCGTTTTGAAGGGAATGACATCACCCATTGGATCATCTTGCTTCCTATCATTGACTCTATCTAAAAACAATTCATTTGTTCATAATCGCCTTACTGCAAGGTAGATTAAAGAAGGTATGTGCATAACTCGCTCGCGCCGCCCGTAGCCGCTAGAAGCGCTAACAACTTTTCAAAAAAATGACGTCATGCGGGTGAAATGAGAATCCACTCTGATTGGCTGGTCGGTGAGGAAACATACCCTGATTGGTTGGCTTATAATCGCCAGCCAATCACAGTGATTTCACCCGCATGACGTCATGAAGAAATGAGAACATAGTTTGAAGCAGCTGCTAGCGGCGCGAGCGAGTGTTGCACATACCTTCTTTCATCTACCTTGGCCTTACTGGCTTCACGTAATTTTCCTGCAAAACATTCCTAACCCTGGAAGTAACTGTTGAATTCTGGTCTTGCAGCTCTGCCAAAAGAAACAAGTCTACTCTACGCACTGCCCTTCATCTTACCCAGAAAGTGCGAGTCAAGTGTCAGGGCTATTTCTTGAGAAAACCAACCATCTTTGAGGCCGCTTGCTCCTAAGTAAACAATTCTTTCCCTAATCCCTCGCTTCACTTCGCTTGACAAGTGTGTGCACAAGTGCAGACTCCAAGGAGGCTGCCCCTTGCATTAGTGTCCTGCCCTGAAAGCTCCAAAATTAACGATTCTTTTACAGTTCACAGGCATTTCCTTTAATTTAATTTCGGTAATTTTTTCAATTCCTTCTCTTGCGCAGACTATCTTCTCTAGCAGTTCGTATGCTTGTACCCCTTCAGTAAGATTTGTTGGTCCAGATTGGCTATCCAAGAAAACTTACCTGAAGGTTTTCCAGATTTATTCTTTAGGTTGTGGGGAAAGAAAAAAACACTAATGAGGAGAGTTTAAAATCACATCATTATTCATACATAAATAAATTATAACTGAAATCATTAATATTTCAATTTTTGACTGTTATCATTTGACAAATGGAAAGTGAAAGATAAAAATTCATTATTCACTTATACTCAAAATGAATTTAGTAAAAAAAAACATTCTCTTCGAAAATGCAAAAACATTGCCAACAAGGAAATTAAAATTTTACAAACTTATATCACCAACTTGTTTTATTCAGTGAATCAATATACATACCTACATATTAGTCAAAATATAGCCTTCTAAAAATATAAAAATAAATACAGATATAGTTTCTTCAAAATAGGAACCCTTGCAGGCTTTTTTCTCTTTTTACTTTTTTATATTTTTTACAGACCAATGATAAAAAAATTGCTTGAAAAGTAATAAATTCACTGAGTCAAAGTTAAACGCTAAATTTACTAAAGACTCGCCAAAAAAAAAAAAAAAAAAAAAAAAAAAAAATCATTTATAATAATACACAAACAATAAAAATAATAATAATGATAAAATCAATAATAGTAATAATAATAAAAAAAAATAATCATAAAAAAATAAATAAATAAAAATACATTAAATTTAATAAATAAAATATAGATATTTAACAAATATTAAACTTTAATACTGAATTATTCATAAAACAACTAACGATATCTTAAATCATTAACATTATTAACACAGCACAGAAACGTTTTTGAACGTATAATTTACAAAGCATTACAATTCTTTCTTCCGATATTGCCCTTGTATTGGGATAAAAAACTGAAAGGAATGAAGACATACCTTCTTGTCCATCAAAATATCCTTACAGGATTTGAATCTTGTAAGATATTCAGTAATGTTGGTAAGCAGCTAAACTGCAAAGATTTTCATTTAAGTAAATGCACTTTTTTATTCTATGTAGGTACTTTTTTAAAGAACTGGAGATGAATGAATTGCTTTGAAATAATTTAATTTGATTGAGTGACTTTCGGCAGAAAAAACCAACTCACCCTTTCAAAATAATTGAATTAATGGTCATTTTATCATTGTGACAGTTATTGTGTAACATTTTCTGAGTCAAATATTAAATTGTACCCGTAAAGCATTGAGTATAAAGTTTTTCTGATCATTCTGCCCCGTGATACGTTTGAACTCTAAACCTTCTTTAATCAAAACTAAAATCAATGCAAGTTGATCTCTTTCTGCAGAAAGTAACCCATGAGATAAAACCTTCCGCACAAAAGTTAGAAGAATGCCAAATGATGAGTGATTTTCAGGTTGCCTGGCTTGGCCCTGAACCCAATTGTAAAACCTAATATTTGCACTGCATTTAATCGGTTTTAAGGACTACTTTTCAAGTAAAAGAATGGGAACAAGTTTTAAAAGGAAACAAAATCAAAAGTTTAAAGTGGTCAATGGTTTGCAGCCAAGGTGATTCCAAGAAGAGCGCTTTTGACAACAATTTTACTAATACTATCCATAAGGCACAATATTCAAGTCAGGTAATTTGCATACCTTCAAAGAAAACTATTCCTAGGTGCAGCTGATGGACAAATTTAGGAGAGATTGAAAGTTTGCAAAAATTGAGGATGCTGGAAGAAGAGGAGGGTTTACAAGCAACTGCATAAGGGCCAAAACGCGTGTAATGAATGGAACACCTGACTCCTAAAAAAAGGAAAAAAGCTAGTGAAAATGTAGAAGAAACAAGTCAAAAACAGGCTTAAGTTGTGCCAGATGTCCCGTTTGTTACACCCTAATAGTCAAAATATTTCTTGAACAGAAAAACAGAAAAAAACGACATTTCCTGAGGTGTTTGTAGCCACCGTTTGGCACAACTTAACCCTGTTTTTGACCTGTTTCTTCAACATTTTCACAAGCTTTTCCTAGTTCTTAGGAGTCAAGGGTCCCGTTTGTTATGTGCGTTTTGGCCCATGAGTCCTATGTTGATGATTTGACGCAACCCACCTTACATGTAAAAACAAGGCTCTCTTTCCTTTTTTTTTCTCTTTTATTCTCTCAAAAATAGGGAAGGTTTGGGCGACATGTAATGCGGGTTGCGGCAGGACTTACGCCGCAACTCATCAAGAAAGGCGATAGGTCCTTTCAGTTGGAGAGGTGAATTTTTGCATCCCATTGAAGAATAAACAGAGCGTTCAGTCACTTCATTGTCACACAGATTTTCAACATGATTCAGAGCCAGTTTTAAAACCATCTTAGTGAATGGCTATCATAGCATCAAAGACAGCCGAAATTCTCAAACCTTCCTCAAATCATCCAATTAAAAATGTTCCTCTGATGTCATTCACCCTTCAAACCTACTTACATTGGGGTCTCAGTATAAACAGGTAGTTCTTAAAAAAGGCCATTTGAAGGTTAAAAACTAAATAAGGAAATTACACTGAATGAGCAGCAAAAAAAGTTTGCATGGGCAACAACAAAAAAGAATAATTGAGATTATAGGTTGTTCAGGAACCAAAATAACCGCAATCAGCAAAACAACTTGTCATAATCATTACCTACTACATTAGCTAGGCAAATAAAAATAAATAAGTGCAGTATTCTATCTTGCTCCACGGTGTCCAGCAATAAATATTTGCCTCTAGTCTACAAAAATTTCCCTTCTTCCTTTAGGTTCATTTAAGATCAAAATATCAATTTCATAAAAATAAAAAAATTAAATAAAAAAATAAATAAAAAATAATAAAAAAAAGCTAAAAGCTACTAACCAGTTATTTTCAGGGCAGTGCAGTTTGTTGTAGAGAGGTCACATTTTTATAGCTGATCGAAGTAAATCACAATAAGCCGAATAAATCACAATCAGACTGAAAAGGGAAGGGAAAAGAGAGAGATGAAGAGGGAGAGAGCATGAATGACATTTCTTTGAATATCACTCTCTGATGAGTATTCTAATCTCGGAGAACTAGTCTAGAGAAAAGAAAAAAACTAAACAACTTAAACTCTCTACATACTTTACATTTCTTGTTAAGTATATTACTTAAGCTCTCAGTTGGTGTTTTAAGTAACGATGAAGTAAATTTCTAACACAGTGGCACATTCTATAACTTGTTTTTCTCTCTCTTTGATCATAAGAATGAATAAGTCAGATAAGGGTGGATGGAGGGGCAATCACATGACTTTAGCCCTTAGGTAAACACAAACATTTGGAAGACAAAGAGAGGGAAAAATAAGTTTTTAGATGCGCCACAGTTTTGGCGAATCAAAAGGAGGAAAGCAGCTAGTGGCTAGTTATAAAATCATGCTTCCGTGTCAGTGCGGCAGGGTATGGGGCACGGCTTGGACAGGGCGAGGTGGCATTGGAGCAGAGAAGGAAAGGGATAAGGATATTTAACAATAATTTTAGTGTAAACATGGGTTTGCGTACGGTAATTGAGACTCACCAAAAATTTCAAGGAGCCATCTTGACTAGTAAGGTAATTTTAATGGGCCATTTGAGATTTCTTAGGAGTTGATAAAAACATTTTTGCTCATTTAATACAGAATATACAAATAGATTATTAATTTTGGAGGACAAATTTTTAGATGCAAGAATTAGGTATTCAGGAAAAAGTGCTCGGAAGTATATCTGGAGATTTTCAAGTTTCAAGAAAATAAGAAACTATCAAGAGAAAAACATCGACTTGACGCAACAAAAAGTGATGCAAGCAAGTAAAATCATAACAGTACATGCGAAGTTACGCAACAACATGAGGTTGCAGCGCATTGATGGAGTGTTACAGGCATGATTTTGCAAAAGGGACGCTCAACCAAA
This sequence comes from Trialeurodes vaporariorum, assembly GCA_011764245.1. Taxonomy (NCBI): domain Eukaryota; kingdom Metazoa; phylum Arthropoda; class Insecta; order Hemiptera; family Aleyrodidae; genus Trialeurodes; species Trialeurodes vaporariorum. The sequence goes on along the minus strand of VMOF01000111.1, from coordinate 81,318,956 downwards.
ATTTATGAAAAACAGGGAAGCCAAAAAAAAAAAAAAAAAGTGAACTTTTAAATGTAGGTACCTAAGGCAAAAACTTGGACAAAAACAAGAGGCTTCAATTTTTCAGCCTTGAATGGCAATTTTTTGGGCGTACATTGCCAATGGCGCCAACTGAGTAATAATCATTATTCTTGGATAAAACGGATGCAACAAAAAAATGTTGGATGAGGGTCCCCCTTCAAATTTAAAGTCTTGAGAGCCAATCTTGATTCTAGCCATTCTCTGGCAAATGTAAAAGAGATTAAAACAAGTAAAAATACATTGCATGATTCATATACAAGATTCTATGCTTGAAGTTGACAATTGCTAAGTTTCATTTTTTTTTTTTTACCTCAGAATATAAAATGGATGCAAATAGACATGAGAAAAAGAACATAGCAATGTGGTTTAGCATAAAAAAAAGGCACACTTTATCAATTTTGTAAGAGGGGTGAAACCTGCATTGCTTTCTCCTTCAACTCCACTGTAACTGCATACCTTAGACTGCATTTATTTCTTTTATTTTCAAATATTTCTTCAAAATATTTCTGAAATTAGCGCAATACGTTTTGAAGATTTCAAATATTAAAATAAAATAATTTTGCCAAAAGTGCGCCTTGTCAACTTTGCTAAACCACTCCGATACTTACTCAAAGATCTAAGACTAAACAATTTTTGCGGAGAGCTAAACAAGAACTTTGACTGTTAAGACACAAAGTTTTAACAGCTGCCAATTCATCCAAAAAATAAACGGAGGTACTCAATGAGTTACAAACTGTAGACATTTTTAACAAATCAATGAGGTAGTCGCAAGGTTTTGAAATGTTGTGTTTTCTATAAAGAAATTGATAGTATTTGATGAGCTGAGAGCAACGGTACCTTTGATTTTTTCATAAGTGTCCTGATTTTGGAGATACACGTGTGTAAAAATGAAAAAAATTGTGTGCGTAGTGACATCACTACGCTGAATTCCCATTTAAAACAATGTGTTTTGGGTCAAATTCTCATCTCCGAAACAATGGGATTTAATTAGAAACCAAAGGCATCTTTGTTCTCCGCTCATCAAAAACATTAATTTTCTTTATAAAAAACACAACATTTCAGACCCTTGCAACTGCCCCATTGGTGCGAACTTTAGGTCAAGGTTTTTTGTTTCCCCCTTATTTCCCCTTTGTTTTAACTGAATCATAAAGAAAAAAGAGAAAATAATAAAAACATTTTTGGCGCTTACAAAAGCTGGAGGCAGTTTTCTTTTCCGTCTAGTTACAAAACTTTGTCAAGAGACACACAAAATGCAGCTTTTACAAAAAACCAAATTCCTCAAATAACTATTCATCAGCATCAGCTCATAAAAATGTGGAGGACAAGGTTGTATTATTTTGACTTAATGGGTTCCAGGGAAGTTATCAATTTACATAATAATAAGTCATTAAACATTAATGACGCAGGAGTTAAGCAAAGTTAACAAAAATTTAGCTAATTTTAAGAGAGAGAGAAAGAGAGAGAGAGAGAGAGAGAGAGGGAGAGAGAGAGAGAGAGAGAGAGAGAGAGAGAGAGAGAAAGAGAGAGAGAGAGAGAGAGAGAGAGAGAGAGAGAGAGAGAGAGAGAGAGAGAGAGAGAGAGAGAAAGAAAGAAAGAAAGAAAGAGAAAGAAAGAAAGAAAGAGAGAGAAGGAAATGGAGAGAGAGAGGGAAAGAAATGGACTTTACACTCAATATTTACACATTGAAGGAGTTTTCCGGAACCCGGAGCGGAGCGGCGTTATCACGTGACTTCCTGTGGCGGCGCTGTGACTACTAGTGTCGTTTGTGGTGGCTCCATGGCCATCATCTCTGAGAATATATCTATGAGATTATTAATTCCTATTAAATAACCGTCCTCATGATTCCCAACAACCCATTTTGAAGCATGATCAATCTGCGTTTCGTTTGGAAGAACTATTGTTTTGGCAAAATCTATCAGCCATACATTGGCGTTGTGCTCATCGTGAACAAACAGCAATGAGCTTCCTATGACCTGACAAAAATAGAAAGAAGAGCTGTTAAGAGCTTGAAAAGGAAGCACAAAAAAAATTAATTATTTCGTTTGACATTTTTTGTTGGCCACTTCAGGCTAACAATGGATTGGAAAGGCAATGAATTATTTGATAAAAATACTAAATTCTTGATGATTTTTCAAAAAGTATCAAATAGAATTCAAAGAGTAAACAATTAATTAGTACAGAAGGCTCTATTGGTATCGAGTAGGTAATTTAAAGTAAGTATCAAATAGTCCTTATAAGCATCTACGGACTGATTCCGCTCTTTTGGAATAGATAAGACGAGATAGCTGAAATGAACTAATCCCATTGGTTTAAAGGGCATCACAAGACAGATTTTTTAAGTCCTTTGAGTCATTCAGATGATTCCGAGTTGTGCTGGAACGACTCGAACTACTTCAAATCTGTCACGTGACACCGCTTCAACCAATGGGATTAATCGATTCGTTTTGTCTCCTCCAAAAGAATGAAGTCAGCCCAATGATGCTTCAAAAATCATTGATGCTGATCAAGTCTGAGTACTCTTCATTTATCAAACAGTCTACAAGTAAGTATCAAAATCATTGAAGACATTTGATCTTAATCAAACATCAAACACTGGATACATATTAAATTCTTGAGCAGTATCAAATACTTACTGGATAAGCATCAACAACTGTATACATATCAGAAACTCGATAAATATTGAATGGGTCTGTTGCATACTTTTGCTACAACAATATAGACTTGACTCTTCTGTAAAATTCAGCGAAAATAACGATGCGCACATTAAAAACGTTCAAAATCCACTCATTAACTCAAGAAATCACAATCACTAATTTTAAACAGCACGCGCTACACTAGACACTATTTGCACCGGTATACTACTACATAGACGGCACCACCGTGCAAAAGTAAACAACATCCTAACTAGAAAATTATGGCATTTCCTTCTAAATACATGAACTATTGACTGCATTTGCTGTCTGGTATTTTCGGTTCATCAAAGATTACAAAATAATACAAGAAATGTACGCATCTAAACGAAACATTCCAATGTGTGTAAGTAAGTTATGTTCATGTTCACATAAACGAGATGGTTCCCTCTATGTAGTTATAAGACGGTGATATAGTCTCTAGTGTAACACGGGTTGTTTGAAATGGAAGGTATTTTCTGAGTTAATGAGTGGATTTTGAAAGTTTTTAATGTGTGCATCGTTATTTTCGCCGAATTCTATGTAAGAAACAATTAGTTATATTGATGTAGCAAAAGTACGCAACAGACCCATTGCTACTTGATAAATAAGAATACGTATTCGATATGAAATACTCAACAAATATCAAATATACCTATTTGATAAATAAATCAAACACCAACTCAGTAAATAACAAATGCTTGAGAGGTATCAAATGCTAATTAAAATTTAATGAACAAAAATAACTGGACAAAAAAATGTGAATTGATTTTTAATCCAAATACTGTTTCATATTGTGTCGGAAATGACTTCGCCAAAACACAGGATCAGTTTCAACAAGCAGAATGTATTAATGAGGATGTAAATGTAATTACTAATACTGCAGTGGTACTTTCAGTACCATTTAGTTATTTATTTTACAGTCTAAATGTTGAATAGATCTGTAGCAAACTTTCGCTCTGAACAAATGAAACATTGATCTGTAAGTGCTTACAATAATGAGAGAAAGACATGATAGCATAGGAAAGTTCTGAATTCTATATTCTTATGAAACCTCATTCTCAGATCTGTGGCATTATTTAATTACTGGGGAAAAATAAAAAGTATAAATAAGCATATATACCTCATGAGTGGTAAAAAATGATGAGACTTCTAAAGTGGCTCTAATAGCCTTCAGCCTTTGAATGTATTTAGGCTGCAACAAACAAAACAGAGATCTAATTACAAAAAAGGTGAGTTGCTACGTACACAAAGTTTCATTACTTACTTCAAATATCAATTTAAACAGACACTGCAATTACTTATGATAAATCAAGTAAACTAATCGATTTGCGATGAGAACATGGAATCAATCTGATACAGGGGTGATTTAAGTCGACTCAAAAAGAATATTCGGTGGTTCATAAATTTGATGAAATGATCGAAAAGTTACTATGAATGCGCTGTAAAAACTTGATACATATAAGTACATTATACAACTTATACTTTGTAGGTACTTTTAAACTGTACACTGTACAATATACTATCGACGAGATGAAGATTGTCGCGAAATTTTCACTAATTTTCAGTTAAGGGTGTGAGTGTGGGACTGATCTGTAACAGCTTTTCAGCCCCGCCCGTACTGGCCTCTCGCCTGCAAGGTGTGAGGAGTATGAAGAGTGGCCGAACCAGAACCTTGAGGCGAAACTTAACCCGTGAAAATCTCGCGACAATCTTTAATTCGTCAATAGTACTATACTGTCCTGGGGCTGAGAAATGTTTGGATCTCATGATTCTCCTCATAGATGTAAAGTGCGTACCTCCGAGGGGTTTAAACAAGTTCAAACCCCTCATAAGCAACTCGTAAGTACCGAAAAGTCCGAACATTTTTTGGCCCCTGAATGCAGGACCGAATTTGAAGTATTTATGTCTGGACCACGCTCTTGCTTAGCGCAAAAATCCTTGATACTTGATGATTTTTGTTGGGAGTGAAAGCTTCAAAATCAAGATGAACTTACAACAGCATGAGGAAATCCAGCAGTGAAATCTTGGAACGCTTCAATGATCTGATCTTTGGATTTGGTCGTCTTGAAATCTTTGCTGGACTTGCCATCACTTTTTTTAATACCTTCTATCCGAAAACCTAAAGTAGCTGTAGAGGAGATCGTTTCTCGCCAAACCATATACCTGTGAAGCACAAATTTAAAAAAATATGATTCATCTAACATTTATTACAAATGCAAACAATACATACATTTTATTTTTAATATTTTTTTCATTCAAAATCCCCAGAGAAAATTGGTCCGTTTTCATCCAAAAACCGACATTCAGCAACTCAGTACTCTCTTTTGTTCCAAACAGTTCCTTTTGATGCTCTTCTATGTAAGCTCACCACCATAGCATATGGTATGACAAAGTTATTCAGTATTTTCATTATTTTTGTTAATAAGTTTCTTTTTCTTTCACTTTATACCAACTGGCATATTAATAGCTGAAATTAATGATGAGTGAGATCAAACATCTTCACTCAAAAGAAGAAGAAGAATACAATTATTACCTGGGTTTTGTTACACCTTTCAGTCTATGCTCTTCTTCAGTGGGTGCATTAGGATCTATCTGGATCATTTTTTCATACATATCCTACAAACAGACAAAAATTGTAAGGAGTGTTAGTGCGAGTAGAATGAATTTACGATCAGTGATTACAGTAGACTTGGTCTTCGACGGGGCGGGCAACTCATCTACCGCTATGTTTTTGGAATTTGGCGCGCCAGTTTGTAATTGATCACTCACATTGGTCGGCAGCAGTGCTGCGACAGCGCCATCTTGTGTCGAGCGATGCTGCGCACGTTGCGTCAGCTGCCGAGAATGCAAGAACAATCTTCAGGGAGTATATGGATCTTGATCCTCAGTCCCTTGAAGAAAGATGTAGCTGTAATGCGGCAATATATGCTTCCTCAAGGCCGCGGATAATCTAGGATTTAGTGGTACGTAGTACGTACCCATCAGGAACTCTGAAGAAGTGTGGTAAGATTTCGAGCCCCTCGAAGAAAAGCTGTTTTGGGAGTTGGTAAAAGTCACGTCGCGTCGCTTCGTGCAATTTGAAAGGATTCGACTGCATATGTAATGCACGAATTTGAAGGTTAAGTTTGACGGCAGACCGGCGAATTTACCGTAAAATCGGCCATAGGGTCCCGAGTCCCTTTCAGTGCAAACTCTTCATAGACGCTCATGGAGCTCAAAAAGAGTCAAATCGACTCTTTAGGTCTCCGCTAGATGGCGTCACCTTATGGAGCTGGCTGCCCAGTGCCCATATTAAATCCAAAGACTTCTAATACTATGTTAAATCAACAGCCGCCGTTTTTCCGAGCAACTAATCCTACTCTCAGGATATGCGATTGTATAACCCGCTAATTGAAGGAGCTTTTTCTTCATGGGGGAAAATATTGCCTAAATGCTCACGCTCAAGTATCTCACATTCATTAGTGCTCTCTCCTGTTGCTTTAATATAATTTCTGCTCCTACTATTTTTATTTTTCTTCGCTTTTGATGACTATCCATTACTTTATTCACCCATTCTCTTCAACCTTCCTTCCACAATCTTCCTCCCATTTTGAAAGATGTTCTTTGTCAGAGTTACGAGTGGGTATTTTCATAATTATTATTTTTTTTTTCCCCCACATATACTTGGAGCGGAGGGGGGATATGAAAGAAATAAAAAGTAAACAGGGGTGTACTCACTTTTCTTAATTTAGGTTTTTCTTTGGCTTTGGCCAGCTCCTCCTCGAGGTAGGTGCGGACACCAATCTTACAGTCCATGACGCACGGAGAAGTAAAATCGCCTAGTAAGTCTTGTAGCTGGAGATATACTGCTGATAATAGTACGAACAAGGTTAAGGAGAAATGACTGGATCACTCGGATATCAGATAAATGAGTTATTTGTAATGGGTTTGGTAGGGGTCGGGAGACGGATGTTGCATGCAGCAATACAAAAAACAGAGCTGTATAGCTATTTGCTATATAGGTATACTACTTATTAGGGTGGCAGTCTGATGAGTAAGCTACGCAACATAGACGAGAAGGAGTTTTAGGTTAGGTTTACAGCTTAATTTTTCCCCATCTGATTCCATGTATTTTAGTGAAACGTCCAGAGGATAAAAAAACATGCTTCGTCGCACTAAAATAAATTAATTAATTAAGATCATTTAAATGGCATTTATCCGTGTAACTATATACACGGGAAGTCGATTAGAAAAATTATACTTCAACCCTCACCTAATAATCTTTCACCTCCGTTACCTAGACAATCCATCAGATGATTTTTTAGGGGGTGGGAGAAGTAATAAAACTTCATATTTAAAAAACAAAAAACAAAAATCAGCCTCAGCCCTGAAATCCATGCCATAAACTATATGACTGCGCATTCTCAGGTACATTCAACTTCAAAGATTCAAAAAATACGGAATAATATCAACTATGAGCTGTAATAGATTTAGCAGCAGTGGCGTCGTGTGCCATCTGGCAGTAATGCAACTGCTCCATTTAAACTCATTAAATATATCGAATTTCCCTAGTGCACTGTGCACCCCCTGAATTCGATATTTTACATGCGTTTAAATGGATAGAAGACATTGTTGCCAAATAGCACGCGACGCCACTGTTTAGCAGACTTAGTGAATGAATGCATGATAAAATAAAATCATTGTGAGCTAGGCTTGAAAATGAAAATACGTAAAACGAGTGAATAATTCAGCAAGAAAGGATACAATCCCCATCATCACAGGTGATGTGACCTTTGTACTCGGGAACATACGGCCTGAGTACATCCTTCATGAGAACTTGAAAACATAACTGTTCCTTGGGGCATAGTTTTTTCAAGATCGTCCCAGGTTCAGGTCCTGCCTTGAAATTACCTGCAACACAGAAAAAGCACTTTATGAATAAACTATACGGCTCACTGCAGCTCATTTACAAATCATAAAAACGTTCAAACGAGATTCAATACCTCTCGTTGTAGCGGTGCGTGGCGTGGGGGGGGGGGGGGCTAGAGGCAAATCCCGTGAATCCTCTAATTTTTAGAGTTGCATGGAGCATAACTAATTAACTGCCTCCATAAGAAGTTAAAGAAGTGTAGGTACTAGCAGAGACAAAGATACCTGGCCAGGGTATGCAATAAGCAATGCACAGAATACCATTTAACACGCGTATTATGTGTGTTGCGTCTTGCATACTCTGGCCAGGTATCTTTGTCCCTGCTAGTACATTGGGATAGATAAGTCCCCTTTTTACACTTCCGACCAGTTACTTTTAAGTCGACGCTGGCATTTTCTTCAGTTTGATGTAAGGGCTGAAACTTTCAAAACTGCAGTGCGGCAGGTTGATTCGAAATTAATTTTATAGGTACTGGAAAATATCGTTATCTCAAATAAAATTTCCTATCACGTGATTATTTTTTTTCTTGATAAGTCGGAATAAACAACAAATCCAATCTAAACTAAGCCACGATCGGAAGTCAAACGTTGATGTCGTCATTTCTAAACTCCGATAATGCGTGCTATTTCAGACTGTATTCTGCTCGTGCATGACAATAATACTCTATTTGCATAACTCATACATTGAAGGAGCTCCATGCGATGCTTCTCCCACTTTCCCGCAACAGCATGCTCCATACAGAAATCTCGAAATAGATTGATTTACTATGAATGTATCACGAGCTGAAATTTTGATACATATACTTAGTTATTCCGTCATTAAAGAGCGGATTAATCGCCCTGAAGGCATGGTTTTGGAGCACGGAGAAAAAATACTGGTATAATTTACCATCATGATGGCTGATTTTGACCTCTGTAAAAATGATGGTAAATTTCACCAGATTAATGGAGAGGGTAACAAAAAATCTGGTATAATTTACCATCATGATAGCTGATTTTGACCTCAACAAGAGATGATGGTAAATTTTACCAAATTTTTTGTTACCCTCTCCATCAATTTGGTGAAATTTACCATCATTTTTGCAGAGGTCAAAATCAGTCATCATGATGATAAATTATACCAGTCTTTTTTCTCCGTGAGGTTTTTAGACCAGAATCGACTACCTACATTAAAATGCTTACTTATAGCAAAATTGTGCAACAGCCCCATTGTCTCCCGGATAAGACTCCTCTCCGGGGGGGGGGGGTGTCCAAGAAAAATGCAGCAACATATTAAACCCTCGATACGACAAAAAATGACACAGACTGTGCCAGATTTACGCGAGCGTCGTGTCGGTCATCTAAATTCACGAGTAGATTTTAGAGCTGCGTGAATAGGTTGCGAGCGTTCACATACGTCATTCAAGTTTCAATATGCACGTGTTCTCGGCTTTATAATTTTTTCGGTATCACATGTTCTATCTATTCATGTGCCAGATTAATAACACAAACTGTAATTATTTACATTTACTGAACAAATCCCCCCCCTCCTCCTTCTCCCGTGCATGTCGAAACTGCGCGCATACTTTTATACTGTCTATTCTTTTTCACGAGTTTATTTATACATATTATTATTAAGCATATTATCTTCGTTCTGTTGTCATTTTTTAAGAAGTTCCAGTGAGCTTGACCTATCCTAACCTGTTCACACATACTTCTCTATAAGCCTGAGGTATAATTCATTCAGAGCTGATGCCTTTTTGTGTATCTACATTTATAATGACATTTTTCAACTCACCGATATGGTTCCACCGGTTGACCAAAAGATTACACAGTTCAGTTCAGCGTATGATTGAAACGCACGGAAATACTCGCATCTGTAATCTTTCCTCAACCTTTGGGGTCGTCACTGATTTTACAAAATTTGCGATAATTTTCATAATTTCACGGTGATTCCACCGATGGAGAAAATATTACAGAGCGAGTCGAGTACTTTCGTGCGATCATTACAATCATATACACTGAACTGAACTGTGCGATGTTTTGACCCACTATGGTAAAATCATCGGTGAATTAAAAACTGCTATCGAATACATAAACACAATGGCAGCTCTGCATTCATTGCCGGATTTGGTATAAAAAACTGTAAAATTCAAAAGTAAAATGCACGGCTTAATCCATCTTTATCTAGACAACATTGTAAAAGTTGAGGACTTTTAAACCCGCTAGATGCGGAGTCACTGATCATGTCTTTTTGAAATCCTAACTTTTTTAGGTAATTTGGATGGATGACAGATGATTATGCTAACTGGCAGAACGTGATAGTAAGTTCTTTAATTTTGTGTAGATTTTCTGAGCCATCGATTATCAAAATTAAAGGAGAAATGGAGTCGTAACTTTGAGAACGCACTTCGGCTATCTCTCTGCAAGTAGTAAGAACGAGTGAGACAGAAAATATCTCACTCACACCCATCAAAGAGATAGCCAAAATCCTTTCTTAAAGTTACAGCTTTCTTTCTCAACCAATTTTGATGACCGAAGGCTCAAAAATTCATAAAAAATTTCAGAACATCGTCACGTTCCGATAATTAGTATAATCATTCGTTACCTCCATTCAAATTACTGAAAAAATACGAAATTTTGGAAAGCGACTAGGGACTAGTATAATCCTTAAATTGATCTTAAGGTGATTTTCGGTGAAACTTGAGTTGAAGATAGATTCGCTTTATCGAACATCTGTAAATATATACAAGCGCAATCTCTTTCCATACCCCTGCCTCGTCGGCATTGGGGACGAAGGGTCTCACCCTCCCTTTGGGAAGCAGGGGTCCTCTCTTCAGGGCCTGCCAACGTTTATAATTCCTCCTCTTTGATCCGAATATTAATCACCTCTAGATTAACCAAATGAATTGATCAGCGGTAAAAGTTAATGGCGATGACGTACGAAGCAAAATGATGATTATGGCAATTTAGCAGGCAGATTGTTGTTATATACGAACGCCGAGAATGAGAATCCGAGTAAAAGCACTTAAAGTCGTTGCTCGTCTTGAGAATTTTTTTTAATGGTACGACTACTGATAAGGCTTTTGAATCGCCTAATTTAAGCTTCGGAAAATTTGTTGATCTATTAATTTGTTAGTCTATGCTGATGTCGAACAGATCGAGCTAAATATAAAATCCATGCGATATATTATTCCACCTTATCATTCATCGACTGCCGTTCTTGATACATAAACGTCTTGACGCCTGGCGACGGTGACGTGCGGAGCCCCCCCCCCCCCACGGGGGGTGGAAAGGAGAAGGGAGGGGGAATGAAAGTTAGGTTGGGAAAAAAAAAAAAAAAACGGAGAGACAAAAAACCAAAAGCCGCAATTTCATTTTTATCATCTATCCTGTAAGACCACGAGGGAGGGGATACACCCCTGCAAATCGAGCGATGCGGTTTTGAATAAAGAGGCCTCAAATTTTTGAGGGATGTATCTTCTCTGCGCATAGAGCCTCTGACGACGAAAAAGCAGAGGACACCAAGCTCATAATGATTCTGGTCAAACACTCGGTGCTGTCTACTTCCACTTGTCTGTCAGCTTGGGTGGTCTTGGTTGCAGAAGTAGATATGCACACTATATACAGGGAGGTATCGAAATTCGAAATAATACCTAAACGAACTTTTACATCCCATCATTTGCCTTCACGTTTTGACTAGACAACGAATACATAAGTAATATTTACACCTAGAAGTGGTAATAATTTATTTAAATTTTTGTAAAAGCCTCGAGTTTAGGGCCCGTTATTTTAATAGCAGCGCAGAGGATCAAAAATGGACGAATTCACTCCAAAATTTCAAAGTTTCCTCTGATATTTTGTGATTTAGTCATGGAAAGCAGAGCGCCTTTTTACAAGTGAGATTTTTTTCTTCAGACGAGTCTTCACATATTATCCAAGAAATTAGCGCAAAAAATTTCGTGAGAAAAAAGCATAATTTCGCGTAGTTCTTAAAAAAAAAAAAAAAAAGCTTTGAAACACTTTGATGCATTTACAATTTTGATCCTTTTTGCCTCAATTTCAAGGTAACTCGAGTTACAAAAATTTATCGTAATAATCAAGATTAATTTTCTTCATTATTATCGTACAGCTACCTGCTGCCTTTCCTTCTTTAGAGTTAACAATTATAAGGACATTATAGGAATGTTCAAAATAATGTTATCATTCAAAGCAAGAACTCTATATACAAATGCCGGACAGCATGCACTTCCACTAGATAATTAAAAGTCCATGTGGTTACCATTAAAATACCATTTTCTCCGGGTGACACTTCAGATCAGCTTCAACCCATGCAAAAGTTTGGATTCGAACAATCTGTTAACTAATGACCCAGTGGGCTTAGTTACTTCGAATTCCATTAGGTAATTTTATGCACGCGCACTATCACGGCAAAAAATAGATTCGTAAAATCTATAAAATTAAGGAAATGCTAATTTTGCCGGTCATTTTTGATTATATTCACCATACATATGACTAATTTTACGTTTAGATTTTTTCAAGGGTTTATAAATAGAGAAAGTGCGAAGTTGCCAAATTACACGCAACGCAATTGCGATTACAGCCTACGGTGTTCTTAAAAACTCTATATTGCATTCTGTCAAGTACAATAATTCGTTTAGTCAATGCGCGATTCAGCGATTTCTTTTCTTTCTCCTTCTTTCAGACACGACCCTGTATCTATTGGATGTGTTTGTAATTTTACATTATGCGTGCGCGCATCAGCCAACATGCAACCAAGAGCTGTTTGAACAACGTGGAAGAACGTTAATCGATATTACGAATTCATGCCGCGAAACTGGCGATACATAAAGTTTTTCCGATTCGCGGATTAGACGGTGTCGGTTGGATATTAACTCATTCTTCCCGCGAAGACGTGGGCTCTGCCCACTAGAGCCCAAGGAGAGGCCCTGCCCAAGATTCCGCTCATCAAGATGCCCTTGCCCAATCCCAATCCCAGGGCACGGATTGCAGTGTCACAGTTCTTAGCGTTACTACAAATTGTTGTCTTTAGTCCATAAATGGTTCCAAGAGCAGTGGCGCAGCGTGAAATTTGGCAACGTTGTAATGTGCCCATTTAAACCCATGAAAAAGATCGAACTGTTGGGTGTTCGGTGAGCACCTTCGCATTCGACCTTTTACATGGGTTTACTTAAATGGACACATTATAACATTGCCAAATTGCACGCTACGCCACTGTCCAAGAGGCCGAAGAGGCCTAAAACTTAACTTGGTTAACTTAATTTGATTATTAATTCGTAATAGATATTCAATCGTGAGAATAACAACGGAGCCACGAAAAAAATTCTTCATTGCGTACAGAAACAGAAAATAAACCAGCATTGCATTTTAACTATAATGACCCACAGTTATTTCGAATTCCATTTATTTTATGCACGCGCACTATCACGGAAAAAAAAATAGATTTGTAAAATCTATAAAATGAAGAAAATTCTAATTTTGCCGGTCATTTTTGGTAAAATTCACCATACATATAGCTAATTTTACGTTTTGGATTGTAAAGTTTGCAAAAGTTTTTATTAATTTTATAATTTGCACGTAAATTCTACCATTTGGATTGTAAATTTTACAGTACAAAGCGAAATTTTTGCAATTAGTATAGCTGCCTCAAAATTGATATTTTATATGAGTTTAAATCAACGAGCTATACATTTATCTAGAGTGGCGGTTTAATAGGTAACCTGCGTAACCACCATGGGGGATTTTTAGGTTAGGTTTAAGCGAGTAATTTGTCCATTTGATTCCGTGTATTTTGGTACGGCACCACCGCACAGTGGATCAAAACATGTTCCGGTCCACTGTGCGTCGCTTCGCTCCAAAATACACGGAATCAAATGGACAAATTACTCGCTTAAACCTAACTTAATAATCCCCCATGGCAGTTACGCAGGTTACCTATTAAACCGCCACTCTAGATAAATGCATAGCTCGTTATGGTTTAAATGGTGAAACTTCAGCTTTGTCAAATTGCACGAGACGCCACGTACTGTCTTCGACTGTGAGGTCGCCGACGCGACGCTGCTGTTTTAATACGAACTGTGATGATCAGGGCTGCCGTTTTGCGTATAATCAATGCTATTTTTCTATTCACCGATGATTCCACCGGTTGAGAAAAGATTACACAGCTCAGTTCAGTGTGTGACTGTAATGCACGAAAATACTCTGATCTGTAATCTTTCCTTAATCGGTGGAAACTCAGTTAATTAATTAAAATATCCGCAAGCTTTTTTAAAGTCATCGACGACTCCACCGGTTGAGAAAAGATTACAGATGCGAGCATTTTAGTTTATTACAGTCATGCAATGAACTGAACTGTGTATCTCTTCTCAATCGGTGGAATCATCGGTGAATTGATAAAATAGCATTGATTATACGCAAAACGGCAGCCCTGGTGATGATACAGTTTCCCCCTGTATCCTTTACTCTACAATGCTACATCCGCTCATATCAGTCATTTTTCGATCGAGAAATAAAACTGAAGTAAACTTGTGCTCGGTTCGATGGCGGCTCGTGATTTGCGATCTATCGATGACCACTCCATTTAAAACTATTGAAAAGTATCGATTTCTCGGGGGTTCAAATGCACCCCCTGACGATCGATACTTTTCTATACTTTTAAATGGAGAAGACATCGATACATCGCATTTCACGAGCCGCCACTGGCTCGGTTTGATCAGCAAGAGAGTATACCCATACACTTTCTCTTCTCGAATGAAATAATTCGGATTTCAGATCCTTGAGTTGACCCTCATTACAGTTGCTCAATTTATATCGTCTAGAGAGTCAAACTTAGTCTGATCGCGAGTTTTCTGTTGACGAATCCGACGATTGGCGCGGATCGATTACGACCTCCCCCCCCCCCTCTCATTATCGGAAGGAGCTATTTGATGTGTTGATTTTTCGGCTGATCGAGGATAGATGCATTTTTCTTTCCTCCTAATATGTTTTGTCGGTGACGTCAATCGTCATTTTGAACGTCACGTTATCGGTTATTGTGTCATATTGAATAAATATGCGCAAGTAGTGGCTTCGACTTGACTCGGCGGCCGGGGCCCGGCACTGCACAAGCACAATGACGTCCGTCGGCCGCGTCCTATATATATACATATCTATAATCTATATGTACTACGAATGATACGATGTCGCTCGCCGCGCCGCGGCCGCGGGCTGAGGTCCCCGCGTATCGAAAACGTGATCATCATCATAGTTGTCAGCAGTGGCGTCGCGTGCAATTCGGCAACAATGTATTCTATCCATTTAAACTCATGTAAAATATCGAATTCAGGGGGTTCACAGTGCACAAGGAAAATTCGATACATCAAATGAGTTTAAATGGAGCAGTTGCATTGTTGCCAGATGGCACGCGACGCCACTGGTTGTCAGATTAAGAGGGAAAATAAATTGGTTGGAAGTAATTTTGCAAATAATTCAATATCACGTGACGCGTCTAGAGTCTAAGCAAAAGGGCCCTTTCATAAGTTTTTAGTCAACATTGAGTTGTTGCTGCTACTGCATAGAGGTTGATACATGGAGAAGTTTTCCTCAAAAAATGCGCAAAAAGTCAACAAATTTATGATACGCACAAGAATAAGAGTTTAAAAGCTAAGACACGGGAAAGAATGAGTGAAAATGTTGGCACTACTTGTCAATAGTTTACCACCTATTGCGCCGGCCATAGTAATGGGGGATGCTAATCGTCAACTTTGAGGGAAATGCCGCCAACTTTTGAGCATTTCAGAATGAAAGTTGAAGAAGACTCTAAAGTTAACGAAGATTCTTCCAACTTATTTTGGTCTAAATTTCCCCGCAAAGTTACCGATATTTACTCCACTACTTCCAATGCAATATACACAAATAGAACGTATATAAACTTTGAGAAATATTACCCTATCTTTTTTCCTTATGTATGATTATTAAGTTATTTTAAAGATTCATTTGTAGTCTATACTAATAAATTAACTAATTTTATCAATTAAATGTAAAAACTGAAATGGCCCAGGGTAGAAAACTAGAAACAGCTGATAACCTAGAAAAGTGCGCCAATGGCGCGGCGTCGCGTGAAGTTTAATTGGCGATCGACGTTCCATTTATCCCGTTAAAGTCCACGAAAAAAAATCGAACTATCAAGTATAAATTGGTGAGCACCGCCGAATTCGACCTTCTGCATGCGGTTTTAAAGTGACAAAATGCAACGTTGCAAAACCACACGATATGCCACTGACATTATGAAAGAATATATATAGGGTCCATCTCAGGTATTGAACTTGCAATATTGTTCAAAAACATGTACATTTTCGCTTGTTCCTATTCTCTCAGGCTCAAAGCTAAATGTTTTTTAGTCTTGTTTTTGGAAGCGAAACTTCCACGAGCTTTTGTTTGAAGATAGGACACTGATATTGAAACATTGTTTTACTAAAACATTCAATGCTATCCTATAAATACAAAGATATCTCAGACATTAATCAGGAAAACAGCTTCGAAGTTTTTCTTTCTTAATCAAAAGTATTGAAACGAATGATAAGCGACCAAGTGACAGCCAAAATCCTCTTAATCTTCATTGGATTCATGAACGCATATCTGTTCATTTTTCGTTTATTAATTCTTTATAGCCTGTATAACGATTTGAGTTCGATGTATAATACACGGATTTTTCATCACAATTTGGCAGCGATACAGCATGACCGCACGGACAGAAAACGTGCGCAATGATTATATTTTTTAACAGTTAAAATAGTTTTCCCCATTTCTCATGATACTGGTACGTTAATTTCGTTTGTCAAGCGGTTTATCCATGCTGCAATAGCTCCAGCCCTACCTATATATTATTATCTAAAAAAACAACATTTTCCCCCGCTTCTTTCTTTTCCTTTAAATAAATCGTTGACTTGTTTACGCGGCTTTTCAGTCACTGACCTACTGCATAATTAAATAAACAATCGCCGTCTTGATTAATTTAATCCTCTACCAACTCCTGTGCTTTCTGTTTTTTCGTTTTTGTTCACGGAGAAAAAAATTCGGTTATGAGAACTGGATCGAACTTCGGCTCATATGGAACACCGAGGTGTTTGGTTACAGTAACCAAAGTTTTCGGTTGTGAGTACTGAACTTCAGTTAGGAGTACCGAAGGTTTCGGTAAGTGTGACTAATACTACGACTCACATTTCGTTCCTACTGAACCACTTCGGACACTTCAGTACTCCTGTAACTGTAGTTCGATACTCACAACTGAAAACTTCGGTTACTGGAACTAAACACCCCCGGTGTTCCATATGAACCGAAGTTTTTTTCTCCGTGTTTATGTTTTTGATATTTTATTCTTTTCCGTTTCCTGCAGTTTAAAAAAAAAAAAAAAAAAAAAAAAAAAATCCACGTTAGCGCCACTTGCTTTGATCTCAGAATCATGATAAGAGACTGCAAGGAGTTGAGAGTTTGCATTTCTGCAAATTTGAAGTCATCGCGCTTACAGGTCTAAAATGTTAGGGGAGTTGCGAACTGGATCTGATATGGAGGCGAGGAGGCGCTTGAGCTTGCATCGACGACGCCGCGCCGAGTTCACCTGGAAAACGCGAGGGCTCCATGCGTGAGTACCGGCCACCACACTGCACCGGTGACAGTGAGTTCTTACCGCAAACCGGCGCGGCTTGGAGCAGTGGTGGAGCTCCAACAGTGGTAATTAACAATTTACCAAGATTTATTGGACGGAGACCGCGGACAAAGCATTGTTGCCGAACAGAAAATGTTCGCAGACTTTCCATTTAAATCAATAAAAAGGAAGGGAACTATTCCGTCAAATCTGGCAACACTGCTTCATTTTCTTAATACATTGTTGCCAATTTTTACGAAAAAAGTTTGTACTCTCGCGCGGCGGACAACTTCATTTTCGGGGAGTCAGCTATAGTAAAATAACTCAGGGAACAATTTCCAACAGCTCCTATTTTGATTGTTTACCAACGATCAAAACAATGATGCATCTTTCTGATTGGCTGCTGATAACAACGTCTTTGCTCAACAGTCAACATAGGAGGCGTTGAACGCTGTTTTGTTGTGACCCCGAAAAAGAAGTTGCTAGACTATGGGCGAGATAGGTAGTGTGTGGTATCTGTTGTACTCGTCCCATTTTGCCTTTTTCCTAAAGTTACTAAAGGAAATCAACGCTGGCTCTCACTGATGAGTGGTTGGTTAAATATTCCGACACCGAGTTGTTAATTTTGCCTATCCCTCAAATTGAAGGCCCTCGACTGACCATCATTCTGCTAGAGCTAACAATTTGGGGTCACTTTTATGATGTCAATAAGATTAAGATATTGAAATTGTGTACAAGACGGATCGATTATTGACAGGATTAAGGTCTTTAATGCCTTTTTCTGTTACCAAAACTCTATACTGTTCTATATTGATGTCAAATTAAAGATCAGCGGGATGATTGTCCACTTTTTCGTTAAATCGACAATAAAGACTGTCTATGAGTGACATCATTGGTAGAGCTTTGTAGGACTTGGCCGTTATATAGGAGTTATGAGAGTTTAATACTGAATTTTAGACTCACTCAGCGTGATTTTCGTGATTTTTGCTGGTTTTTACATCATAACAGACTATTAATTTGCTCACAGCAAAAGTTTGCGAGAGCCCCATTGGCACTAAACGCTACGAGGTTTTTGGTCAAATTTGGCATCACAGGCGAAGAGGCAACTCCGAGTCGGCCAATTCCGATGACGTGAACATGTGAGATGCGAGCATGATGCCATGATGTGATGTGAGCAAGCCAGCATACCAAACAAACCGACGACCACTCGCTACAACATACCATGTCCATACCTACCGAACGGACGGACGTACCGAGTGGGTATAAGTAAGTACCAACCACCAACCTACCGGGCACCACACCGGCCGGCTGCTGACTTCACAGAGTGCAGTCAAACGAGCTACGACCATCAACCATCATAGAGGGGGTCTCGAGGAACGCAATTTTGAAGACACCGCGGATTCAGCGGTGATAAATCGGTCTATAACGACCATTTCACACGCACTCGATATATGTTGAGTACGCATCGATCGAGACACGGTGAAAGGCGATTCCCGAAAAAGCACCTATCTTGACACTTATAGAGGGTTTTAGTAATGGCGACTGCCGGTGATTAGCGTTCCAAACAAAGCTAGTTTGTCTCTCTCGCTCTCACGTGACCCCTATTTACTGCCATCTCACTCTAATTTCAAAAATCGTATATAGAGACTTCTTTTGTGAAATTTTATTGCAGAAACGAATTTCTCGAGGAATTTTGATGCGATTTTGATAATAATATGTTGTAAAACAAGGCTCTGTATACGAATACCACCACCAAATAGTAACCTGGGGTTATTAGTTTATGTAGAAAGAGATGAATATACGTGGGGGTCACGGGAGAGTGAGTGAGATAGTTTGGAACGCTACGCTGAACGCATTGGTGTGGTTGTTGGCTAACCGTTGGCTACGCACTAAAACCGTCTATTGACGCAAATAATTACATTAAAACTTCAGTATTTTTCGGAAGTTAAAATTGCTGAAACGTATATCTTATTGTGCCATTTTAAACTGTAATTTTCTCCTCATTCAAGTGATTCTGGTTTTAATACTGCTTGTTTAACCCTTTAAGGGCCAGGATAGTTCAAAAGAACGCCACTCTTCCGTTTATGTAGGAAAGGTAGTTAACTGTTCGTACTCTGGGGAGTTGGAATTGCATATACGATACATTGAAGGCGCCGGAAGAAACCTAATCTTGTAAGTGTTTTCATCGATAATCGCGTCTATCCGGAACGAAGACTGAAACACTGTGAAACATAGACTAGAGGAGAAAACGAGTAAACACGGGCTTGGTCCATAAAGGGTTAATTATTTGGGGGGGGGGAACAGTGAGTCCATAAATGAAATTAGCGTCACAAAATACTCTGGAAAAGTCAAACACCCTTCAAAAAGTAGTAGTATTTCCAGTAAGGCCGGCAAATACGATTATTTTTCTTTGTGCGTGGGTGGGGGGGGGGGGGTGGGCGTGCGGGCGGTGGTTTAAACTTGGTGACTAAATAGAGGAAGCACAGTAGCGCACCGAGAGTTTCTTCATCTCTCTCTTTCCTCCATTAAAAAACTTATGTTAGACAAGGATGGACAACGGGTTAAAACCCCCTCTTTCTGGCATTTTCCTACTTATACATTCAAATGGGAAATGAGAGAGATGGAAGAGAACCTCGTTGCGCCAGTGAGAGGAAGTAATGGAATGAGAAAGAGCGACGCGACATCTTCATTATGACTTTCCATGACCAAAGTTTCGAGGGATAACTCCCACGGAATTCCATGATACTTTCATGGAATTTCACAGGACTTTCATGGAGTTCCATATAAATTGTCCAAGTAATTTCATGGAATTCTGTGGGGGTTTGTACCTCAGATTGTTAATGTTAGTCATGGAACTTAATTCATGGAACACTTTTACTACTTTTACTACAATATTAGGGCAAGTAAACGAGTAATTTAGGGCGCCATAGCTTACCTTGATGCCCCGCTAACTGGACCCAGGGATACCTCTGCTTCTTGTACGTTTGAAAAAAAGGCGTCCATTGCACTATATTTCTTAATTTCCTCCATCCAGAGGGCTGAAACAAAAGAAAATAAAAAAGATTATCATCCACGCATCCTTTATAAAAGCGTTATAAATGAGATCAATGTGAAAGAAAATCGTTAAGAAGAACGTTGAAATATTGGAAAACGTAATTTCAACCGCTATGATTGTGATTCTGACAATCTTCAACAAATGATACCTCTACAGTCTACATGATCTCATTTTTTCAAAAGTCCATAAGAATCCATGTGTCAGAATATCTACGCTTTTACACACTGACACTATGACTACAAGGGCTAAGTCCTGGCATAGAAACTTGGTTGAATCATTTAAGACTTTAGTTTTGAAAGATGTGAACTGAGGTGAGAAATATCACCTTGGATAACTGACGTTGCGGAATAAATCATTAGAAAACGCGAGAGCGTGCTTGATCAAAGTGTTCGGTGACTGAAATGCCGTGGGGCCCCAATCCCCACAGGATTTCATGAAATTTTAATGAAAAACTTTACGGAATTACATAGGACTTTCATGGATTTCTATAGAACTTTCATGGTAGTCATGGAACTCAATAGTTCAAAAAACTCTACCACTCTACGGGACTTTCGGGGAATTATAGGGTACTTTCACGGAGTTCCATGGAATCTCATGAAAATCATACAGAACTCCGTGAGGATTCATCATGTAATTTCATGGGGATTCGTGCCTCTAAGAAATTTAGTCATGAAACACTTTTCGAGAACTGCAGAACATATACTTTGCTTGAACATAAAATTTGCAAGCAAGGTCGGAACTAAGCCAACACGCGTCACGACCACGACGATCGCCTTATGTGATGACGTCAAAATTCTTTCAGGTGTAGAGAGAGAGCGTTGGAAAAATTCCGACTGCTTCCTTTGAAAGAAAGAAAGGAAGAAAGAAAGAAAAAAGAAGGAATGCTACGCGCAATTTGGAAGAAAAAGTCCAGATGATTTGAATTCTTCATGCGATTATCGAGTTAAGATCTCTAATTATTTTGGCGTCATTACGAGAGTCTTTCCTTTTCTTGCACACGGCCTAATTATTCAGCGACCAGCAAATCTGTAGTCAGCACTTATTCAAACGCTCTTGGTGGAAGCTGGAGGGTTAAAAACAGTTCGTGCTATAAATTAAATTACGCAAAATGATGAACATTGTGTCTGTTGCAAAAATTTGCGATCTATAGCATGGAATAGTATGGTTCTTATGTAATATATATATTACGGAAAAACAATCGAGAGATTGAAACTTTTTGAATTTAACCCTTACGGTGCAATGTACACTGTACAGTCTCTAAGAACTTGATTTCACGGCCTTCGATTATTTTAAATGTTGGGACTTCAACGACAGTCATACGTGCTAGAAATGCAGTAGCGTGCAATTTGGCAACCTTGTATTGTGTCCATTTAAACCCACGTAAAAGAGGTCTAATATGAAGGTGTTCACTGAACACCCAATACTTCGATCTTATTCATGGGTTCAAATGGACACATTACAACGTTGCCAAATTGCACGCTACGCCACTGTAGGAATGAGAACTTGACAAAGCAAACCCACGGCACCTCGTTCTGTGGTGCAGCCAGGATATCTCTTTTCTCTTTCTCATTTTCCCTACAAATTAGAATAGAAAGAGCGGGTTTCATCCCCTCGTCTGTCCTTGTCTAACATGCTTGTTTCAATGGAGACAAGAGAGAGACGGAGAATCTCTTGAGGCGTGACTACTCCAATCGATGGAAATTTCAAATGTATTTACTCGAGTCCTATACTTTGATATAGCGTGTCCTATTTAAAAGAGAAGCTTGGTTATCTGAACTTCCACATGAAATAGGGCATAAGAGAAAATGTAATCGATGTAAATCATGCGCAAACTGACCTCATTTATAAGAATTTATATGGTTGATAAGACTTAAACAAAATATTATTCTGAAAAAAATGTAAACATGGAAGCAAAAAAAAAAAAAAAAAAAAAAATGATTGATTATGAATTAAAGAGTTGACGGAAGATTTTCACTTGGTCTAGACAAACTGTTGACTGTGCTAATAACCTTAAAAAAACCGGTGCAACTGTTGCATTCATTCACGCTTACCAAGAGTGTAAAGATAATGCGACGAAAGTATTAAGTACTTTTCTTATGATTCTATTCAACTATTATCTGATTTGTATCACCCACAGCAATGATTTGTCCTTAGCTTGTCATGCTTCTTCCCATGAATAGGCTAATAGGCCATCAGCGGAAGTTTCAACCCGTTCAATAAGAATCGTGTCTCTGATTACATGTACCGTTGGCGAATTAAATAAAGCCAGTCGATGCATCAGATTAAAGCTCAGGTAGGCAACCAGCTATGCAAAATGTCATTGTGATATGTGTTGCATGTTGCCTACCTTGACCCAAATATAAGGAGTCGACTGACATTCAGACATTCTTTTCATTTGATTCACCGACTGTACCTGTACCTGCCCCTTAAATACACCAGGAGGTTTGGGAAAGAACACTTGTTTTACAGTAGCCCTTATCTCAGGATCTAATTTATAGCTATGAATGCACCAACCTTAACTCAAAAAAGCAAAATTGTCTTGGCTTTATTTTGTCAAGGGCACTTTTTTTTCGTTTTTTTGTTTTTTAAGTTTTTTGTTTTTGTTTTTTGTTTTGTTAGTATTAATGAAGTATTCATTACAATCAGATCATGCATTTCTTTTATGATAGCCACAATTCCTCTGTCTTTAGAGCTAATGCTCATGACAAAATATAATTTAAAAAAGTATGTTTTTTTTGGGAGGGGGGATATGGGGTTTCTGCCTATCATAGAACCCGAGACCTGAAGTGTTGAAAGATTTAAAAACGGGTTTCACATTTTTGAAGATTTTATAATTCAGGAAGTAGGGAAGGAATGAAAAAAAAAAAAAAAAACTAAAAAAAAAAAAAAAGAAAAACGCTAATGAAGAGGGAATGTATATACATTAATGCACAGTTTTTTGCTCAAGCTTTCAATTATGAACTTCCGAAATCAATTTAAAATAATTCGGAACAAGATTTGAAAAATACGAATACACCATCTTGTTCAGAAGGGAATACTATATTTTATTAGAAAAAAGAAAAAAAAAATGAATAAAAATGAAATAAAAAAAAATGAAATTTGAATAAAAGGGAGAAAAAAAAGGAAGAAAAAAAAACCGAAAAACAGGATAGACTAAACCCTGTTTGACACATAGGATTGTACGGAATTTCGAGAAAAGAAAAATACGGTTGGTATGCACACCTAAATAAGAGCGAATTATTCGATGAATCCTGTCGTCCAAGTCCAAAACTTTACTAACGGAGTTTTGCATAATTTGACACTATGAGAGTCAAAACAGTCCAATTATTTTAATCAGGATTTGCATGATAAATTGGAGCTTCATGGTCGGGTTACCGTTGCCTACCGGTTGCTGTTCGATACAGAGGGGGGTCTAGGAATCTGTTTTTCTCACTTTCCTCCAATTTTAATGTGTAAGCTAGAAAAGGACAGAGATAAGGGCCAAATTCAAATGATGGACCCTTCCTCTACCCTTTCCTAACATATGTATCCAAACGAGCGAAGAGAGAGGGATATGAGGGGGGAGGACAAATCTCGGGTTCACTAATATGGTCGTTGTACGGACATGGTGATCTTCAGATCTTTGAGGGTCATGTATCTTTGAGGATAATTAATCCGACAGTTCATCAGGTCAGAGGCCCTTTTTTAAAGTTAAGGGATATTTGCAACCTGTCAATTCAGAAATCAATCCATGAAAGATAAAATATTCTGTCTTTAAGCATTGAGCAACGATAACTTTGAGGCTCTTTTTTGATCCTTCGGTCCCCGGCCACTTTAACAAAGAATCGTCAAAGTTTGACGTTGCATTTGAAGTAACGATCTATGTATAGGGAGATATCAAACCAATATGCCAGTAGACGTCACTACTTTGATCAACTATAATAGCAATTTTGCTCCTATAGATATAAATAGTCGTATTTTGCTTTGTCATCGCGATGGCGATTTTGATTATTTTTTGACGTGAATATGTTTTGTCGCATATTATTTCTGTTTGCATTCTCAAAATATGCTAATTTTGATTGTGTTTATGGACCACTATGAGCTTTTTAGTCATTTTAATGGCAATTTCCGAATTTCTTCGATGGCGAATTTCGGCGTTTAATGGCCTTCGCGGTTTACCATCTCATGCGATTGTCAACGGCGATGGCCATCAAACGCCGAAATTCGCCATCGAAGAATTACGGAAATTGCCATTAAAATGACTTAAAAGCTCATAGTGGTCCTTAAACACAATCAAAAGGAGCACATTTTGAGAATGCAAACAGAATTAATATGCGACAAAACATATTTACGTAAAAAAATAATCAAAATCGCCATCGCGATGACAAAGCAAAATACGACTAATGATTAAGAGTGGTTGACGCACAGGGGAAAAAAAAGGGGGAAAAAACACTTTGATAGCGCTGACAAAACTTTTGGTAGAAGCAAAAGATTTCAGTTGAGGTAACCAACTCTTTAAGTCACCGAGCAAAATCTCTTTAGTTACGGTTACGAAACCTTTGTTTAGCTCCACTACAGTCATTTGCTGGGACATTTTTCTACCAAAGGTTTTGTGCTACTAAAGTGTTCTTCCTGTTTTTTTCTGTGCGGGTGCAATAAGGACATTTTCCTTGCGGGCTGAAGCACTGGGAGTGAGTGCGATTTTGCGTGTTTCGACAAAGTCAAGATTCTTCTTCATCCTTCAAGTATGAAACTAGACTCGCTTCAGATAAATTCACTTAAAAAAAGTAAAATATTAAAAATCCGTTCATCAAATTGCTGAAAAATTCAGACGGAAACTTTTGCCCTTTGGGATACTACATCTCGGAGACGTAACTATTGATAGTTTTTTTTTTGTTTTTTGTTTTTTTTTCCATTCTAATAATGACGGCTGATATACTATGTTGATATGACTTTAAAAGCGAGATCTTCTGTTCTCAGTTACCAAATAGATTGGGTGTTAATTTAACTAATTTCATATTTCAAACGTCACAGTGGGAAGAAATAGAGACTGTTTAATGCTACTAAGTTTTTGAAATTCATCAATGTGAAAAATGAAGAATGAAAAATGTATGAAACTGGGTTTTAGCACAGCAAAAATTTCAGTTACGGAGCAAAACCGATAAGTTCATGGATGAATTCTAAATATTTTGAAAACTGAAGATTTAGTTGTGTGCAGCCCACCTTTGTGTCGTGCAAACTCTTCAAAATAAATGCCCCTATTGCACCCAATAAGGCGCTTTAAAATCAATTTTGAGAAAGAATGAAGAGTGTCGGTACCCTGCAGCAAACACAAGCGCCAAATATCCCTTTGTCATTAGTTTCTTCCGAGGCCGGTTCCAGACTGGGCTGTCCCATATAAAACCAACTATACGTAATCCACATTCACCGAATATACCGACAGAGCGGGAGGAGGGAGATGAGAGAGGGGGCGGGGGAGGGGGGACGCAATTAACACGGGGGAAAAAAAGACGGCGATTGGTCAAGGCGGAAGAGGCCGAGCCAAGGCAGGGGGGCCGAGTCACACGGTAGACACGAGGGGACACTTCATGTCACTGAAGGAATAGAGGGGGGGCTCGGGGGGTCGAAAAGGAGTCCGAAGACATGAGTGTCGATGAATCGATGCTCGCGAAAAAAAACCTTGTTCGATAGATCGATAACTTCGATTATTCAAGGGTACAAAAGCGAGGGCCGACTTCACGAACTTGTTGCTGTTGATAAAATATACCATCGCAGAGCACGCGGGCCGAGGGAATGTGTTTGGAAGTATAGAATAGCGGGTCGGTAGGAGGTTAGGTTCGAGGGAGGGGGCGGAATTGAGGGGAGGGGAGCGCGGGTGGTGGGTGGGTGGGTGGATGGATGGAGTTGGTTAGAGTTAGTTCAGGTGTAAGATGGTGCGCTCCCCAGGTGTGTTTTGTGCTTATGCATATACGAGCCCAACACTATGTATGTGTGTGTGTGAGTGTGCTTGGCGCTTTTCAGCTTCTGTCAGAGTCAGTCGGCGCAAAACAATACAACAAAAATATATGGACCCTCGATTTGAATATTTTCATTTATTCTCATTTTCTAAAGAGACTCAAAATGATGTATAGGGAGGGGGGAGGGGAAGGGGAGAAGGGAGGGTGGAAAGTAATCGGACAAATAAACTATCGATCCCACTATATCATATCAATCGCAATAAACATCGATTATTGATCGATAAGTTTATGGTCTGGTAATTGGATATCAGTAATTGGTGAAACAAAGTTTTCGAACAATACCAAATTAAGTACATACTCAATTTATGATCAACTATAAACATAGAATCGGTATTCAGAATACTGATCATGTATTAATTGATAGAGTGTTTGTACACCATAACTTCTAGGTATTGGATTTATCGAAAATTGAACATAATAGGATTCTCAAGTAGTAACGAGAGTATAACAAGAATAGGTATCGAATATTTGAAACGTAATAATCTAATGTACCAAAAATATCGGTAGATCAATGCGAGAACCGAAAAATGTTGCAATGGAGCTGTTGCAAACTTTTGCTACAGGCTTATTAATAGTTGATAATGGGGTAATACCCAGTAAAAATAACGATTAGCGCACTAAAAAATCACGAAATCCACTCCTAAACTCACAAAATGCTTTTAAACAGGAGACCGTAATGGCGGCCGGGGCCGCGGTTTTCATTGGGGTTCCCTATCTTCAATCAGCGCCATCTACACGAGGTGTTCTCACAACACCACACAAGAAGAAGAAGAAGCATACAATTGCCGTAAGAAAACCGCGGCCTCGGCCGCCATTGCGGTCTCGCATTTAAAAGCATTTTGTGAGTTTAGGAGTGGATTTCGTGATTTTTTAGTGCGCTAATCGTCATTTTTACTGGGTATTACCCCTTTATCAACTAAGCCTGTAGCAAAAGTTTGCAACAGCTCCATTTATTTTTAGACAATAATAAACGGGTACAAGCGTATTACAACTAAGGATATGGCTATCCAATAGAATCACGAATATTGCGCTGGAAATCTCAACAGATTAACACACAGAGGAAAGAGCATCAAGTATATTCATTGAACGAAAGTTAAAAATCATAAAATATTTTTAACTGCGTTAACTTCAATGGTGTTTGAAGATATGTAAATATTGTAAATCGTATGCAACTTGCAGAGTTCGACAGAGTGAAACAAAAAGTTAATGCCTCCTATGAGGATCGAACTCACGACCCCTGGTTTACAAGACCAGTGCTCTGCCACTGAGCTAAAGAGGCGACTGATGAATATGCCGATCAGGACAACAATTAGGGCAAAGAGGATTTTCAAACGAGTGATTCAGAATATAAAATCACTCGAAAGAGTTTGAGAAAAAGTTGAGCTGGTCAATGGAAAGAATGAAAACTAAATAAAGACAAAAGTAAAGTATAGAAATAAATCGACTTTAATGCGCCGGTATACGCTGATTGATTAAATTTATCCATTTCAGTGGCGGCTCGTGCAATATGGCAACAATGTTATCCCTCCATTTGATTGTATGTAAAACAATCGATTCGAAAGTGAAGCAGCGCTTCAACAGCAATCGATTGTTTTACATAGATTCAAATGGAGCGGAGACACTGTTGCCAAGTAGCACGAGCCGCCACTGATCCATTTTCATAAATAGTATTCGGCTACAGTTACTTCGTCAGCTTTAATTAGTTATAATATTTATTAAACAAAAGAATAGGTTCGTACGTTCGAAACAGATAAGAATCGATGGAAACGAAATTTTCTGAAAATTTTGAAGTTTTGATGATCGATTAAAATTTCCCGATTGATCAAAATTTTTTGAAATTTTGTAAGATCGGAAAGTTTACATCTTCAAATCTCGTTTGTCTGTTAGAGCATGCAATTAAAAATTTGAGACGTTTTGGTCGAGAAACTGCGATTGTTCGGAACTAAGACCGACGAATTTCGATCGATTGAAAAAAGTCGAAGTTTTCAGTCGAATTCACAAGCCTGCAATAGGCAACTAGAGACGCCCCTTTGGAACTTCCGAACGCTCATCGGCTCGATTTTTTGGGAAATTATGATAAGGAAATATCTAAGGTGGGACAGAAAACTATCAAAATGCAGAGCATGACAGGTAAACGCCATGAAACCACGTTAATCACGCAATATCAGCGAAAAAAAAAATAATAAATAATTAAGTTTTCTTTCTATGTGACCGAACGCAGAGGAATGCGTTAGAACACAGCCCGTAGCAATGCCGCAAGCGAACAGTGAAGTTGTGGAAGGACAATTATGAGTTAGACAGGGGATATTTATAATGATCTTCATCAAGTCATCAGTCCGTGAGGCTCCCCCCCCCCTCTCCCCTTCCACCCCCGCAACCCGACGTCACGTGACGGCTCGGCTCGGTTACTACGACGTTGAGAGAATTATCAGAATGATCGATCGGCTAGACCCATTGTCATCTATAAATAGTTCCCACAACATTCGAGAAATCGGAGTCAGGTTTGACTGAACTGTGGATAGGTATTTCATTAGGCCTGTCGCCTGTATCTTTTGTTGCTACAGATGACGTCGATTTTTCCCGCAGTTTTCCGTTAAAAAGAGAATCATACGTTATCACATCAAAGCTCGACGAATAGTTTCAATGGCTTGATTGTGATCTAACAAAAGAACATAAACTTCGGATGGTTATAATTTCGTCCACTTTGTTTCGCCCACATCAAAACTGTTTATTTCAAATAGAACTTTTCTATCGTCTATTGACGTAGATGTGGCTTGGGGGGGGGGGCGGCTTAAACCCCTTCAATAATCCAAGGAATAAGTGATATGATAAATATTGTTTTCTTTACTTAAATGAAAAGCAAGACATCAAATTCTTACCTACTAGTACACGGGGAAAAAAAACTACGGTGTAAATAACCATACGGATACCTGATTTTGGAACCCGCTAGATGTTATGGTAATGTTAACCAGAAGTATACTATGTTTTGGCCAAACATTTTTTCTTTTTTTGGCTTTGTTGTTTCTCCAAACTTTAGAGTCTGACCAACTCTAAAGGTATTCATCATTTATATGGAATATTGTGACTAGGATTAAGTTTTTACAGAATTTTACATCAGATATAAACTTCAGAAGTGTAATCAATTGATAATAATGCAACTATACCACTCTAACCAGTGGTGAAATTTGGCAAAGTTCAATAATCTCCCAGTTAATCCCATGCTAAATATCGATTTTACTAGTGCTCGCCACGCACTCAATTGTTCGATCTTTTACACAGGTTTAAATGGACAAAATGGACCTTTGCAAGGTTTAACGCTATACACTACTGCGATTCTAACGATACACGAGTATATACCCGTTCCTATCCAACCACCTCAATGAATAGTTCACATTGATGACTCGTTCCCTCAACAATCCAGATCTACGACACACTCAACACTTAACGACCGGCACTTAAACAGATAACATGCAAAGCCGGCGCTTTGGAAGTGAAAAAAGCTCTCTCAAAGCGGCTTCTGCAGCCTCGTCCTCCTCATATGAAACGAAACCTTGCCTCGCGCAAGTACTTCGCGTATGTGAACAAATACAAGATGATTATGTTTGTGTGAGAGTGTGTGTGTGTGTGTGAACATACAGTGCACATAACTATGTATGTGTTCTCGCATGCAAACACCATAACTATAAGCGGACATAACTATATACATGTAACCACGGCAGGGATGATCGACTCCTTGGCTTCGATGGAATCTTGACCCAACAACAGAGCGAATTACAATTTATAGGCGCGATTTTCATCAACCATTGCAACGGCGTTCAATGTTGAGTGTTGAGTGCTCTCGCTGAACGGAGCCGAAACGATGTGGCAGTAGCGCCGCAAGAAATTCTCTATCCCTCTCTTTTCGCCACTGAAACACGTATGTCAAACAAGGATAGGCAAGTGGTTATGACCTCTCTTTCTATCTTTTTTATTCTCATACATTCAAAGGGAAGATGAGAGAGATGGAACAGATTCTGGTTGTACGTTGAACTACTGGATGAGACGGCATCGCTTTGGGGGGGGAAGGGGGAGGAGGCATCCAGTGGTCAAACCGAAATACTCGAGGATGCCAAAATGTAATGAAAACGCATCAAATACCTCGTTTCCGCAAGCGACTGCTTTCACAGATTTATAAATCGACACTTCCCCCATAAAACGCACAAAAAAGCCGAAGGGGGGGGGGGGGGGTTAGTAGCATTTCTTTTATTTCAATTTTCTTTCATGGGGTCGAAATGGGGGAAAAACTTCGAAACATCGAAATGCAACAGATGACGAAATGAGTTTTATTATACATTATGTTTTGTATTGAATCTTTTCGATAGGTCGACATGAATGAAACAGAGACATTCAAAATAACAACATAAATAGAAACAGCAACAACAAAACTACACAAGCTGTGATATTCTGAAGTTCAGTGTTGAAATTCCATCGTTTCATTGAAGGTCTCATTTATGAAACGTTTACAATCAAGCTTGAATCGGGCTAATACTGTCATTTCTTTCTATTCGATCGTTCGAGTCTCCGTGCATTGCAGTGTAGCATCCTGATTGATTTGTAAGGCGCATTTATAAAAGGCGAGCGATACATCGAAAAGAAAATATATACTTATAAATCGAACTATGACATCACTCGAAATGCCTTAATTTGCATTTTTTCCTCAATAAATGGGCGCCTGGATATCTGAGAGCCGATAAAAGAGCGCCCTGAAATGATGAGACTCTTTTTAACCGTTAAGATATTAAAAAAAAATGTGAGATTCCATCGGTGGATGGACAAACTGTCCACTATGGTGCATAGATTTCAGAGCTGCCGTTTTGCGCATATTCAATGCTATTTTTCTATTCACCGATGATTCCACCGGTTGAGAAAATATTACACAATTCAGTTCAGTATGACTGTAATACACGAAAATACTCTGATCTGTAATCTTTCCTTGATCGGTGGAAACTCCGTTACTTAATTAAAATATACGCAAGTTTTTCAAAGTCATCGACGACTCAACCGATTGAGAAAAGATTACAGATGCGAGTGTTTTAGTTCATTACAGTAATACACTGAACTGATCTGTGTAATCTTTTCTCAAACGGTGAAATCATCGGTGAATAGAAAACAGCATTGATTATACGCAAAACGGCAGCCCTGAATTAGATTTACCGTTAAGTTTGGGAATTCCATTACGACGCAATACGACGACTCTCATAGCATAAGCCTTCATCTCAAATCAGCACCCGCAGTCCCGCGCACCCCCAACAAAATTTCATTGAGAGTAAGTTCCTGTGTGAATGTGTGAGTGTGTGTGTGACTGCACACATTACCACTGAGCGGTGCGTTGCATTTATTGCACCGTGCAGTGTTGGAGCCTGAAGCCCTGAAGGGAGAGCAAGTTGCCTTAATTGGACTCGCAAGTCGCACTCTCCGATTCCCGACGCGAAAAGTCATTCGACACACGTGAACACGTCTTTAAAATATTACATCCTTTTTCCCGCTCCTTATTTTGAATGGATACCCGAGCCGCACGCCAAATCCCCCCATCCCCCTTTCCGGTCCCCCCTTTCCCGCCGTTCCCGCCCACCTTTCCGACCGGAGGAGCTACAACAGACCAATAAACAATTTGTGACAAACTCCTCGATCTCGCTGCTCCTCTCTCTCTCGCTATTTTACTGTTCCCTTTGTCGCGAACCTCTGGAGTTGAGATGTCACTGAAGGCACTTCTTCAGTCAAGAGCGGGTGATTTGAATCTACCAATCAGATGTCACGCAGCGCCGTCTGTTCAAGAAAGTCAATGAGTCTTTGATCGAGTGATTTAACCCCTTATGGACCAAGCCCGAATATACTCGGTTTTCTGCTACAGTCTATTTGACGTTATTCCAGTATCAGGATTCCGAATAAACACGATTCTCGATGTAGTATAAAAAGATGAGATTTCGTCTGGCGCCTCCAATCCGTCGTATATGCAATTCCAACTCCCCCGAGTACGAACAGTTAACTACTTTCCCTATACAAACGGAAAAGTGACGTTCATGTGAACTAACCTGGTCTTTAAAGGGTTAAAAAACCGATGAATCGTATCGACTGTCGTCCGAGAGCCTCCAGTTTTACAAGGCCTCTCGAGACGATCAAATTCTATTCTCAAAGTAGCGCCCTAGAGGGCATGGCTGCAGGAATACGCATTCTAAGCAGCTGATCTTAAAAAACCTTGATTTTCTTCATGAAATGGGTAATTTTGGCGTTTATTTTCATTTCTCAGTTCTCTGAATCAAAAGCTGCGGCCAAAATAAGAAACTTCAGTGAGATTCGGGTCCGAATTGAAACCAGAAATGAAATAAGGGAAACAAAATAACTGCAGATAGTAATTAAACTCTAAGATAGTGGTATTTTCACTTTAACAGTATTACTGATTATTTTTGATTTTACGTAAGAATTGTCATGTCTTTGCGTCCAAATCGTTCATGGATCGCTTGACTTTCCAGAGGAATGGAAGGCAGTTGCATTGGAGGAAACAGGGGGGGGGGCGAAGGGTGCGACCCCACCCCCACCCCCGTTCGATCCAAAAAGAGGGGAAAGAGGGGGGAGGAAGGGGGAAAGACACAGTAAAAAAAGGAAAAAGAGGGTCACCGGGGGGGTTAAAATCCCAATTTCGCCCCCCCTCCGTTCCACACTGGGCCAGGATGGGTCGCTACGCGAGAATAATGTCATTTTTTGAAGTACAGAAATTAGTGAAAATGGGCATAGATTCGATTTTTAGACACTCAAATACATCAGAAAATAACAACAGTATCTCATAAAAATATAGTTTTTATATGAAGATAACAGTCAAAACCTGTGATGGGAAGGATCTTAACCGGACTTGCACTGCGTGTGAACTTGAGATTAGAAATCGGTGCTGGAACAAAGATCCCATTTAAGACACAATTTTATCACGAGTTGGGGTTCATGTGGACATGAAATATGCAGAAAAAGGCGAGGATTCGCCTGGTGTACATACTTTTCCATTTTTATTGGTTCTTTGTCCTCCAAAAGGGAAAAACGACATTGATGTCAGCTTCATTTTTTTCACTTTTTTTGTTTGTACTTAACATGAACAAAACCATTCATATAGTTTGTGGAACCTCACGGAACCTCAATCGGTTAAAAGGAACGTGTTCAGCAGACAATTCTGAGTCAGGTTCTTTCAGGTTTTGCTGCGCCAACTTGCGCCGAAGGCCGATTTGATCGACATCTTTAAAGATAGTTCACAAAAAAACCTACCTAAATTTGAGATAAGAAGTCGGTGCTGGAACAAAGATCCCATTTAACACAACTTTTAATCATGAGTTGGTGTTCATGTGGACATGATAGATGTAGAAAAGTGTGAGGATTTGCCTCGTGTACATATTTTTCCATTTTTATTAGTTCTTTGGCCTCAAAAAAGGAAAAAACAACTTATTAATGTCAGCCTCACTTTTGTTCATTTTTTTCTTCACAAGTCTGACATAAACTTAACCATTCATATAGTTTGAGGAACCTCTCCAAATTTCAATTGGCCAAAACCAACGTGTTTGCAGACAATTTTGAGTCATATTCCTCCAAGTTCGGCTGCATCTTCTTGCATCCTTGGCCGATAGATCGATTTCTTTAAATAAAGTTTTCGGAAAAAACCCTACCTAAAATTAACACGTCCTCAATCGTTAAAACTAAATCTACTTGCGCAATGCGCGCCCTTATTTCTCTGTGTCGACGGATGTTTTGTGATTTGATATGGATTGAGAAGAAAAGGATAGAACCTGATCGTTTTTTACAACTCTCGCTATCAAATTTTACTTCTTCCATTGTTGCCAGATTTCTATTGAGGAGAGGTTTTAATATATAAAGCGTGAGTAAATGAAAAGGAGCATAGCTGAATAAATCGAGTACGGCTTCGAATTTCGAAAAACACCAATACAATTAATCCATTATTTTGAGAAGGGCATGTATGTGAAGGTAGTTTTTTTTGCAGCGGTTTGCAACTGTGGCCACAGGGTTCAATTATCAAAATCAAGTTAGGTTAAAAATAAAATTAAAAAAGAAAGAAAAAAAAATCGCAAATCACTA
The DNA here is from genome assembly GCA_011764245.1 of Trialeurodes vaporariorum. Taxonomy (NCBI): domain Eukaryota; kingdom Metazoa; phylum Arthropoda; class Insecta; order Hemiptera; family Aleyrodidae; genus Trialeurodes; species Trialeurodes vaporariorum. The sequence continues at coordinate 81,284,534 of VMOF01000111.1, read as the reverse complement.
ATTCGTCACTCTCGAGGTGGCAAATCTTTCAGATAGAGATTTAATTGTACTGAATTTGTTTTTAACCGATTTTCTTGATGTTTTGAGCAAATTGACTCCATTTTTCCCATTGTTGCCATATCCCTCAAAACTCGTGAATATTTCTAACCATGAAAACGGAATGAACTATGGTTAAAGCAATGACAAATGAGGTGGTGACACGTCATCTTCTTATTCCTGCTAAAGTTGTTTCCACGCAAAAAGTTCGGTTTATTGAAGCGTACCGATTAGAACAATAATGATAGTATATCGATAGTATATCGATACAATTGCTGCCATTAATGCCTGCTTTTTATTATGTCTTCCTTTCGACGCGTTATGCGACTTATTTGGGTCTGAATTTCACTTGAAAGACTAGCTAGACTTGATGTTTTAAATTTTCCTCTTTTTCATTATATCCTCTCTTCCACCCATCGGAAAAAAATCAGAAGCACGAATGGTCCCAGGTTCAATTCTTTTTGTGATTCTAAAATAGACTGATTTGATTTTGCTATTCCATAAGAACATACGTTCTATGCTTTTTGAGTGTGATTATTTGCCAAATTATTTTTGATGATTATTAATTTAAATTATTTTTTTTGTCCCGTAAGTAATGTTTTTCGGTTTGATAGATAAATATTGATACAATTGCTGCCATTAATGCCTGCTTTTTATTCTGTCTTCCTTTCGACGCGTTACGCGACTTATTTGGGTCTGAATTTCACTTGAAAGATATTAGTAAACAAATATACGGAAGGTAGTTGTAGAATGTGTACTGCATTCAATGCGAGATTACATTTTGAGTCTAGATAAACTATCCGATCGGGAAAGTTTGGCTTTCTTTTTAATTTGAGGTGACATCGTTTGAAAATTGTTTTTAAGACTTTTAACAGTTCTTTCTGAGAATTTTAGAATTTTGACCTCAAACTTTAAATCAACGTAAAATCCACAGTTTTTGACCTTTTACGACGATTTTTGCGTCAAAATCTTCGGAAAACCTTCCTTTTTCCATCAAAATTATTACTTAAATCATCATCTGCTTGGAGATAGAACCTAGAGTCGTATGACGTGACACACTGCTTTTGTCAAAAAATTCCTTTTATCCAAAAACCTATCTCAGTGTCAGTTTTGAACGTTTTAGACATCAAAAATGAAAAGAACAGCCCAAAAAACCCCCGCACAGCAATTTTCGTCCAAATCCGCTGCATATTAACTGAGATATGAATTATTCTCGTCAAACAGTAGTCTGTGGCCCAGTGTGCGTTCGCGAGAGCTGGATCCACCAAGGCATAACGCGGATGTCAATATCCGCCGATAATTTAACAACTTCACTTACGCATCTACTTTACTTGACGTACAAGAATGGAACGTAATGTAGAATTTTGAAACGCCTCTGTGAGAAAAAAAAGGGGGGGGAAATCGACGAATTGATGTCAGGTTAACACCGCAGTCACAGATTTATCAATAAAACCTCATTTAAGACAGTGTTGCCAGATTGGGATGAAAAAGCCGTACGCTTTACATTGATTTAAATGGGGACGATACGGCTTTTTATCCTCGATCTGGCAACACTGATTCAAGATCACTGATCATCTTCACCGTAGGGTGCCGGTAGATTGAACAAGGAACCCCGAAGTCCTCCATCCAACTTAACCTTCTCGATCATGATGCTAAACTTTTACGGTACCTCACTCATAGAGCTTAATTTACGCGACCTATAGCTGAAGACCTCTGGCTGATTCTGCCTTCAAGGGACCCTACGTTAATCGCCAAGTTCGGAGTCTTAAGTTATTGAAGAGGAACGATGCAAATAATAATAATAATAATCAAACTTTAATCAGTGGAGGATTCCATTAATTATCAATGAACACGGGCCCGGGCGTCAAAACGGGAGCAAGAATCAATTAATTAAAGAGAGAGAGAACCTTGAAATAATAATTCTGTGATTAATTTGCAATCGTAATTGTAGACATCATTCGATTATTAAAGAAACATTACGTGAAGTAGGGGAGAAAATAATATTAAGGAACAATTGAAGACGCAAAGAATGTCAGTTACCAATTTTATTGGTTGGAGTACCAAATTTTTTGGGTAAGTAAGACCAATTAATTTGATACCATAAATTAGGTACTCCAACCAATAAATTAGTCGGGCAAACCAGTTCTTTTGTTTCAGTGTGGGACCTGGACTTATGAGATTTTTTTAAAATATATTTTGTAAACAACCGATACGATTAAAATATGTCTTTGAAAACATATAAAAACAAAAACAAACTTGGACGTTCATCGGACAACTTCAAAATATTCCAGATGTCTATCTGAAGAATGAAAAAAATAGTTTTCAAAAACGTTGATAAACGTCTTTCTAAACAAGCTTTCCTCGATTTCTGAGCTTAAGGTTAGGAGGATTGTATTATTACTTTCGAATCAAGGGCATTAAAAAAGGGTTTCAAAACAACTAATAAACGTTTGTACTTGTAAACATAACTTTTAGGCTTGGTTTAAATAGATGTCAACAAGAAGTGTTATTTTTTTTTAATCACATCTGATATAATAGGATAACACAGGAAAATCTTTAAAGTGCAAACAGACGTTTCATTGTCCTGTCAAGGCAGTTGATAAGATCCGTTGATGAGAGCTACTACTCCCTGAACAGCGGGAAGCCTGCGTAATTTTTTGAAGGCACTCAACACTTTTTGTAATGGGCGAGATACAAAATGCCTCAATTGGTGTCTCAATAATCTTAGGAATTCTACCACCTCCCACGCTAGTCTCCATTTGACAAGATTTGTTCTGCATTCTTGTTACTTGTAAAACTTGTGATTTTAAGGCGATTCCTTAAGATTCTAGTTTCAGATGGGCAATACACGGAAAAAGAAAGAAAAAATACAATAAAAAGAGAGCTTGTCCAACGAAGAAAACAAGGCCCGGTATTGGTATGAGAGATACGATTAGAGCCCGCAGCCTACAGTTGCGCACAGATGCCACGTTGTGCGAATCTAGGATTGAAATGAAGCTGCTGCCTACGAGCTGTCTAAATATAGGAGCAATTTATTCTCTCATTTCAGAAATGAGAGGTAGAAATCAACCGATAATCTTTGGCAAATTTTCCAATCTCATTCCTTCAAACCAAAACAACACTTACCTGATCTTTTTCGCACCATGATTTTAAAACGCGTTTTGGTGAAAAGCCAAAGCTTTCAAATTAATTTTCATTTTCATCATAATAGTATTATGTATGAGAGATAACAATGAAAACATTTCTGAGATTATCGGTTTAGCTCCACCTCCACTCATAAAACGAGCTCTACAGGGACACATATTATCTACCCTGAACTTTGACAATTTTTTGTTGCTCTTTTAACCCTTTCAGACCTGAAAATCATTTTTTTTTTTTCAGGAACGGATTTTTGACCAACATTGTTGATCTCAGTGCTGTTTCTTCATCTAAATTGATGCGCATATTATATTTTTTTGTTTTCCATACGACTACATGTTATTCAAATGTCTATTGGAATGGACTCCAGGTATAAAAGGGTTAAAAAATTTTGGGAAGAGTTTTTGTTACTCTAAACGTAATGCATACGCAGGTCTCAAACACAGCTGAAAAAATCATTTATGACGGCAATAATGCTTGAACCTGACGCTATGGCTGAACTAAACTCAGCTCGACACGCGGTAAGCCGTTGCTGCAAAAAGCTGTAAGGTAAAGCTGTGTCCAACCCGATAAGGAACAATAGCCAAGAAATGCAACGTTTTTAGAAGGGGCCCGCTCTGTGTACCTCCTCATCGCGCCCCGCTTTCCGACTGCTGATTCTAACCTCAGGATGGCGGGGCGGGGGGAGGGGAGGGGGGAGGGGAGGGGGAGGGGAGGGGGGAGGGGGAGGGGAGGGGGGGGAGGGGGGCAACGTGATCGGAAACATAGAACCTCGCACGCATAGTCGCATACAGATACAGAAAACAACAAACCGACCGAACTTGCAGACAGTTTTTTTGTTGAACAGCTTGAATACCAAACAACAGAACTATTCAGTGACAAAAGGGCAGCGCCTCTCCCTCCCTCTTCACATCAGTAGAAAAAGTGACGATAGTATTACAAAGAGTATGGCTTTAATTCAACAGGTTTCATGGAAAGGAGTTTCTAGAACTATGGTGCATTTTGGCCGAAAAAATGGTCTTTTTTTTTTACAAGCTACCGCCACGGTTGGTGATTGGGCGGTAATCTACCATCATGGCTGGTATAGAGGAACATGGAAAGGCCTGAAATAGAAAAAACCATGATTCTGAAATAATTGTTATTTGTTTAGCATAAAGAGTCATGCTACCAATGATATTATAATGGCTCTTTTTCGTGACGGGCTTCGGTATTTTTCATTTTTTTCGATAATTTCAAATTTAAACGTTTGAGACAGTGGCAATTTGAAACTTACAGTGCCTATAATTTTGGAAACAGTACTGACATATTAGACAGTTTGAGAACATCTGAAAAGTTATTGTTTTAAAACAATTGCTTTTCAAGTTTCAGGTTTTTTTTTTTTTTTTTTTTTTTTTTTTTTTTTTTTTTTTTTAAAGAAATTCATGAGTAGACGCGCGCAAAGGTCCTCGCAAAAGTGGTGCAGGTCCGCTTTTGAAAGAAAAAAAAAAAAAATTGATGTCATACCATGTCTCAACTGGTTCTGAATCGTACTTTATGAGGTAAAAATCTTGGAAAGGCAATACCCACTTGTTTTTCCACGAATGGTCGTATTAGTTTACTTAAGGCACGAGAGATGTATATCACTGACGAACGCGGATTTAAAACTTCGGCTTCGCGGGGAGGGGGAAGAATTGATCGAAAATTTCCAAAATTATATTCTTCTTTCTGCCCTGGAGGCCTTCAGGAAACACATTCTCAATACGGGATGCGGGAGAGAGAAACCAATCTCCCTCGCCTCTCGTCCTTGATGGCTGATTAATGATGGGCAGAAATAACTTTAGGAACGATTTCCTGAAAATTTGAAGTTTCGCGACTTCAGAGAATCTAGCATCAATAAGCAGCTCTTTAGCTCAAATACAAATAAACTTTGCAATGGGCCCGCTGCAAATGTTTGCCATGCGGCGGGGGGGGGGGGAGTCCGATCTCATTGTGACTTCCTCTAATCAAGGTAAAGAAAGTCACCACAGAGTCACAGAAAGATTAGATGGGACTCCTCCGACCCCCATTGAGACTCACAGTATACCTACAACAGCCATCTTGGAAGTTTATTTGAACGAATTAATTTATTCTGAGAGTCAATTTCAGAACATTAAAAGTCTCCCTTTATTATTTTTAAGTGTTTTTACCTTAGCAACGACTGATAGTTGATACGGTTTGTTGCTGCAGCAAAAGTTTGCAACACTGCAACAGATTCGTTATCCAAACATGTTTGTCCAAATAAACAGAGTACCTAAAGTGTATTTGTTCATAGGGTCAAATGTAATAATAATTTCTCCATAGATTGATGGTGAAGCGGTGAAGCTTTTGTAGTTATTCGAAGAGTAATAACAAGTAGAAGCACAAACTTTCGTTTTCTTTTTATTAGTGTTATATGACCCGGTCGATTTGACAACGCCGAGTTTTTGGTGTGATCTAGGTCAAGGTCAAATGAAACAGCAAGCGGCAACGGACTGCTTCGTACGTCTCGGGTCGTCGCGATATTCAAAATTTCAAGAACAGCGGCTCGTACAAGATGTTTGGTTATCTCCAGTTGGACGGTGTTGCCATAATTTTGGGATATAACATCTCTTAATTGGGAGCTTACGTGTACTTGTATTGGGAGAATCCAAACTTGACCAAACCGCAGATTCCTATTATAGAGGATAATTATTAGTGATGCATTTACAGGGCCTCCTTCAGAAAAAATCCTAATTTAACCTGAGCTTCGGCAAGAGGGTTGTTTTTTAACGGTGCCGCTTATATGTATAACTGCGAGACCATTGAACAGTGGCGGCTCGTGCTACTTGGCAACCGTGTTTTTGGCCATTTGAACCTATGCAAAAGTATAGATTTCTCAGGAATGCAGTGAATCCCCTAAAAATCGATTATTTACGAGGGTTTAAATGGAGATAATCTGTTGTTGCCACATTGCAGAGGCCATTACTGCCATTGAACATTACGGATAAGCCCTTATTACTCGCGGAGTGTGCATCAATGTAATTAATTTTTTGTCAAACTCTTTCCGTCAACCTTAACCTATGATGAAGATAGATTAATCAGCTTTTTTTTTTTTTTTTTTTTTTTTTTTTTTTTTTTTTTTTTTTTTTTTTTAAGCTTCAATCAGTGCCGTTGTATAACTTCCAATAATGTGAATAAGGTTGGTCTTCACAGAATGGGGCTCTTCCAAACTTTTGCTACATGGGATTGAAGAGTTGGTTCTCGCATAAAAACCTGTAAAAATGACGATGCATGAGTACACTAAAAAATTACGAAATTTGCTCTCAAAATCGCGGGGCTTAGCTCTCTCAAAATCATGGGAGATTCCTATCTGAATTGAGACATATCTCTGTGTTTCCATAGAGAAAGTGACAAAATAAACAGGAATCTCCCATGACCATGATACCTACGTTGAACCATGCGGCTATATAGCAATCATTGCTGCTATATCAGTTTTATGGGTTTATTACTGAATTTTGGACTTTTTTAGCGTGATTTTCCTGATTTTCGCCGGTTTTAACATCAGATTTGACAGCTAGTTTGCTTGTAGCAAAAGTTTGAAAGAACCCCATTCAGAAACGCTGGGATCGTAAAAGAAAAAAAGAAAAAAATATTGAGGAATTTTGTTGTTGTCGGAATACTGGCAACCGTGTGGCTCGATCTAAAACCGCATCCACAGCCCGATCTCGGGTTGAATAGCAGGTCATTTAACTGCGAAATTGCCATTTAAACGCCACGCCGAACAGCAAACGGGTCCTTCGTTAACCCGCCTCACAATGGTTCGATTGTTGGATGACATTTGTATCAGTCACGAAAAAACATCTCGGCGCAATGTTATACCAGCCACTTTATTTACATTTAATGGCGTTTTTAACTCACCGATGATTCCACCGACTGACTAAAAGATTACCCAGCTCAGTTCAATCTATGATCAATGCATAGTACACCAGAAAAACCCGGACAGCAAATGCTACCAATCTTTCAAGTAACAAAGAGGAAATTCCTACATTTTGAGGTTGCGATATAATGTTCACATGCGTTTGCGGAGCGGTATCTCCCATGATACCAGCGTCTCTCCGCTATTAATCCCGATTCTGAGAGTGAATTTTGTGAGTTTTTTATGTACTCATCGTCATTTTTACAGGTTCTTATGCAAGAATCGACTCTTCAATCCCCTATAGCAAAAGTTTGCAAGAGCCCCACTGATTGAAAGTACATCGATATCTTTTCAATAAAACCAAAGAAGGGTAATCTATTCTTAGGGGGTTCAATCAAATCTTCAAATAATCGATACTGTTGCATGAGAATAAACGGTGGAACGAAAAACGATTATCAATCTTTTCATGAGCCCAGAAGCGTCGCGTGCAATTTGGCAACAATGTATATTCTATCCATGTAAACTCATGTAAAAGCTCGAATTCAGGGGGTGCACAGTGCACAAGAAAAATTCGATATATTTAATGAGTTTAAATGGAGCAGTTGCATTGATGCCAGATGGCACGTGTCGCTACTGCATGAGCCCCACTGTGCGGCGCGCGCTCTCCTCTCCGTCCTCAGATGGGAGCTGGTGAGAGCGAGAGCCTCGCGTTTTTGCCAAAAGTGAGAGGGAAGGACCACGGCCGGAACCATCAGCCATCAGGGAGCCATCAGAAGCCAGAAGCCGAAACCACTTACACTCACTGAACGCTTGAACGGTAAATGGTCTTCGTTCGAGTAAGGTATTTATTCAGCACCTATTCGCAATACAGACCACCATGGCCGCATAGCACTCCGCGGCCGGCGGATGGCTTTGCGGCCAGCGTGCGCGTGCGAGCGCGGCTACCGAATTTAATTCGCAGACAATATATAATCCATCACCATTCACCGTTCACCAGCGGTGACTCAAGTATAATCGATTATCTTTTTTCTACAATCCGAACCTGCAAGCAAAAAAAAAAAAAAAAAAAAAAAAAAAAAAAAAAAAAAAAAATCGACCCCTTGGAAATTAAATCGAGGGTTCCTCTTTTGCTTCGGGGGGGGGGGGGGATCGTATGGATTTCAAGAGGTACCCAGTACAATTGGACTAGAATCGAAACCGTATTGATTTGATTTAACTGAGGTAGATCTTGATGATCAATCTAATTTGTTTTCTTTCGATTTGAACCCATATACAAAAAGACATGCAGACATGCGATGCAAACAAATCAGTGTTGGCTCATGAAAAATCGATTGCAGTGTTTTTGCCATTTAAACTCAAGTAAAAGAATCGATTCTTGAAGGATTCAATTGAACCCTCAGAAATTCGAATTTTTTCATGAGTTTTTATGGAAACGATATCGGTACATCGCGTTTCACAAGCCGCTATTCTAGCAAATTACACTGGCTTAAAAACACGATTTAGTCGAAATAGTTCAACGTTTAAGGTTCAAACTTATATCTACAATAAGCGCAAAATTCCTCATTTCCTCATTTCTTGTGAAAATTATTAATTTATCCAAGACAACATCGATGAATGAACGAAATTGTACTTAGTGAGTCTTGGTTTGAAAAACCTTGAGCTCAAGAAACGTTTCAGCATTGCGACGGTCTCCGCAGAGAAAGGGATCATAAAACATCAGAGGGTCGATCATTAACTTTTTCTACACATCGATCGTTAAAACTGCTTATGAGCAATGTCATTGTTCGAACAATTAATTAAAGGACTGTTGCCGTTGTCGTTGCGTTGTCCGCTATGCAAAGGCTGCCAATGAGTCATATCTGACTTAACGGTACAGTTACCACGGCAAATGAGAGCACTATTTCATTATTCGACCAATGGTGCTACTCATGGACAGCAGTGGCGTAGCGTGCAATTTGGCAACGTTGCAGTTCGATCATTTAAACCCATGGAAAATATCGAACTATCGAGTGTTCGGTGAAACCCTTCGTATTCGACCTATTACATGGGTTTAAATGGACCTAGTACGCAACGCTGACAAATTGCACGCTACGCCACTGATGGACAGCATTACTGGTCGATTTACCTGAAAAACAGGTAAAGATCGCCCTGCGCTGCTGCAGATTCTTGTGTACTCTTCCAAAGGAATACAAAGTCAACCATATGATATTAATTTAAAATGAGAAATAGTGAACTGTCCAGTGCCGTCCCATTCAATCTGGCAACTCTACAAGTTTCCCATTTAAACCAACGCAAAATATCGATTCAAAGGAGTGCACTGTGCACCTCCAATAATTCAACATTTTTTATGCTTTTAAATAGAAAAAAATTCAGAGGTTCCAGACTGCTCGCGACGCCACTGGAGCTGTCATATTACAGCCGGGGACAAAAATAATGCAAGACGCACGACTTCTTAAAGTGTGGCTTATTGTTAATTAGGTCGCACCTGCGCAATGCTTAAATTCATTGAGAAAATAACTGCGGAAAGCGGGGGTAGCCTACATCAAAGAGTCATGAGATATTCATTTTGTCCCCGACTGTACATAAATATTATATTCCGAGAAGGTCAAACTTGGTCTATGAAGCATGGTCTAAAAAATTTTAATCCTTGCTGATTATTACAGGAAAATCGGTTCATTCACCCTCGGAAGTATGCAACATTTTACAGGTTGAAACGAACAGGCAGACAGTCAAAGAGAAGAAGAAGAAGTGCGCATTGGTGCCAGTGGTTGCTCGCCATTAGGAGAACTTAGGTACACCACGACTTGAAAAACCACGTGATCTCGTAAACACAGTATATGTCCCAGAAGTCTTTGCAGGCCCAAGCCAAAAAAACACGTTCCTCATTTAGATTAAAAAAAAAAAAAAAAAAAAAAAAAAAAAAAAAAAAAAAAAATAGGTCTGCTCTTTTGCTGAAGGTCGACAGAACTGTCCATTGATTTAAACGAGAAAATCGGCGAACCATAAGTTAACGAGCAGACCCATTGTTCATCGGAATGAGATTCGTGTCTTTCAACTTGAACTTGTTCACAGAGATTACTAAGCCTAAGAGATATGGCATAACGATTCAGAAGTGTTGTTCGACTTCTACGAAGTATGCAATGTGGCGTACGCTGGTGACCGTAAACATTGTTACTACTGTTGTTGTTTGAAATGAGGTTAGGATCTCCTTAACAGTTAAAATCTTATGAACATTTGACTGGATAATGAGCTCTGAGTATATTTTGAAAGTGAATCTGAAAATCTACGACACTTTAATTATCCCATCGGCCATTAAATGACAAACATTTAGATGTTGCAGAGAATCTAACCTCATTTCCAACCATAGGCGTAGCGTATCAGGGGCTAGGGGGGCTATAGCCTCCCCCCACTTTTTTGGGTGGAGGGGCTAAAAATCGGGGCTAAAATATTACGGAGGGGCTAAAAACACATCGACTTGGTAATTCTTGGTAATTTTGAGACATCCTTTTGAGACGAGAAGCAAAAAAAAATGTCATAACTTTTTCACTTTTTAGCCCCCCCCCCCACTTTTTTTGGTCACGCTACGCCTATGTTTCCAACAACATGAATAATAACAATGTTTACGTCACCAGCGTACTGCACGTTGCATCATGGCCATTTTGCAGGCGTTTTTTACGGAGCCCGGCCAACGGTTTTTCAACAGGGCGGAGATAGGAAGTGCTATATCTCTTAAGCTTAGTAATCTCTGCTTGTTGAGGACCTCTAGAGCACACTGCATAGTGTTACTGTCAACTCTGAGCAGATAAGTGAATGGAAAAGTAAATGGAAGCGGAGAATTGAGAAGTGAGAAGAGGCACAAGAGCAAGACTGGAAGATTAATAAGAATTATGAATGATTGGGCGGTACCTTGTGGGTGGTATTGGTGGGTGGATCGGGTACATCCGAATCCCATTCGGATGAGAGATCGTCGCTGGAAGCCTCGCCGTAGTCATGTGACCAGGGCACTTCCAGAAGGGATTTCTGATACTGTTCGTAGCCGATCGCTGCCAGGGCTGCCGCGCCGCTTGAAGCGTTGTTCGCCCAGATAAGAACGTTCCGCTGATTCGGGAGCGGCGAGGGGGACCGACTTGAGCACCCGCTACCGGGAAGTCCGGGTGGAGTCCCCGAACCCGACCCCGTCCCCGTCCCCCGATGATTAGTCCCCGGGGACTCGTAATAATCGCTGGCCCGATGACGCGCCCTCATTTTTCTATCGCTCCACCCCAAGTGGCAACATTTTAAGACGATCCCTGTGACCGTTGCCAGTTCGTCTTCGTTTACTTTGGCCGCACTCCGTAAAAAAAATGGCGCCCAATTTTAATCGCGCCCCATCAGAAGAAGTTTTCGGCTTGTTTTTCGTCCCCTCTTTTTTTTAAATGGGAGACCGAAGCGGTGTTGCCTATTCTCGCTTAAGTTAGTAGGTCACGCACAGTCACACACTCTTTTCGCGCACTAAATCAGTGTCCCATTTATCTACGTCAAATTTAAGGGCTCGGAACACTTGTCTCCTTTTGATTTTTTGAGGATCGGCGCACAACACACTACGAATTGGATTCATCAGCGCACGTATATTTATTCACGGCGATTTAAAACAGTTTACGATTGAATAAGAATTGGTCACCATTTCGTCGCACAGTTACTTGCACTCGTCTATCAAAGACTGGGGTAAGAGTGACGATGTCTCAATATGCCTCTTTTACATCCAAGGAAAGGCAAAAATAAGGAAAACTGAGTTCCAGAGGTTTCTATGAAAGAACCGCACAGCTATTGAATATTCCTCCGTTTGTGTTTAGAATAAATGATAAAAAATACGGCAAACGTTTGATAGAATGCTTATTAAAATTGAATCTTTGATAGACGTTTCAAATTTGAAAAAAAAAATGTTCCAAAGTTGACTTTACGACGATTTCCGCTGGTTTTGGTGATAACGGAAGAACCACAGTTAGGATAAAATCAGTTTTGTAATCGATTTGGCGTGTAAAACAGGTGACGTAGTTTGTCTCGTAGAAGCTAGTGAGCTAAAACTCATGGTGTGAACCCACAATTCTGGAATGGAAACACATTTAATGTAAAAACTGGAGAAGTAAACAATGTTACTAGAACTTACGATTCATTTTGTCGTGGAGTGAATGCGTAACGTTAAAGCTTGCGAAGTTCCGTTTTGCCCATATTTAACTCACATTAGAAGGATCGAACTATAATGTATGTGCGGTGAACATTCTAGAGTTCGACCTTTGTGCGTGGGTTTAAATGAACAAAAAGGAACGTTGCCAGTTTGCAAGCTTTTGTCACACTGTCCAGTAAAATGAATAATAAGTTCTGGCAACATGTAAACAAAACATTAGTTGGTAAAATATGGGTTATAGGTAACTTTACTGAGATCCTGTGATTATATATAACGCAGAAATTCCCTAAAAAAATGAACAACTATTATGCTTCTGAATACTGACGAGTCTTCCCGCGTGAAGAAGGGTTTGTTGTGATTTAACGTTAGGCTATGAAAAGAACGATAGAATCTAAACGAGCATGTACATAAATACTTGGCTGTCTTTCACTCGGAGTAAAAAAGTGGGTCCAAAAAATTTTCGGGATGGATGCGGGTCTTATCCTGTAACACAGGTGGAGTCTCGACCAGAAAAGCGTACACAGGATTATTATTGGCAGGGGCTAAGGGCTTGCACTGATGAGCGTTTGACTGAAAATTATTCCACTCTTCCCCTCCGCCCCTAAAAATCGGAGGTCTGGAGGGGCTTTAGCCTCCTAAGCCCCCTCCTCTTGCGTGCGACACTGGTCTCGAAGAGTGAAAAGCGTGGATTAGCCACTTATGGTCGAGAACAAGGCCCGTTCGTCTCATACATTTTTTAAGCTCAGGATGAAAGAGGAGAAACGAGTTAGTTATTGGGAAAACCAATGGAATCAAACTCACAAACATCGTATGAAATGACTTCACTCGAAAATTTTTAGGGTAGGAGTCTTCAAATTTCAGTAAATTGAAAACTTTAAATAAAAAGAGACTCGTGGTTATGAAACATTGAAACTGAAAAGGTGAGTTCCAGCTGAATAATGAGCACGTTGGTGGCGTTAGTACGTGTACATGCCATGTCAACTGGCAGTGTTTAACACGCAGCTAAGTGGGAGGCGTTGACTGAACTGAAAGTTGCATAGTCAACAAAATTCCATCGCCGAAAACGCGCGCTCCTGGAATCTCTCACCAACGAAATTTCGGTATCGCCTTTCTCCGAAATTGCATCTTATCAAAAATATCGAGACTCGGCAGCTCAGTGTGCTATTAGCAATGCTGCCGTGTTGCGCATAAAGAGTGAAATTCTTCAATCCATCGCTGATTCAGCCGTTGATGCAAAGATTATACATATACGGACTGAGAATTTTATAAGCTTTTGTTACCCAGCTCGACTGACTTAAATGCAATCTTTGTTTATCACGCGAGTGGCACTTCAGTGGCAAAACTGAGTCTCTTGGTCAGATTTTTGAAACATTTCAACAGCATAGAACAATTTTTCACAGCTGGAAATTGTGAGAGCTCATCATGTAAAAAAAATTAGCGGAAACGGAAACGTCCGAATTATTATAAGAACAATGGCACGGTATTACATAACACATAACTAATCGTTCATTCAACAATCCTAATTTTAGGCTCATAACACCGGCCTCAAAGATGAACTCGATTGAAAAATTTTCGAGCTTCGATTAAATATTTTAGCTCAATAATTACTGTTTCAACAAATCAATCCTTTTTCCAAAAATTGCCACGAACTGTCAGAGGTCCTCAATTGTTCCGCGACGAGAGAATTCGGAATCCCGTGACCGGATCCAACTGTGCGGTGAGAGTGGCGATTCAATGAACGTCATACGCACTTATCTGATGACGTCACAAGTGAACTGCATAGACGTAGAAGCAGCCAGCGGACGGATTGACGGCGCGCGGCGACACAGAAAAGCAGACATAGAGTAATATCGACCAAGTAAGTATCATTCAATGTATGCGAATGAAAATGAGAATGCGGGAGAACTCTTTTGCCAGAGGCGTGGCGCGCGCGCGCGGCGCAGTGCACGCGTTTAGTGCGGCGAGTCGCGTCGACGTGCGGCTTGCATCATAACAAAGTGCACGCACATTGCCTACGCTGAAGGGGCAAGTGCACGCACATTGCCTACGCTAAAGGGGCAAGTGCACGCACATTGCCTACACTGAAGGAGCAAGTGCACGCACATTGCCAACACTGAAGGGGCAGTCGCATCGCAGCACGCTCGCCTTCTTCTCACGATGGAACGAACATTCAAAACTTCCCTTTTAGCTTTCATTACGAGCTGCCATATAGTGGGCGCCAATAACACTCGTCCAATCAAATGCTTTTGGGTCACATGCTGCTCACGTAGCAAGGCTATCTTTGCGCCTCACAAATCGTATTTTCAAGAATTGTTCAAATCTTCTATCCTACAGTGAAGTCACTGCTATTTTAAAGTTCCTCGCATATCCGTGAATATATTCAAGTGCTGATTTCGAATTTGAGGTTAAACCAATAAATACAAATATGTCGAACGTAAGTAAATCATTGATTCATATCGATTACTTGCGGGATGAGTGATAAACAATTGCGTTGATTGAACTATCGAGTCGATACTAAATTTCCTCTATGAAGACCGACCCTACTGCTTAGAATAATCCTATTTTATTGGGAACCTATGATTATCTTATTGTGTATCTGAATTGTAAGTTTTCGAACGTTGGTTATTTCCGCACACCCTAAAAGGCAATGAGAACAAGACACGCTGAGAATAAGCTTACTCGAAAATCCGCTTCTAACTTTGTCGAAATTGTAATTTTTATTGAGTAAGTAGCCCGCAACTCCGAAGAAATCCGAACTTTCTATTCTTAGGCTGTCTACTTGCTTATACGTTTGTTCTTCGTGCACACTTCGAACGCACAAGACAAAAAAAATAACAAAACAAAACACGAAACACTAAAAATTGACTAGCTGACGAACTCGCCAATAAGCACGTTTCAAGCCATTCATCACTGTCATCATAGCCTCACCTGAGGACAACACATTTAATTAGTGGACGGAAAATCATAAACACCAACGCGAATCGTAAGAAAATAAGAAAATAAATAAAATGCGCGTATCAATCAAGTGAAGGAAAAAAATAAAATAAATAAAAATAACGAATTAAACCTTTTAAACTGCGACATTCACTGAATGAAACACGGAGAAAGAAAACAACTTGAATTTTTCCTGCCAGGAACAAAACTGCAAGACTGAATACCTATCGCGTCAGTGCCTTCTTGTTTTATATTTGTTTGGAAGAACTTTTTCGATTACATCATTTGCGATTCCAATTGAATGAGCCATACGATTTACGTATTTATATGAGTGCGCGAGAGTATATATAGATGATATTATTTGACGAGGGTGTTTATAGGATTTTAAGAGCAACGTAATATTTAAATGACTGAATTCTTTATCTATCAGGATTATTTTATTTTATTTTAATCAGAACTTCAGTTACCTACACATCGAAGATCGATACATCGCTTGAGGGAAACGTTTTGCTTTCCACAGCCAATCGATCTTCGATATACATTTTTGGTCTAACTATCTTTTTATCTCTCTTATCCTCCTCGCGAACAGAATTCAGGATTAAGCGAGCGCCAATCAAATTCAGTTGTTGGATGAGGTATGATGTAAAGGCTCGATTTTGATCACATACATCTTAGCCATGGGCGTGCGCAACTGACAATGAGCAATAACGTTGCATATTTTCTATCAAAATCCACTCACACGGTGGAATTCGAGGATGCTTGCCTCACACCCAAGCGTTCAATCTTTATAGTGAGTTTAAATGGACAAAATGCTACTCTACCAAATTTCACGCTACGTAATTGGTCTTAACGGCATGTATCTATACTGCAGTGGCTTAGCGACGTAGCATGCAATCTGGCAAAGTTGCCTTCTCATTTCTATCCATTTGAGCTCACTTAAAAGATCGAAGGCTCATGGATGACTGGGTGTGCATTGTGCCAGTGGCGGCTCGTGCCATCTGGCAACAATGTCTTCGCTCCATTTGAATCTATGTTTAACAATCGATAGCTGGTGAAGCGCTGCTTCACTTTCGAATCGATTGTTTTACATACAATCAAATGAAGGGATGACATTGTTGCCATATTGCACGAGCCGCCACTGCATTGTGCACTGAATAAACACCCTCGAAGTTGCCCGTTTGGGAGGGTTTCAATGGGTATACTGCAATGTTGTCAAATTTCACACAACGCCATTGACCTAATGAAGATTTTAGCTTCAACATTCGAGGCTTCGTTCGAGATTTCTTCGCTCAAGCGATACAGAGCAAAGACTGGAGTTGTAGAAAAGTTCAAAACTAATTTTAACCACGTTCTTTTCATTGGATCTTTTAACGCTCCTAGAAAATTCCAAAGCGTGAATCGTACGATCAATAGACCATTGATTCGGATACAACCCTCGGCGATTCCTAACGCGTGTTGACACGTGAAGATCGCACAACAATCTGTCAAATCGAACGCTTTACATACATTTCTAATGCACATTTTTTTATTTTTTATTTTTTAAAAAAAGTAGGGGGGTGTGTATAATTTTCAAGAACAGTGATAAGGGAGCTTTTCTGGAAAGCACATAATTGTAAGATAAAATCGAATAATTTTCGGCCCTCGCAACGAAAAGCACTCGATCTCTTCATTTCCGTCCCACTTTCGAGGGAATGACGCACATACACGCCTGACGCAATCACAATTCAAACGACAGATATGGAGGACACACATCGCGAACACCTAGTCATTTCACTGATATCCATCAAACACTACAGGGCCGAGAGGAGGGGGGGGATCAAAACAAAAACCAAATCGATAAAACAAAACAAACCACAATGCGTCGTACATATGTATGACTGACAACCACTACGCGATGGACATAACTAAAAACACTGACACTTGAAATCAGCCGAGAGAGAAATTTTCAACACCAGTAGAGGGAGAGAATCCAAACAAAACTAAAGAGCGGGCGGTAAACAATAAAAAAATAAAGCAAAGTACGATGGGAAACACTCGAGACCGGCGAACTGATAAGAGTGAAACACTCCAATTCTACGAGCTCTCAACACTCAACAGTAGAACTCTAACCTAAATGAATACGCTTCGACTGACTTCCTGTCCGAACACAATCCGTATTCACCGAGCGACGTGCAACGCAACGCTCCGGCTTGACACTGCGTCGCAAACTACCGACCAAACGTCCAAACGTTAAACGCTAAACGCCAAACAGCTTGTAAGCCAATCCGATGTGGGATGTGGGCAGCAGAGTCGAGCTCAAGCGGGAGCCCAGCCAGCCGTCCGTGGCTATGAGGCCGTGTCAAGCCGAGCGAGCAAGCCGGTCCAGTATCAGAAGCGGAAAACCAAACTATAGCCGAGTCCAAGAGTCAAGACCGCGCGCGCGAAACCGCTGGAGGAGTCGTTCACACGAACCAGGTAAGTATAGGGTATGAAACTCAACCATCTCTGACGACTCTGACCATTACGATTTTTCCACCGTGAAATTCATGGAGAAGGGGGGGGGGGCGAGAAAATTTACAATTCAAAATAGTCTGCGCAGACGTTTACAAATGTGTACTGTATAGTCTAATAAAGCACGGGTGGATTTATATTTGTCAACAATGGAGACGTGACACGGTGGAAAGTCAAGGGTGGATTCATGACCCTGGTAAAAGTTTTTCATTGGTGACCAATAAAACGGTTCCAATTCTCCAGTGACCAATGAATTTTTCATCGGTGACCAATATAATTTCATTGGTCACCAATGAAAAATTCATTGGTCACTGGAGAATTGGAACCGTTTTATTGGTCATCAATGAAAAACTTTTACCAGGGGAATTTGTCTTTCTCTCTATACTCTCATTTTAGCGTACTATATAGAATAGTCAGAGAGGGTTAAGCCACAAGATGGCCGGCCCCACCATCAATCCTTTCCTAAAGCATGAGTTCGAATTAGCGGAAAAAGAGAAAGACACATTCCTGAATCCGTCTCCAGCTAAAACGTAGAATTTACTGGCCATCTTTACGGGGTGAAAAAAAATCCAGGTTTTACAAACAAGAAACAAGGAACCGTGGAGGTCTTAGAAAATATCAGAAATATCGAGTAATTCCAGGCAAAAGTTGGGGATCTTGCAATCCGCTGGACAGATTCCCGAACTGCCTCTTATTGCACTGGTCATCCCGAAACTTTGTATTTGTTGGGTTATTTGAATGATATGACAGTTTAATATGCAAAATAGCTGCGGAATTTCGCTGTTTTTTTTGTTTGTTTTTTTGTTTGTTTGTTTTTTGTTTTTTTGTTTTTTAATTTTTTATTGATTTTACGAGCCATAAATCATCAATATTGGATATTCAGAATGGTCAAACAGATGCTAACTAGCGGAATGTCACGATTTCCTCCCCAATTTTTTTATGAATTCTTTGGGGGTATATAACATCAAAATTGGCTGAGAAATTAAGTCACGATTTTGATCGTGGATTTTGGCTATATCTTGGATGGGCTCGATTGAGATAGAAACTCCGTGTCACTCGCATCTACTATAAATCGATTGCTGAAATCCGTTCTAAAAATTACGACTGTAAATCTCATCCAACTTTCATAATTGATGGCTCAAAAATTGAAAAAAAAAAAAACAAAACAAAACAAAAAAAAAAACAAAAAAAAAAAAAAACAAAAAAACAACAACAAAAATTGAAGAAAATCGCGACCCATTCAAACTACCCTACGTGACTAGAGGCGCCATCTGGTGGATTGCACCGGATCGCATCAAAGTGTTTTTTTTTAGTAACGGTGCAATGCACCTGGTGCTGCTCCGATGCAAGCTCCAGTGCATCGAAGTTGAGGACCGGTGCACTGGAGCTGGTGCTCCGGAGCTTCCGGTGCTGCAACATACAGCTTCGGTGCTGCTCCAAAAGCTCCGGATTATCGCACCGAAGCGGATTCCGGTCAATGAAAACACACCACAACTAAATGTAACAATCCGGGACAAAAATAATGACATCCGACTCCTGGATTTTTCGAGAGTATGTTGCCCGCGATACAAAACTGAATCACGAATAAGGGTCAACGCGATGATTCAGGGACTCATTATAATTAACTGTAGTCCATCATATCATACCCTGACTCAATTTTTGTGTTGCGGGCGATATGTACGAGCATTGATCCTCTTTATTGCTGCAGCAAAAGCAGTGGCGTAGCGTGCAATTTGGCAACGTTGCAGTTCGTCCATTTAAAGGCATGCTAAAGATCGAACAGTAGGGTGTTCGGTGAACACCTCCGTATACGACTTTTAACATGGCTTTAAATGGACGAACTGCAACGTTGCGAAATTGCACGCTACGCCACTATGAGCAAAAGGTTTCGACAGACCCATTGTCAGTTTCTGAGGATTCAAAACGTTAAACGCACATCGCCGTGCATTTAAATTCTTATTTTTCCGGTAGGTTTTAGCAGCAAGAAAAAAACTATTTCCGATTGATTTGCGAGGTAGCGTCATAGACTTCAATAACTCATAAGGATCAAAGTAAAAGTGGTCCAACAATCCATATTCTCATTCTACGATAGTGGCAGCGGCCTCACTTTTCAGCGCTAATGTTTCGTCGTCTCCTAGCTTTGAATACCACGTTTTCTGTATGGATCGACTGGGCTGCGCACACTTGACCAAACCAAGGACCTTTTTGGACATTCTTTGGAGTTTATCGATATACACTCAACGAGCTATACATTTATCTAGAGTGGCGGTTTAATAGGTAACCTGCATAACCACCATGGGGGATTTTTAGGTTAGGTTTAAGCGAGTGATTTGTCCATTTGTTTCCGTGTATTTTGATGCAGAGCGGCGCACAATGGATCAAAGCAGGTTCCGGTCCACTGTGCGGTGGCGCCACACCAAAATGCACGGAAACAAATGGACAAATTACTCGCTTAAACCTAACCTAAAAATCCCCCATGGTGGTTACGCAGGTTACCTATTAAACCGCCACTCTAGATAAATGTATAGCTCGTTGTATAAACTATACCACATTCATACAATTTGACGTTGTCATATGGTTAAATTAATGTATACACTATCGCTTTTCGATTAATCTTGATACAAAGGGTTTGAAATTAGGCGGATCCAGGAATGTGTCTTTCTCTTTTTCCTGCTCCTCACATTTAAACACACGTGTTAGAAAAAGATAAAATGAGAGGCCATCACTTGGTTTTTGGTTCTTGTCTCTATCCTGCGCTAACACATGCGTTCAAATTTAAGGGGAGCAAGAAGGACGGATTGAAGGATCCGCCTTTGCCTGAAAATTCCATATTTTGATCCATTGTTCGTCAGTGAGGCGGTTGCGGTGAGGGGCCTGCCTGTGCGTCATAAGGCGGCGGCGTCGAGTGGCGATGAGTCGATGGGTACTGTCGAGCGGGGCGGGTGTCGAGGGTCAAAGGAGGCCCCCCTGCCCTGACCCCGCCCCTCGGGCTAGGCGATACTGATTCTTCGAGCATATACACACACAGAATGGAGAGCTGTGAGAATTCGTGACGTCAATCGAAAAAAAAAGAAGAAGAAAAAAGATAGTGCCCGAGATAGGATGGGACGGGATGGGATAGGATAATATAGGACTCCTAAGTAGCGGATCCGATTCACGTAAGTTGCTCGAACCACGGATATAAAGTCATATAGATTACGATTGATACGGTGAAGAGAGCACGGTGCACGATGCGGAATGCAAGGTACAAATGCATATACGGTGCACGGTTACAAATTCACTTTTTCTGCAGCTCACTGATAACAGTATCGAAAAAAATGGGGCAGTTGCAAGGGTCTTTAATTTTCCGTTTTGCATGATGAAAACGAAAGTACTTGATGAGCTGAGAACAATGGTGCCTTTGGGTTTTTCCCAAGCGTCTCGGTTTTGGAGATACACACGTGTAAAGTTGTAAAAAATCGTGTGAGTAGTGACGTCACTACGCGGAGGGCCCATTTTAAACAATGAATTTTGGGCCGAAATCTCACCTCCGGAACAATGGGACTTAATTAGAAACCAATGGCATCTTTGTTCTCAGCTCATCTAGTACTTTCATTTTCTTCATTAAAAACACAACATGTCAGACCCTTACAACTGCCCCATTAGCTGCCAAAAGTATAGCAAACGTCTGTCGGTCTGTCTCATACTCAGTGTTCTTACGTGAAAAAAATTTATTGGATCCACATTGACTGGAGGCTTTAGGGACCAAAAAATACAATTAACTATTATTTGCGTTTTAGAGGCGACAAAAAATCTCAAGACCTCTCTCATGTTGGTGAAAACAATCCGAAACTTTACTTTATTTGCATTGCGCTTTGTGAGTGTGAAATTTCTTTTTTTTTAACTCTCGTTCTAGCAACTGAAGAAGAGGCTGGGTGCTGGAATTGCATACTGATTAACTATTTCAATACTAAGTCCGAGTATATTCGTTTCTGTGACCAGATCTGCCTCCACACTTTCAGTTTTATTCACAATAATTGCGACTTCAAACTTATCATATTTGAAAAGTAAAGATTCCTTGGAGCGCCTTCAATAATTTGCGTATGCAAATTCAGCACCCCAGTGCAGGAATATTTAACTGCATGACCACTTGCAGTAAGCTAGCGAACATCGAACATAGATGTGTCCGCATAACTTGATAGCCAAAGGGTTAGGTATTGAACAAGAAAGAAATATAAGTAGAGAATTAAAGAAAGGGGAACTCTTCAGAAGAGAACTTTATAAAAAATCTGAGGGGTAAACGCTGTTTATTATGCTCAACTGAACATTTTTGCGGTCTTATTTTTATTTTTTATTATTATTGTGTGACAGCTCCTATAATAATCTGTCCTTTTTTTTAACAGATGCGTTCAAACGGGCGAAGAGAGAGAGAGAGAGGGAGAGAGAGAGAGAGAGAGAGAGAGAGAGAGAGAGAGAGAGATAAAGAGAGAAAGAGAGAAAGAGAGAGAGAGAGAGAGAGAAAGAGAGAAAGAGAGAGAGAGAGAGAGAGAGAGAGAGAGAGAGAGAGAGAGAGAGAGAGAGAGAGAGAGATGATGACAGATTTCAGGACCCAACACTAGACAGTATGAGCGTGTAAGGTTGGCTGGTTGGCTGACTAACAGGTGTGGACAAAGGTGTCATCCTTAAATAAATCGGAAAAATCGTAACATATCTATTCGAAAAAAATATCGGACGCATAATCACTTTTCACCTAAAAATCTGAAGAGTGATTTCTTTTCGGGTTCTCTCTTGTAGAAATACCACCCTGCTACTAAAATAAGACAGGGCGGGTGCCACTGAGAGCTTATACAGCCAAGTTACCAAGCCATTGACCTTGCCTTAATTTAGAGATACAGAGTGCAGACAGACGTCAGACATGCAGTCATACCCCCTCGTTCAGAGACCCGCGTGTTGGACTAGCCGTGAAGCACGCGTACGCTACGAACTTGATTCTTCATCTCTGTACACACACTCTAGCTGACCAAAGACTCTTGGGAATGTTATACAACACTGACCCCGAAATGAATTTGAAGTTCAACGTCCATTCCAGTGCAGTGCCAGCGCTATATGTTGCGCAAGAAAGTAATTAATACCTACTATAATAGTATAATATCAAGAGTGCGTTCGTTCTTCACCGGTGGCACCGGATTAAATATCACATTTATGACGTCATTGAATCCTTGCACCGGTGGAATTCTGCATGCTCCTGGTGACAACATGACAGGCTAAACTAGGGCCTATTTGCAGACTAGTCTTTAAAGTTTAAACAAGTGCCTTTGGAGGAACTACGAAAGTTTTTGAGTTGTCTCTCGATCAAACTTAATTGAAAAGTGTGTTTCATCCATCATTGAAACCCGCATATATACGATGGTATTTTTTTAATCAATTGTGGTTAAGGCTGGAGCAAAAATAATTTGCGTATGATAAAGAAGGAAGACAAAGTTAGAGGTCTTCAGAGGTAAAATTATTTTTTGCAAATTAGGGCAAATTTACTATCCCTAGCAATTTTAATTAGTGCCGCAAATTAGGTTCATAGCTTTCGGAATTTTCGTTAAAAAATAACGATAATATTTGATAGAGTCGAGACAAATAGCTTACAATCGATACTTTTTTCACACGCAACCTCACAGAAAATCGGATCGAAAGAAATTCGAAATGTGATAACGATAAACGTACGCACATTGGTATACTTGCTTGTTCAAGCGGAGGGGGGGGGGGGGTGTGTGTTATTGGTAAGATCTCTCTCAATTTTATGAATGAGAATTCCGAGGAGAAGAAACATGAATGACGGAACTGCGATGAAAGAGAAAGCCAACACTTGACAGGTGCTGGTGTTTTTGTGTGCGTTTGACTGTGTTTATGAGTGCGCATGCGCGTGTGAGAATGTGTGTGTGTGTGTGTGGAGTAGTGCGAGTGTGTGCATGAGTTCCTCTGGACGGAGCGAAGGCGGGGCGGAGTACGACTTTAACATCGATTTACATACGCAGCCCAAATTAAATTCCCTAACAGTTATATTCTTAATGATCGGAATTCGTCAGAATATTTTAATGGGTCGAATGAAAATGAATTGACTGCGCCTAACCCACTATACATTGTTTCGTTCCGACGAGATCGTTCATAAGTTCCCAGGATGCGCTTACACTTCTCCTTGTTATTCTACATCGGTACTATCAACGTCAAAAGAAAGGCTCTTCTCTCTTGGAGAATTTGTCAGATAGTAAATGAAAAATGTTTCGTTGTCTCCTCAGCGCACTCAAAAATGGTACTACTAATACACGAAACACACAAATATTAGTATATGTCAAGATGATTCAACATTGATTGGGGAATAAAGAAGGAAACTACCAAAGAGAGGGCTTTCTCTTGGCTGATGTTAGAAAATAAACCTCGTTACTAGAAGAAAATATCTATTTCCAGATGATTTAATTGCAATCAAAGGTAAAATTATATTTTGATTTATTGTCGTGTATCGAGTGCTATCAACAAATTGGTGACCTCCGAATGATGTTTTGATCGTTAAAATTAGATCTTTTCTTACAGTAACGAGGTTTATTTTCTAACAAGTACGAGAGTCCAAGAGAACCTTATTTTTTTAGGTTAATAATAACTATATGGAAGTCTATGGTTTATTCTTTTGTTGCTCAACAACTCAGATAGTACCTCAATAATTAACAGTCAGCGCAAACGCAGTCCGTGCAAATGCTAAAATATTTTCGTTTCAGCATTAAAGAAAGAATTGATGAAAGTCTACTAGTGGATATCTTCAACCTATAACCTAAAAATTATCCACGTCGGTTGCGTAGGTCTCTCGTTAGACGGCCACTCTAGGTAAAAGACGGTTTATTGTTGGGTCGAAACACGGTTTGTCGATGTCGCGTCACGCATTGTCATGCATGCACATTGGACATTATAAAAAACACACGAAAGCGCAAACAAGAAAAGGATCTGATCTCATTGCACATTAAATTAGACGCAGGGCGCATGCGCGCGCGACAGCAAAAGGGAAGGAGAGAACATAGAATATAAAAGGAAACGCACGAGGAAGGAGGGGAAGGGCGAGGGGGGGATTAATTACGGCGACGCGACAGATACGCGTGAACCTGTAATCAGCTGGTTTCTGTGAGACATGCGAATCGGCGCGATGAGACGCAAAACAGTGGCCACGGGAGTGGGACACGCGTCATCGTTCGAGCAAAAAAAAAGAAGAAAAACTGAAAAACAAAAAACAAAACGAAAAATGATCACGCGTAGACACAACACAAAAGACCAGCGACTCCCCCGCTGACCCCGCGCCCTCGCTTTTGCTCGACGCGAGGAGACTTGCGCCGAGATTTAGAGCACTGATGGCTGCATACTGCATGCATAGCGCTACTAAAGCAACCAAAGCTCGTTTCGCAGATAACTTTTCAGTTCACACAGACAGTCAGTGACGCCAAGCGCAGTATGGCAACGCTGCATCACGGAAAAAAACTACGGTGAAAATAACCATACGGATACCTGATTTTGGCACCCGCTAGATGTTGTGGTAATGTTAACCAGAAGTATACTATGTTTTGACTAGGTACTAGGTGATGTTCCCTGATTGCATGTCGAATTTACTCAAAGTATCGGTAAATGTACCATACTTCTGGTCAAGTTTACCATAACATCTAGCAGGTGCCAAAATCAGGTATCCGTATGGTTATTTGCACTTATCTTTTTTTCCCGTGATTCTGTCCATTTAAACGCATGGAAAATGTCGACGTAGTGCACTCCCTCGAATCGATACTTCGCATGAATTTAAAGAGAAAATTGCAACGTTGCCATACTGCACTCGACGCCACTGCAGACAGCTCATGATTTGAACCGCGCATACACACAATTCGTTTTTCGTCGTCTTTAGTGTAGATTCTTGACGTCTGTTGTGTGGCATATGAAATATGTATCTGCATCAGCTATCAGGCACGATTTCAGCCTCGAGGCAAGGGCAGAGAGAGAGAGAGAGAGAGAGAGAGAGAGAGAGAGAGAGAGAGAGAGAGAGAGAGAGAGAGAGAGAGAGAGAGAGAGAGAGAGAGAGAGAGAGAGAGAGAGAGAGAGAGAGAGAGAGAGAGAGAGAGAGAGAGAGAGAGAGAGAGAGAGAGAGAGAGAGAGAGAGAGAGAGAGAGAGAGAGAGAGAGAGAGAGAGAGAGAGAAAGCAGTGCAGCAGATATGACTGTAATCGAAATTCGGTGATAAATGTCGCGTCATTCGTCAACCGCTATCTTGTCTCGCAGGATGCCACGATGTTATAGAGGCCAAACAAACAATGACAATACTACGAGGATGCGCCTACATACAACTATACAACTACAACCACAACCAATCCTCTGGCCCCAACGAAATATCCTGCAACCGTCAAACATTGCGTCCTTGTAGTTTTGCGATCTAGCGGGAGCTACAACGCTCTCCGGATTCATATTAAACTTCCTAGTTCTGCCGGATGTAGTTCGTGCTTCTTTCCCCCGTCAGAGTCGTCAGAGATCAAGCAAAAGTTTTGGTTATGAATGGGGAAGTTGACTGCCCCAAAAATTCGAGGGCTAGAGAGTCATCGAGTAGTTTTTAATGGAGAAAAAAATTCAAAAATCATAAAATTAAAAGTTTTTAAGACCATACAATCGGATTCCAGCAGAAAACCAACATTACGATCGATTGACTAATTTTAAAATCATACAAATCAGCGCTAAGTAGTAAGTACAGACGTCACCATCGGAGGTGTTGCGTGCTATCTAGCAACGTTGCATTTTGTCCATTTTCCCAACAAAAAGGACCGAAGTCTTTAGGTAGAGAGTCATCGAGTCGTTTTTACTGGAGAAAAAAAATCCAAAAATCATAACGTTAAAAGTTTTTAAGACCATACCATCGGATTCCAGCAGAAAACCAACATTACGATCGATTGACTAATTTGAAAATCATACAAATCAGCGCTAAGTAAGTAAGTACAGTCGCCACCATCGGAGGTGTTGGGTGCTATCCATCAACGTTGCATTTTGTCCATTTTCCCAACAAAAAAGACCGAAGTCTTTAGGTGCACTATATGAAAAATCTCGAAATCGGCCTTTTATGGGTACTTTGCAACATTGCCAGGCTGCGAAGAGGGCATCACACTGAGGAAAAATTGGCTGTTAAAAATATGAGAATAGAACCACAAATGTGTTTCAGTGGCGTACCGGAGGCCCCCGCTGCCCCCGCGGTGCGGGGGGGCCCCCATGATCACATCTGATCCGAGTATTAGACAAAACATACCATTTGAAAGAATAAAGATAATGATGGAGGCATAAATCAGTGTAATCTGAAAGTAAAAAGAGCTGAGTCCCGTGCGGTATCAAATGAATAGTGAAAAGCAGTCAGAAAAAAAGTCAGCTCTTTTCCTCCTTGGGAAAGAAACGGAATTTTAAAGCTAAAACTGTCTCGAGAGCACTCAATTTTCATAAAATTTTAGGGGAGGACTCCTGAGCCCCCTCTAGATGGGTGTGGGGGGGGTCTCCATAGACACTCCATTCACTGTGTAAAAATGTAGGGCCCCCGACTGAAAGTTTGCGGGGGGCCCCCAAAGTTTCCGGTTCGCCACTAATGTGTTTCGCCTTATTTCAATCATAAGACCTATCGTTGCAATAGTCGGCGCGCTAGAATCTACACGAATTCCGATTGTCTCTGTGGAATTCCGATTATTCCTATGGGAAATAAAGCGCGGGAATATCCTATCGGAAAATTCATAGGAACAATCGGAAATTTTTCTCAGTGTGCAGTGATATGACAAAACAAAGTGCGGCTCAACGAAGGAGTCGGACGAGCATCGGGACCAGGCTCCGTCGCTGAGCTGTTTTATTCACGACCGATGGATTGCTCTGGCATCGACGAGTCACGGGTCTGATTCGAATGATCCGATGGAGCTTAGAGGAGTCAATTGACTTTAATAGGCCGCCGCTGACGTCACGTCTTTTGACGTCGTCGTCGCACTCACCTTCGCCTCATCATTAGAGTTGCCACTTTGCCTCAGTTAAAGTCGTAAACGATGCGTTTATACTGCGTTGCACCATGCACCGCTGCGCTGACACGTTCAGCGTCCCTCCGGGACTTGGCTCCCAATGAGGCAGTTTCAAGAGTCTGAATTGCTGTGTTTTTTATAAAGAAAATTAAAGTACTTGATGAGCTGAGAAGAAAGATGCCTTTGGTTTCTAATTAAGTCCCATTGTTCCGGAGATGGGATTTTGGCCCAAAATACATTGTTTTAAATGGGAATTTCGCGTAGTGACGTCACTACGCCCACGATTTTTTACAACTTTACACTTGTGTAACTCCAAAACTGGGACACTCAGGTAAAAACCAAAGGCACTATTGTTCTCAGCTCATCAAGTACTATCATTTTCTTTATAACAAACACAACATTTCAGACCCTTGCAACTACCCCATTCTCGACGAGATACAGGGAGAAAAAAATAAATAAAAAAATTAAGAACAATAATTCTTCCGAAAATATCGATTTTGTTCGACCAATTTTATACCAAGAAAAAGCGAGGAAGTAAGTGAGTCGCGTCACGTGACAATCTTCCAATGCGATTCGAACGCTCCTAAATCGTCCTGTGTCGTCATGATAGGATTTTTATGCGATGCGATGCAAATAATCGCTTGTATCAGCTACGTCTAGTTGTCTGGCGATCTTAGTATTCACCGATTCATTTTAATCTTTGGATTTTCTCGATTCCTCCCGATACGAATCCGGAATCACGCCCTTAATCCCCCCTCCCTACCCTACTACACTATACAGAGGTGAATCCAAAAATTCGTCTTCATCTCACCCTGCCTGTTGATTTGCAGTGGCGGCTCGTGCAATTTTGCAACAATGTTTTCCCTCCATTTGACTTAAAGTCAAATAATCGAATGCTGGTGAAGCGCTGATTCACTTTCGAATCGATTGTTTTACATAGAATCAAATGGAAGAAAACCATTGTTGCCAAATTGCACGAGCCGTCACGGATTTGAAGCGCATGCGTTAGATAAGTACAGCTGTATTGGGTTTAAAGTCACTTGACGGTCCCTCCTGCTTTACCTTTTCTAAACACAAGTGTTCAAATGAGTGGAGAGAGAGAGAGAGAGAGAGAGAGAGAGAGAGAGAGAGATAAAAATACACTTTTATCTCTGTTTAGTGTACTCATTCAGTGATGCCATTTTGCGTCTATTAAATTGCATTGTTTAATCCATCGGGGATTCAGCCAAGGCAAAGATTACACACATCGGTACAATGTATCGGTTCAACATAACAACGGCTCGTAGAAACATTCAAATGAGTAATCTTTGCTTCAGCCGGTTGAATTGCCGACGTACTACAGAATGCCCTTTAATAATACACGCGAAACGGCAGCATTGGATTATACTACACGCATAAAACACAACACGGCGAATCGGGGCCCTATGGCCTATAACTCAGCTCAGTCAATGCCGCGCGTAGACTCAAACCCGAGACCATCATCGGGAGACCAGGACTACTATAATATAGCAGGAGAGAGGAGACTCCCCCCTCTCCTCCATAACCTCCGCCAGTACTTCCACAATCCACACAATCGGAAACTTAAAACCGGAGGCTTTCTTTCGCTCGATTCATTTCTCTTCTCTCGTTCCCGGTCTGTCTCGGGGTCTCTCTTTCCTCTCGGACGTCATCGACGGGAACTCGTGAACTCGGCAGGTGGCATCATCCAACACCCAACACCTTAATACATTCGACACCCGAACGACGACTTATGACGTCAATAAATTCGGAGCGCGGGAGGGGACCACGATTCTGTTTCGTTTCGGGATAGCCGAGCCGCGGCAGAAGCGCAGTTGCCGAATGAACCAGGCTGCAGAAAACCAGAGCTGCCATTTTGCGTATAATAATTAATGGCATTTTTAAATCCACCGATGACGCAACCGGTTGAGAAAAGATTACACAGTTCAGTTCAGTGTGTGACTCGGAGCTGCCGATTTGCGTAGATTTAATGACATTTTTAAATTCACCGATGATTCCACCGGTTGAGAAAAGATTACACAGTTCAGTTCAGTGTGTGACTCAGAGCTGCCGATTTGCGTAGATTTAATGACATTTTTAAATTCACCGATGATTCTACCCGTTGAGAAAAGATTACGTAGTTCAATTCAGTGTTTGACTGTAATGCACGAAAATGCTCTGATCTGTAATCTTTTCTCAAGTTCTGCAAGTTTTCAAAGTTATCGACGACTCTA
Organism: Trialeurodes vaporariorum; assembly: GCA_011764245.1. Taxonomy (NCBI): domain Eukaryota; kingdom Metazoa; phylum Arthropoda; class Insecta; order Hemiptera; family Aleyrodidae; genus Trialeurodes; species Trialeurodes vaporariorum. The sequence continues at coordinate 81,254,628 of VMOF01000111.1, read as the reverse complement.
TACTGGTTGAGAAAAGATAAACGACGCTAGTATTTTCGTACGTTATAGTCATATATTGAACTAAACTCTGTAATCTTTTCTCAACCGGTGTAAGCTTCATTGAATTTCGAAATGACATTAAATTTACAGGGTCAATCGAAGGCAAAGTCACTTGAAAATAACGTTAGGAGCATCAATAAGTTCCAAAATTGACAAAATCAGTCAATGCGTTTTAGCGAAATCCCGCATGGTAGTTGTTTAATAGCGTTACAATGGTGGAGAGGTGTCTTATCTAATTTGTCTCTAGCACTGAGATGAATCACTATTCCCAGCATTAGAGGAGGCTCCAATTAGATGTGAATCCCCCATTGTTACTCGCTATACAACAGTTGAATTTTGTTGTGTATTGTTTGTTTTTTTTCGCGTTTTCATGATGTACTTAATTAATTCGAAAAAACAAACAAAAAAACAAAAAAAAACAAAAAACCAAAAAAAGAGTGAACAAAACTTTATGGCGGCTCATTGCTAGTTATACACCATTCATGGGGGCAAGAAGAAGCCTTCACAGAAAACAAAACAAAACATTAGATATTAAATACAGTTCCGATTAAATCAGGCAAAAGGATTTGGGGTTCCGAGTGGCTCAACAAACTCATTTAGTTAGACATGACGTTAGACGTCAGTGTCGCGCGTCGTAGCGGTCGTATGCCCCTCAAAATGGTTATGTTACTTCAACGAAACAAAACGATGAAGAAACAAATTTAACAATACTTGTATTTTTGAACTGACAAAGTAGATTGTTAAATCAATAAATCAACATTGTTAGATGACATTCACAAAAATTTTGTTGATTTTAAAATTCGTGATGCTAGCTCAACAACTCTGCAGAGTAGTTGATTCAGCAATCCGTCTTTGTTAAATCAACAAAACTATTTTTCGTTCACAATTTTCATTATTGGAATTTCTAAATCATTGACTCCTTCTTCCCCCTCCAGTATTACTTTTGCCTCTCGAGTACGACCTGAAATGCTTTTCTTTATTAGGATTTTTAAACACTAATGCACGGCACGGCGCACGCCCACAAAATTTCCAAAACGCACTCGTCCGACACAAGAAAAGCAAATAAAAATCCTCCATAAAAAAAGACTTCAGTGGACATCGGTGAGTTCTGCGCACTTAAATAGTTGCGAGCGAAAACAGGCAACCGGCCAAAAAAGGGAGAGGACGAAAAATTATACAGAATACATAATTTTTCTCAAAAACGATATCAATGGGTACACCGTGTGCGGTGCCTGTTATCAAGTCTTCCAATCTACTGCTGGAAACCAATTAAGGTTCAGGTTCGCGTTATTATTCTGATGCGTAACTTTCCTTTATCTATCCTTTAACGGTTACGAAGAGCACCACTCGCTGGTCGGTGTCCGGTGAGATGACCAAGGCAGTAAGGATCCAGGAAAGATCGAATTCACGTCCGAACTGATTGAGAATGTTTATGGTTGCTGGGACGGACATGCCAGCCAGTAAATTAATGTCATAATAAATTATGACGAAAGCAATAAATTCTTGGTACCAGTCAGAGGCGGACCCAGGGGGTTGTCTTTCTCTGTCTCCCTCTCTCTTTCCGTCAATTTAAATCCATGTCTTGGACAAGGAGAGAGACAGAGGCTGAAGTCATTAGATTTTCTCTCTTTCTAACCTTTCCTTACGGCTTAAACATGCGTTAAATGGGCAGAGAGTCTGAGAGAAAGAGAAAAAGATGATCTACCTATTTCCAATTCTGGTTCCAGTTCCGTCCGTTCTCAACACTAAAACCCGATGGAACTGGAACGTGGCCCAACTGTGGGGTAGCAGTGGCGGCTCGTAAACAAAATCGATCATCTACATATATTGAGCCTATACATAAAAGTATTGATTATTTGGAGCTTCGGCTATTTCAATGAGGCCAAAAAATCAAGTCAAACAGCGGTAGAAGAAAAAGAGGGGGGGGGGAATATGCGGTTGAATGCTGAAACTTGGTTGAAAAGGAGGTGGTTGCCAGGCGTACAATGTAATGAAATTAAAATAAAGGGAATAAAAAGATGCGAGACCACAAAAAAAAACAAAACAAAACAAAACAAAACAAAAGGTAATCAGATTTTTTTAAGCCTCCCCCTCCCCCAAGGGAAATCTGAAATGGTGCCACTACTGCCACTGTACCAGTTGACATCAGTTGAAATCAGATGATACCAGTTGACATCAGTTGAAATCAGATGATATCAGCCTGACATTAGCCAGATGTCAACTGGTTATTTTTAGAAAGGAGAGCATTTCGATCAATTCAGTACTAACCCCGGGGCCCGGATACAATTATTTAAAAATGCTATTTTGTGACGTATTCTTTTGTTAAAATTTGCAACTAATTCATGCACTAAACTTGTCTCTTTATACCAAGCTTTTAGTCAGTTGTCTTTTAGTCAGTTGTGTACTGCGCACTTGGTGCTGACCTTTTGGTGACACTGCTCTCCGTGACTGTAAAGCTAGCATGTAAAATCGGTCCACAGTTTTGACAAATAAATAAGTCTCGCAACACCATTATTGAACGGCTATACATCCATCAACACTGGACGGATCGTGATGGAATTGCGCTTAGTGGTATCTCCTCAGCATTTTGCATAAGAACCAGCCATCAAAATTAGAATCTGTTGATAAAGCAATTGGCCCGTTCTGCGGACTTCAACTCATTGCCATGTTCAGCTCATTGTGTTTCGCAGCAGTGGCGGCTCGTGCTATTTCGCAACAATGTATTCGCTTCATTCGAATCTATGTTTAACAATCGATTGCTGGTGAAGCCCTGCTTCACTTTCGAATCGATTGTTTTACATACAATCAAATAGGGGGATGACATTGTTGCCAAATTGTACGAGCCGCCCCTCTTTCGCAGATCTGCCGTTTCGGGTATAGTCAACAGCATTTTACTGTTTTTTAATTCAGTGATGATTCCACTGGTTGGCCAAAAGATTACACAATTCAGTTTAAAGTGATACGGCGATACACGAGAACACTCGCATCTGATAATCTTTTTCGATCAGTGGAATCACCATTAAATTATCAAAATATCCGCAAACTTGTTAACGTCAGAGACAACTCCATCCGTTGAAAAAATAATACAGATCATTACAGTATATGCTCGTGCATTACAGTCAAAGACTGAGCTGAGCCAGTAGCGCACCGATAGTTTCTTCATCTCTCTCTTTTCTCCATTAAAAACGTATGTTAGACAAGGATGGGCAAGGGGATAAAACCCCCTCTTTCTGTCCTTTTCCTACTCATACATTCAAATGGGAAATGAGAGTGATGGAAGAGATCCTGGTTGCGCCAGTGAGCTGAGCTATGTAATCTTTTAGTCAACCGATAGAGACTCATCGGCGAGCTGAAAAATGTCATTGAATACATATAAAACGGCAGCTCCTGTGTTTTGGCAACACTGAAAGATGCTCAGAGCAGTGGCGGCTCGTGCAATCTGGCAACCGTGCACTTTTGCCATTTAAACGTATGCAAAAAGATCGATACTAGGTGAGGCGCTACGCCTCACCAAGTAATCGATTATTTTACACAGTTTTAAATGGAGGTAATCCATTGTTGCCACATTGCACGAGCCGCCGCTGGCTCAGAGAGAGAATGAGTGAAAGAGAGAGAGCATGAATATGAATGTGCGTTTGAAGACGAGACTCCGGGACGCGGTCAATAGGTCAGTGGCAAATATTCGACTGCAGGGCTGCACCGCACCAAGCACCTTCGAACCAGTTGACCAATCACCGAGAGTCGACTTCGACAATATGGAAATGGTATGCCCGTCGTTGCCCGTATTCGATTCAAATCTCACCCGGGCCCGCGTGCCGCATATTAGGTTTGAAGCTCGGTAATTCATTACGGAACGTTTCAATGTGACGTCATTCCGCCATAATATTCAAATGCGATCGACTAAATTATAACTCGCTCAGTCCCAAAATAATGGCGATACTCCTTTCCAGGCATTACTGAGACCGTTCATAAAATCGAGGCGTACTTCAAGAGAATGCTACAAAAACAACGGGCGCGCTATTTCTAATAAAAAATCATAATTTGATCAGAATAATTGATTTCAAGGATTTTTTTTAGTGTTTCTCGTAAAATCGCTTAAGAGTGACGTTCGGAGCCCTACCAAGTTTTATAATGGGTCTGTTGCATACTTTTGCCACAACAATATAGAACCTTGATTCTTATGCAAAATTCGGCGAAAATATGGATGCGCACATTAAAAACGTTCAAAATCCACTCATTAACTCAGGAAATCACTTCAATTTCAAATAGCCCGCGCTACACTAGACATTATTTGCACCGGTATACTACTACATAGACGGAACCACCGTGCATAAGTATAAACAACATATAGTATATACAAAATGATAGAATTCCCTTCTAAATACATGAACCATTGGCTGAATTTGATGTCTGATCTTTTCGGTTTATCTAAGATTACAAAATAACATAAGAAATGTAGATACGCATGTAAACGAAACATTCCAATGTTTGTAAGTTCTGTTCATGTTAATTACAAAAACGAGATGGTTCCATGTATGTAGTTATAAGTCGATGATATAGTGTCTAGTGTAGCGCGGGTTGTTTGAAATGGAAGGTATTTTCTGAGTCAATGAGTGGATTTTGAAAGTTTTTAATGTGCGCATCGTTATTTTCGCCGAATTTTACACTAGAAACAATGAGTTGTATTGATGTAGCAAAAGTACGCAACAGACCCATTGACTCACAAGCTGAAAAAATGTATTCGATTGAAAATCAAAGACGACTCTATTGCAAAGCGAGTCACAATGCGGGAGTCCCATTTATTTCGCTCATTGCTCCATAGATGATAAATCACTAATACCGGCATAGAGAAAACTGTAAATAGATGGTACTCCTTCAATTCTTTCAATGTTACCCGCTGTACGACAGGGACAGCCATCTTTGAATTTTGTGCAAACTCATTTGGTGAGCTTGTTACACGGAAAAAAAAAAAAAAAAACTACGGTGAAAATAACCATACGGATAACCTGATTTTGGCACCTGCTAGATGTTATGGTAATGTTAACCAGAAGTATACTATGTTTTGACAAGGTACTAGGTGATATTACCTGATTGCAAGTCGACTTTACTCAAAGTATCGGTAAATGTACCATACTTCTGGTCAAATTTACCATAACGTCTAGCAGGTGCCAAAATCAGGTATCCGTATAGTTATTTTCACTAATCTTTTTTTTTCCGTGTATCCCATTATCCCACCGCGAAAGTCTTTCCCGAGTATATAGAGTTATTGTATTCTGCCCATAAGTTTTTCGCATGCAATAAGTATTTCTGAGAAGTATTGACATATTTTTGTTGGATCCAGGGGAGGCTCGTGCAATTTGGCAACAATGTCATCCCTCCATTTGATTGTATGTAAAACAATCGATTCGAAAGTGAAGCAGCGCTTCACCAGCAATCGATTGTTTAACATAGATTCAAATGGAGCGAATACATTGTTGCCAAATAGCACGAGCCGCCACTGGTTGGATTCGAGGAAAGATGAAGGACCTCTTCTGTGATCATTTTGCGGATCCGCGGGAATGGAAATTACGCTTACGCTGAATAACAGCCCACGTTAATAAATTTCAATTATGATTTCCAGGTATGACACTTCACGGCCGTTACGCGGCATTGCAACCATACTATATGTATAAACTACGGACTAATGGTGTAGCGTTCAGTTTGGCACCATTGCTTGTTGTACATTTAAACCCATCGTATAAGGTCCAATCCAAAAGTGTTCCTCAAACACTCAGTACTCCGTAGTTCGATATTTTTCGTGGGTTTAAATGGATGTGTTGCATCGTTGCCAAATTGCACGCCACGCCACTGATACGCTACAAAGAATAATTTTTTTTTATTTGCTTTTTTTCGCTTTATTATTTGCGATTTCTTTACGACATCTATTTTATTCCTATTCCTATTCAAGCGAGACATTCTAACCCGTGCTTGCACAGACTTACTAGGATGAAAATTTATAGTTTTCACATTCACTGAGAAAAATTTGCCCGTTAATTCAACCGGACGTCTGTTTAATACTGACACTTAACCGGAATTCCTGTTGAAGAGACAGGAATTCCTGGTGATATAACAGGAATTTTTCGTTATAATAACGGGAATTCCGGTTAAGAAGGTGTTAAAAATGTCCAGTTACGGCAACAAGAAATTTTTCTCAGTGCATAGTAGGTAATGATGAAAACTTTTGGAACCTTCCATAAAATGCAACAATTAGATTCTGGGTAAAAATCATGCATACATCCATCGGTAACTTAAAGGGAATAAATGATTTTTCCACAAAGTCAAGTTGCCAGATTCAGAGTGGAATTCTAGAAACTTCACAGTGCTTTACTGGGAGATTCAATGCTTTTTTTTTTTTTTTGTCCGATGAAGTCTGGCGACGCTGAACAAAATTGTCGAGTCTCGTGATGTCACTGATGAGGGTAATTTTCTCGAATCATTTTATAATTCTGTTTATTTGCAGCTTTTTACGACAAGCCATTCTGCTTGTCGAGGGAATCAACTTTTGAATGTATCATGCGGGGCTGAACAATGAATAAGTACTCTAGCGGGGACAAAGATAAGTGGCCAGGGTATGCAATACGCACAGCACGTAATGCATAGTGCTGTTTAGTTCTTGTGCATTGCGTATTGCATACCCTGGCAAGGTACCTTTAGTACATACAGATTCTACATTGCTTAGCTTACGCACAACCTCCAATTTTGACGAAATTTGAAGCACGATTTCAAGGAGTCATTGCTCTCAAGGACACAGCTAGAGAAAGGAAGAAGAAGAATAATCAGTCAAAAACTACGTCAGTGTAAGATACAAACTGAATCGTTTTTTCAAACTGGCTCAAATCGATTAAATTACCACCGCATATAAATTGATTAAAGTTATAAAAAATTAAAAATGATCTTTGAAATCCAAAGATCATTTATGGAATTTATATATGTTATGAACATTCGAAAATTTCACGTCGTTATGAGTCCCAGCAAAGTGAGACAATGGTCGTGGACTCAAAATTTTGCAGTTTATTTTGTAAGCATGTGGCTGTCTTTCTCACTGTCGACAACATAGCCAAGGCTCACTATCTGAATATCTCTTTCCAAAGCCACTAAATTTCTTAGAATCTTAATATCTCAAGTGTCATATAGTATAAATACATATGATTCAGCATGATAGTAATCAGGGAATTTGATAGAATCGCAGAGCTGAGTTTTGGATATTTTTTTTTTTTTCCAAGTAAGTAAAATGATTTCAGAAAAGTTGAAGTTTTTTACCGTATATTTCTCTTCAAGTATCTCCCTACACATTTCAGTGCTTCAACATCCCTAGATTTTCTTAGAACTTTTCGGTCTAATTTTTTGTTCTTTTGCGAGAGTACTCGAGAATGAATATTAAATCCTCAAATGTCTAGAATTCAACAGCATTTTGTGAGAGACACTGAAAATCAATGCACCGCTTAAATTCCTCGAATCTCTTGGAAGTGAACTTTGGCAGTCTCGGAGAAAATTAATTGATGTTTAATTGTTTACCACACGTGCAGTTGCTTTTCGCCCCGACCAAGATGTATAGTAAATTTCTACTGGGACGTCTGGCTAAACTTACTCAAAAGTTGGGTCGAATTTACTAGATTGTTCATTGTCGTTTATCATAGATTTCTATTGTCTAGCGGAGTTTAACATTTTATTAACTATAGATTTGAAGAGGCCTGTTATTAGGTTTTTGCCTTTCTGAAACGTTTCCATAAAAAATATATGATCCATATCTGTCCACGATCTTAAAAAGCAACCCTGTTTTAAAATAACACAAGTAAAGCGATCATTCCGATTGTCTGCTAGCAAAGATGCCTGACGTAAAGAGTCTACTAAAGTAATAGTAAATGGACATTGGACGTAAAAATAAATGAGACCGATAAATAATTATGAGAAGACGGGGCAGTGTTGCCAGATTGGGGTGAAAAAGCCGTACGTTTTACATTGATTTAAATGCGGACGATACGGCTTTTTACCCTCGATCTGGCAACACTGAGACGGGGAAAGAAGAGGGGAAGAGGACTGGGGGAACGCCTTGTTGCCAGAATTAACGCTTCAGGCTATAAGAATTCTCCGTTTGAATCAATGCAAAATGCAAGTATAACCATCTCTCTCTAGTTTCAACCAGGTCTAACTCCATAGTGACGTTTTGTTTATTTTCGCAATTTAATGTTTAAACTAAGAACCAATGTACACAATTTCGTAAAAAAGTAGAAAGTAATCATTATTATTTTTTTTTTTTTAGTGTAAAGAAGTACTGTTAAAACTTAATAAAAGTTGATTATCACGTCGGTTCTTTTTGAAAAAAAAGAGAAAAAAAAAAAATATGAAATGTCACCAATGTTGCAGTTCAACTCAGTCACAGTATAAACCACGCATGCACTCGCTACCTTGCCCATGTTAAAATCGTTAAATTTGTTTTTATGTTTTTTTTCTCTTTTTTCTTCTTCTGGAAACGCAACGGACTAGAGTCCAAAGACTCCTATGTCGACTGTTTAGCAAAGATATTGGTGTCAGGAGCTAATCAGAACAAAGCACCAGAGTTTTTTTCGTTGGTCACCAGTCAACATGCATATAGGAGCCATCGGCGATGTTGTTACAAATACTATTTCGTCGAACTTGAATCCCCAAAATAAATTCGTCCACCACCATGCAATTGGCTGTTGCATGGTATCTTATATCTCTCATTAGGCCCATTTGGAACTTAAAGGGCTCATACGGAATCTATACCGAAATCTGGCGACAATACCTATCACTGGCGCAACCAGGATCTCTTCCATCTCTCTCATTTCCCATTTGAATGTATAAGCAGGAAAAGGACAGAAAGAGGGGGTTTTATCCCGTTGTTCATTCTTGTCTAACATACGTTTTTTTAATGGAGAAAAGAGAGAGATGAAGAAACTCTCGGTGCGCTACTGATACCTATGAGAGCCATTGCCTGTGAATTTGTGTGCAGATGCACCAGAATAAAACAGGCTGTGTTCGAAATTTTTCAAGTATGATTCTTCAAATGATTTTTCAATTTCTGTGTTTCGTTTTGTTTTTTCCCGCATAGTACTTTTATTTTATGCGGTTTTCGGAATAAAAGCCCATAAGACATGAGGTGCGCGTCAGTAGGAAGAAATAAACATTTAAAAGATTTAAGGAGAGGGCACACTATTTCTTAGGGTATCTTTTTCATCTGAGACAAACATTTCAAATCCTAGTAAATTTATCAAACGCTCTATAAGGTAGAGTGCATTTTTATGAAGATCATGGACACTCATACACTCTCACAATCAGTTATACTCTCATTCACTCATTCATTCACTTACTTACACTTGGCATGACTGATTATTAATGTTCCTACTCGCCAGTAACGAGCGACATCATTTATAAGTTCCGATGTGCCGAACCGCTGTGTTGCCAAGTCGAAAACAGGAAGAGAAGATTGAAGTTAGGAGCTCGTCTCTTTTAAAAAGCTCCAACGATACTTAAGTTGAATTACGACGCTGTCTCATTAATTCGACTTTGACACCTTACAGTTACCCTATATTGCTGTGCATTACGGCAATGGGGCAGTTGCGTGCAATTTTGCAACGTTGTAATGTGTCCATTTAAATTCATTAAAAAGATCGAACTATTGACAACTCAAAATGCCAACTAGTTTTTCTCACCCCCCTCCAAAAGTGTCCAGTGGCGCGGCGTAGCGCGGTCATTCCGGCACAACTTTGCATTTCGTCCATTTAAAGTCATGCAAAAGGTCGCATTCGATGGTGCACTTTCCGTGCACCCTATTGAGTTCGATCATTTTCAAGGGTTTCGACAGCCAAAATATGTTCCCATTACATTCTGCTTGTGATACCTAACGTCCAAACTATACTGTCCTTTTTCAAAGCGTATAAAAAAGGCGGAATCCTTTTTATCATAATTTTTACCTCGCAGCAAAAAATAGGAAATTATTGTGAGAATAATTCTTTTTTGTTTTTTGTTTACCAATAATACTGCGACGCCATGTGGAGTTTTGTCTTTGAACTTGCATCGATTAGTTATATATTTAGAAAAAAAAGGGAAAAAATCGAGGAATGCGATGATAGGCCGATGTATTATAATCTTCGTGATAGAGGACGGGGAACCGATCAACAAGAAACTGGTTGTGGATAAACGCCGTGTTGCCAATTGAGCAATTTTAAATATTTCGCATTTATAGCAATTCGTGCGTATATGTATAAAGCAGTGATGCAATATGCATGTCTTCTAAATTTAAGGTTACCCAATACATTAATTTTACTAATCGCAGTCCAAATCTGAGCGAACTGAATGAAGCTCTGAACTCCTATGCTGACACCATTTATTAGTTTTCCAAGTTCGTTAATAGAAATCCTTTGAAATACTTTTTTGTACTGATTGAAAGTGCGTCTAGTTACGATCAAACAGAGACAAAATTTCAAATGGGACTCAAACTTTAGTGATTGATGAACAAAAACTGAATCAAGTTTGCTTGGAGTTGGAATTAAGTCACAGACTTAAACTGAACTCTGGTCAACTCTGTCAGACCTCTGAAGATCCTATGGATTTTTGTCAGAAACTGCGACCTTTTCAGTACCAAGCTATGTAGTCAACTCAACGACTGCTCATTCAAATCAAGCTAGCAACGTACAAAAGATACATTTTTCAATTGCATGGTACTTGTTTTTGCCTATATCAGAAATTGAAGGAGCTCGACCCTCGATGATGCCACTTTTCTTTTTCTTCTTTTTTTTTTGCTTTTTTTCTTTTGAAATTGCCACTACTATTCGTTCCTTCATTTTCAGTATAATGGATTGTGACCTGATGTAAAATAGATTAAAGTAAACAAACAAACGAATAAGTACGGGATTCGTGCCAAAAGAGCTAGCTTTAGACATAAAAGAAACAGAATCTTTTCGTTTACAACGAAGTTTTTAAAAATTTCTGAGATGGCAACAGACGACGAGTATTTATACATAGGTAAAAGGAGCAAGCGCAGAAACGGGTCCGAACACCCAACACCGCGAACAGAACACGAATAACGAACAACGAACAACCAACTATCGAGCAACGATCTACGATGAACGATGACTGTTAATGAAACAACCGTCGGATATTGGCGTCGCTCTGTGAGCATGAAATCGCCAATTTTTAGGACAAAATTTAAGTAGGTAAAAATATGTCGTGAAATTAGGATTTGAAAATTCTCTAGACAAATTTCAAGCACTCGAATCACATTTCCACAAACTAAAATCAAATTTTAGAAGAGGTTTGAAAGTGCAAGTATACTTGGAACTTGGGCTTCAAAGTTTTTACACAATAATGTAGGTAACTTTGTGACGGAGTCATTCATTTTTGAACACTGAGCGATGCGGTGCAAACCACACCTTGACCAAGCAAAGTGGGTACTTACAGAGTCATAGCTGTAGCCAGGATATATTGTCCTTCTCTCTCTTTTCCCATATGGAGGTATATGTATTAGAAAAGGATGGATATAGGGGCTGTCACGTGACTTCAGCCCCTGATGCTGTCCTTTTCTAATACATACCTCCAAATGGGAAAAGAGAGAGAAAGACAATATCCTGGCTACGACTATGCGCAGAGTTACACTCGGGGTCATCGGTACTCACACTTCGAACTGTGAACACGGTTTGATATTGGTGTGAGTACATGAGACAGGCGTGCATCGCAAATCAGACACCAAAAATGTCTCCATCTTGCGATCAGTCAAGTTCTAATGAATATCAGCCCTACTTTAAAACTTCATTGCAAGCAAATGTCAACGAATTAAAACGATGCCAGCTGACTTCTTATAGATTTACTAAAGGGGTTCGCCCCCTTGCCGCTCCGCGGCCCGTTCCCCGGAGGCGCTGCGCGCCGCCTTTTACCACTATATAAAATTGAGAAAAGATTAGGGGAGATAGGTCAGTTACGCAAGAAAAAAGAGAAGTGACCAGTTCGAAGACTGCGGGATGGGGGGTAGATTCAAGGGTTCACCCCGCTTATCGGGCTGGGCGGAGCGGAGAAGTGGAGTGGAGAGGCTCTGGCTCTCCCGTACAACTCGGCTCATTTACCCCCCGTCGCGTCGCCACGTTAGCAATTAGTCACGGCACTTCCGGGCGCACACACAAAAATGCCAGAAAATGAAAAAATCGAAGGTTTTGAGAGAAATGGGAAAAAATCGAGTTTTCGGTCAGCTACTCGTTAGATTTTTATATTATGTAAGGATATTTAGGTAGGCAACCACAAATTTAAAAAAAAACGTGCGGGTATTTTAACGACTAAACGGTGATTGCACCGATTGAGGAAAGATTACAGACGCGAGTATTTTCGCGCATTGCAGTCATACACTAAACAGTGGCGTACCGTACAATCTGGCAACGTTGGGGTTCGTCCATTTAAACCCATGAAAAAGATCGAACTAGTGGGTGTTCGGTGAACACCTTCGCATTCGACCGTTTACATTGGTTTAGATGGGCACAATGGAACGTTGCTAAATTGCACGCTACGCCAATGACACTAGACTAAACTATGTAATATTTTCTCAATCGGTGGAACTATCGGTGAATTGAAAAATGCCATTATTTAATATTTATAAGCAAAACGGCAGCTCTGGGACGCCCGCCCTCGCTGATGGCAATCCGTCCGGAATCCATGGTTTGCTCGCAACATACACTTTTTTGAAAAACGAAAAAGGGGGGGGGGAGGAAAAAAAAGAGGAGGGGGAGAAAAAAAAAGTCTCAACTCGATACATGAAGAACAATTGGACAAAAGTGAGCCCCCGAAACACGAACGCAGACTACTGAATCTTTGTAAACACGTATAACGCGATTACTACGCGTGCCATAAAAGCTCCTTGAGATGTTTACGGTGACATGGAATTGATTTGGTATGCTTGTTGACTTGCCCACCTCCTGATCCTCCTGATCCTCTCCAGTCTCCCTCCTCCGTGTAATCTCAAAGAACCGCAGAATTTGCATGGAAGCGCGCGTGCATGCAAACTGACAGGAGTCGTTCGTTAACCGTGTCTGGTTTCATAGAGGTCGCTCGGGTCGCGCTTGAACTGGCAGTTAAAAAATTACGTTCCTGCTACCAAGGTTCAAAAAAACAATACCGGTTTGCTCATGCTTTAGGTTATTACAACGGACAAGGATGGAGAAAATATAAACGAATATTTAAACATTAGGCAAATAAGTTAATCCTTTCGCTGTATAGTCCCTTATAGAGGACGTTTGTTAATATGGATTCTTATGAAACTTGGAAAAAATTGACATACACATGAAATTATAAGAGAAAAATTAGTTCGATTCATTAGTAAAGGTCTAAGAATTGTGAAACTACTTTTTCATCACTCGGCACTGAAGGGATTGATACAGCGTTTAAGGAGGGGGGATAAGAAAATAATTCTAAAACCTTAGTTGCAGACAATAGTTTATTCTGCAAAAAATTAATGAACCATTTACTTTCCAAAATTTAACCGTATTCGATGTGTTTAGTTTTTCAGGCCACCTTGTTGTTTCGTTCAAAGTATCGACTCGACCAATTTCTCTACATTTTCAGAGCTTTCGTACATGTGTTCCGATGTCAACTTTGGATTCTTCATCATCTAGAGAGGGGTATAGAGATTTGAGGGGGTGGCAGTGCCCCTTTCCCACAAATCTGCCCTTGGTTTTGATGTAACAGTCTCTGTTGAGGCTTAGCATGTTACTATACGCAACAAGAGCGGATGATTTACGATTGTCCCCGTTTGAACTGTGCAAACCTATCTGCGCGCTCGTGATACCGAAATAAATAGCGGCTCAAAAAAAAAAAAAAAAAAAAAAAAAAATGAATGGTTGAAAGCAAGCAAAAAAAAAAAACCTATCAATAATTCTCTACTGCGCCAACACTTGACTTTCTCCTCCCCCCCCCCCCCCCCCAATTAAAAATCCTACGGCAAACATTCAAAATTCAATGGTTTCACCGCTTTACAAAACAAATAACTCATCCCCCATACCCCTCCCCTATCCAAAAAAAAAACTGCGTCAATCCCGATTTATTGCTGGGAAAGGAGTAACCACATGGCAAGAGGAGGAGAGGGACAAAAAATCAACAGAGATAAATGCGATGACATTCGCGCCAAAAGATATATAGTGTGTTCGAAAAGTCCTACAACAACTGAATATTGTAACTCGTAATTGAACAGCCTCCGGAGGAGAGAAACGGAGAGATGGGAACATCGATAATTTGGAGCTCACTAAAATAATTCCAAAAAGAATAATCTCCTTATCGAATGATAAAACAGTGCTAATTGCAACTTTTCGTTTCAAACATGCACGGGCCTAAGTATTCAGGTGTGCATGACTTTCTGAACACCCAGTATGTGCGATCCAGGTAGAGGTTGTTCTTATTGTTACAGTGTTGACAAATGTTTGTTAAAAGGATAGTAATACTGCGCTGATTTTGTCCCTAATCGAAGTAAGCTCCGTTACTTAATCCGAGAACTCAATGTTTTGTTTTGTTTTTTTGGTCAGCCACTGTATTCATCTAAAGGCCTTGTAATGTAGGGTCTATACACTGTGTATCTCAGAAGTCCTTGCCAATTCCAAGTTAAATTCATTTCGATATACAATAGGTCAGCTCGTTACTTTGTGGTTGGTAGCATTTCTCATATAAATCAATACGGACAAATCAGCCGATCCAAAACTAACGAACACACTCGACTTAAAACGACTTGGGCTTGGTAAAGACTTCTGTGTAAAAAGTTACAAATTCGCAGGGTTCAGTCAAGAAGGTAGCTAACCCCTGACAGGCTGAAAAATATTAGGCTTAACGGCAGTCATCACAGAAGGGGCGAAGTCGCACTTGCACGTATATTTTCTGGATAGATTTATTGATTATTGTTAAAGCTCAAAATTTTATTTTCTATACCCATCCAAGCTAAGTCTTTACAATCCCAAAGAATCCGCAGGTAAAGACTATACAGCCATTTGAGGTCTGGGGGCTGAGACATCTTTGCCGCGGACAAACAACTCTGTTTCAACTCTGAATATACAATGAATAGGAACTTTGGTTGAGTCTAAAATAGGTAATTAAATTGTGCAAAAAACCCAAACAGAAAGTCGGGAAAAAACACAGCCACTCTCCCTGGACAATTCGGTGGTGGAAGGGGGGAGGGGGGGGGGGGCTCGTAACGGGTGTGACCGTAGGGAGTTCCGGGTTGATTCGGTGCAATATCTGGATTCGTAATTTATGAACAACAAAAAACCGACAGCTAATTTTTTCCCCCTTTATGATAATGTATTATATTACTTTCTCTACCCTCAAGGGCCCAAGACAACGAAATAAAGTGAGAATATTCGCATTATTTGGCCTAGTAAATAGTGGCCTATATCTCGCCTTACGTCAAATTTCGATGACGTATAAAGATCAACTTTTCCTTCTTTCTCCGCTTTTTTCTTCACACCTTTCCTCATCGTATTCTTCAATTTTTTTCCTCCTATTTATCGATTTACGATTAGTTCAAATGTGATTTATTGCTTCCATAAGTTGGTTGGCTCAGATCCAAAAATAACCTGAAAATCGAAGGCTCTGGTGCTAAGGGGAGAATAAACTTTCTAATGAATTCACAATTAAAAATTTAAGTTTCTTTAAAACCACTCCCTGACATCTTTTTTGGCATCTTTTTAATGCAGAGAGATATTTTTATCAAACAACGTGACTCAATTCGAATATTAATTACTCCATAAAATGGTCAATGTTTCGCTTGTAACCAGTTGGATCCATTATCAGACCGCTCCGAGTCATTACTAAATCGATATAATTTAAAAGAGAGGCGTTAGTTCTTTCTTAACTCTTGTCACTGATGATGATAGGCTATCTATATATGTTATCTCAATCACCGTATAACCCTCCGGTATAAGTACACTTAGTAGCCTTTAATGACAAGAATTTGGCATCCATTTACATTTTGGCTATATCTTGGATACTATAATTGATCGGATGAGAAAAATTGTTTTACGATTCGATTTCGTCATCTAGTTTAATTTTGGACTAATAAATTGAACTATTAAAAAGTATTTTCTGGTGCTTTTCAAGCAGCCACTGAAAAATTCAGCGCTGTACAATAATTTTTGCAAGGGAGACGAAAAAAAATCAACGACTATCAACGCGTCTACACGTATACTATGGAGGGTTAAATATTCACAAAAACTTTGATTCATTCATTCAAAACTAACAGATCGTATTTACATTCACAAATCGTGCTTATCACGAGTAACAAAACTTCGAATTTCCTTCAGAATAACTGAGTACGCCACGTTTGCGGTTCCTGAAAAATCGATTCAAGCTCCTATTCAAGACTATACGCAAACGGAAAAAGTATCGAATATTTGACGGCTCAATTAAACTCCATAAGGATTTGTTCCCCATAAGTTCATACGGAAGAGATACTAATACGTTATGATACACAATCCGCCATACTGGTATACAACTGACAACATTGATGCAAAGCTTGATCGGTGGGGAAGTTTAGAGACAGGGCCGGGCTTTGAGCTATGGTAAATACTAACGGATTCCATTGCGACGTAAGACAGGTATACTAATAACACGCGAAAGTCTCTGATTGATGATTCGAATAAATTTAGTCAGGTTTATGACTTATGACAACCACGTTTTTTTTTTCTTTCTTTTTTAATTTTATTTTGTCTCGAGGTTAAAGGTTAAAATCGGTTAGCACAAGCAGGAGGTTAGAGAAGCCACTCTTTTGACGCGGGCAAAATGTTTATCAATATCCTTTTGTTACGTGACCAGTCATGGGAAAATACTGTTGTAAACATCAGTTAGAAACGAATGTCTTGATGTTTGATATATGATGGTTGAGAATCCATAATCTTGTACCTGTGGGGGTCTCAACAGAGTTGAAGTTGAGACGGCGCTAGGACAGATAATTTAAATGAGCAATTGCAGAATCGCGGATGAATGATGTTTCAGAAAATTTGTATCTGTTTATTTGCGCGCTTATTGTAGATTTCAGTGGTAGAGTGCGCTCGTTTCAGAAGTGTAGGCACACCTAGACCATAATCTTTGGCGACTTTTCATTAAAAACACTTCGACTTTGAACTTTTAATTTTAAAGTGTTTCTCAATGAAAAGCCAACGCCCAAATTCAATTCCATTTTGAAACAGAGAAATAAAGTTGAAAAATTCCAAAGATTGTCGGTCTGGGTGTGCCTACACTTCTGAAATCACCTCTAAAGACATATCTGGAATCCAAAGACGTGCTCACGATTCTTGAGAGTTTGATAAGATTGTGTCGGTGAAAAGCGGGGTTAAACCCGATTTTGACCACCTACGTTTCCTACTGGTAGATATGTATCTAATGACAGATCTTATGTAAATCTTTCATGATAAAAGTATAGGTAGCTTTATACAAGATTCTGACAAAAGAACTTTCACTTTGAAAAAATCTCAGCGGAAGAGTTTATTTTGCAGGAAAACAAGGGGGTTGGGGGAATAGGGGTGGAATGGGGGGGAGAGGGGTTTCTGCTAAAGCGAATGGCTACATTAATGGCTACTTCCTCTAAAAACCCGAGGCATAAGACGGAACTGTTAGATCGTAATAATTCACATACAGTCAGGACAACACTATGACAGGACTAGGATGGCCACGCACTGTAACGAAACGGATTGTTACGGTATAGCAAAACAGATTAGTTAAATGAAAATACCCCGTGATGTTAACTAAAAAAATTAGTATAGCTCTGTGAAAATCCGTTTAAGGGTCACAGCATAGAAACTTTTCAATTTCGTCGTCGTGACATTAGAATAGTTTTGGTGCTGCGCAGACTAAAGTATTCGTTGTAACCGCAATAAGCTGCGTTTTCTCCTTGTGCAAAATTTGCAACAAACGGAGCTTCTGCTTTTGCAAGTCCAATTTGCAACTGAAAACATCGCGTGCTCATAAAAATAGAAGGTTTGCAAGTTACACTACGACGAGTAGTGAATGGATCGGGAACGAAGTCCGATCATGCCCCCCTCCCGCGCGCCTTTGTGCCGGGAGATTTGAAACTAGGCTGATATTTAGAGCAACTGATATTGTATGTAGTGCACTGGCTGCGTGCAGTTAGTGTCAAGGCGTAATTATATCACATGCACACTTAATACGTAAATAAATAAACAATGGCGCGCTAATAAGTTAAGCCCTCAGCTCATTGAGCAAAAATTACACTTTACTATCCGAACAAAAAATAAAAATGAAAAAGAGCTCGCAAATGGGACGAGCGGACAAGCTGGAGGGGGGCAAGGGGTGGGGGAGAGGGAGGGAGGGGGCGGAGAGAGTGGAGAATGAAAAGAAAATGAAACGAATCGTGGGCGTATCAGTTAAAAGTTCATTGTAAGCTTATCTATGAAGGCACTAGAGCAAAAAAAAAAAAAAAACACACAACAGTAATTCTTTGATAAGTAAGAATATGCCCCCATACCATGGATTAATATAGATATTGGAAGACGAGTTCAGTAATTATTATATCAGATGTGCACTCTCATTGGTAAGCTTGCAGCTGCGCCGTGAAACTGGCTTCTTTCATAATTGAGTAAACTTGGCACAATTAGGATTTATAATTAGGTAATGGAGTGGTGTTAAGGTTATGTTTTTGCTCGGCAAGGGACAGAGTTGCCAGATTTGTTGTGAAAATTTATATTT
The DNA here is from genome assembly GCA_011764245.1 of Trialeurodes vaporariorum. Lineage (NCBI taxonomy): Eukaryota > Metazoa > Arthropoda > Insecta > Hemiptera > Aleyrodidae > Trialeurodes > Trialeurodes vaporariorum. The sequence goes on along the minus strand of VMOF01000111.1, from coordinate 81,235,866 downwards.
TTTTGCATTGATTCATATGGAAAGTGTCTCAATATCCGGTCTGAAGCTACGGTAGCGGTAGCAACACTGCAACGGAAGTCCCCTTCGTCCTAGCACATGATTTCGTCACTTCCGATAAGTCGATAACGCAATGCTAAAATTAATAAGCAAAGCGTAAAAGATAAGCGCTCGAATCGAATTATCAGCACGGAAGATATTCGAAAGAGTGCAACAAAATATATCGTTTTCATGTCATTTTTTGTTTTTGACGGTACTGATTTCTAAACTTATCATTGATAATCCCAGTCCCCTCTCCGGACCCCTTCCCCCTATTTAAAAAATTTAAATTACTTCGCTATTTATGATTCAAAAATACTCTCCTTGTTAGTGTCAGAGATGGCGAATCACTGTCACTTTCACTGTTACAACACATTCGCCTTCATTTTTAGAGTTAGGCAATTACACTACGTACAAGTACGAAGAGTTGTCTCAAGAAGAACAGAACTCGAAGCTATTTTCCACGAGCCGGCGATGTGATGTAACAGAAGAGTTGGGCAAAGCGCGCAGTGCACTTTGCAAGGTCTAAAGGTTTTTCACTATACAAAGCCGAATAGTATAGCATTGAGTATTGTATAATCCATTACTGTGGACACTCGCTTTTAGGTCAATGCATTTTAGATCGGGAGAAAAGGTAAAAAAATGAAATCCATTATGTAAGTGAAAGTGACCTCCCTTTTATTTTTAAGCATAAAACGTATGTGCCTCACGTGGTCCAATGTCCGTAGAACACTATTTAGAGTGACTATCAGTGTCCTCCTCGTATCAGACAAAATGATTGTCGATCCAAAACGATTCGTTGACACCACAATCAACGTTAACTCAACTAACTAGACTGACAAAATATTCTTTCCTTCTGATTGATTTATTTAGTTATTTATTCAATTTAAAATGAATGTTTTTTTCCCCCCTTCGTCATCATAAATTTTTTATTGGGTCCGCGCAATCGGCTTACATACATTTCAATTTACTTTTTTTTTTTTTTTTTTTTTTTTTTTTTTTTTTTTTTTTGCGAACATAGTTTTATCTCGACTCTTGATCTCGGATTTTAATCCAGTAGCGCAACGAGGAAGCTTCCAATCTCCGTTTCTCTCTCTTTTCTCCACCGACAGCGTACATGTTAGAAAAAGACGGAGAGAGGGATAAAACCACCTTCTTTTATCCTTTTTCAACGTGCACATTCAAGTGGAGAGTGAAAAATACAGAAAAGATCCTGGTTGCGTCACTGCAAACTCCACGAGAGAGAAAAGATGTGGCGGGATATAATTATGTTCAAGAACATCAAGCGTTTCGAATTTGATCACATTTGAAGAAAAAGTCATTCTGATGAGAGAATTTGTTTATGACCTGAGTCATTCTTCCGAACAGACTGAAGCAGTTTCAGTGCAAAGAGCGGTAGATTTAAATTCACCAGTCGGATACAAAGACACGCCACTTTTCATACACGTGGTGGAAAACAGTTTCTGATCGCCTGGTGAAAAGTAGTACTAGAAAGAATTTGTGAAAAAAATAGAATACGAATTTTTCGAGTAAAATCGATGATCGCAATACCTAATATTTAATGTTCCCGTCCAAAAATGATGTGGAATCACGAGGGGGGAAAAGACTGGTAGAATTTATCATCTGCATAGTTGATTTTGGATTTTTGCTATCACAGCAGATGGTCAATTCTGCCAGTCTTTTTTTTTTCCGCGCTCCTTTCGTTTGGAACGATACACTGCGGGATGGACACGCAAACTGACTGGGACAATCTATAAATATAGATGCATGTTCTTCTATCTTCTCCACATCACCATCCGTTCTCATAATCTCATTGAGTAAGCTCTAGTTACTCAATGAATGAAAATTATGGGAGAGGCAAACTGGAATGGAAAGTACTCCCAAGAGGGTACATGTATGCATTAAAATAAAAATAAACAAGAGATGTTAAATGTAAAATTGAGACCGCGAAGTTGATTAACAATGTAGCTAATTAGTGATCTGAAGAGCACGCCGAGTGCTATGTGGGAGCAACTCGCGAGCTAAGATTTGCATACACACTTGACGATTAGGTAATCGAGCCAAAGACTATTGATAACATTTTTTTCTAAAATTGAGACTTGCGTTTGGCATCAAGCTTGGCGCCTGCCTGCAGCGCGGATTAAGTAATTTTCAAATGTATTCGGCCGAATCAGAGATTAGATATCGTATTACGGCAAGAACCAAGTTTCGGCACGTAACGCTTAAACGAGAATTTTTTTTTAAAACGGGAAATGTCCTGCACACATTGCATTCAACGCATAGGTCAATGTATGGTAAACTCGAGCGAACTATCCCCTTCTCCTCCGCAAGTTTCCTTTACTTTATCAGCAAAAATCACGACACGCTGCAACAAAGCCTCTCTCTAGTTGACGGAGAAAACAAAATTCCGTGCATAAAAATGTGTCTTTTGCAAACTTTCGCTACAACAGTAGACTTGTTGAAGTTATTGTCCTAGGAAACTTGGCAGTCATGCAACAACTGTTTTTCTTTTTAATTTTATCTGACTGATTCTCTTTAATTCATACCTAACCTAAATCCAACAGAGACGTTTTTTTTGCGTCCGCTTCTCTTCGATAAAATTGTCTCTTTTTCTGTATATTAAATAAATCCATCAGGTTATGGGCCCAGCCCCTTCCAAATTTCAAAGTGAAAAGTAAGTGGGGAGAAAAAAAAAGTTATCAAGAACCCAAGTACATAAAAGAACCAAAGAACCTAAAAGAACCTTGAAGAATCAAAGGGAGTAATGGAAGAACAGCAGACTGCTGGAGTTTTGAAACTAACTGAAAAGAACTGGAACGTGTGGAAGTTTCAGGTGAAAGTCATCTTAATTTCCAAAGACTTATGGGAAGTGGCCACAGGGAAAGTAAAGGAGCCGCAGAATAAAAATGACGAAGAATGGAAGAAATTTTGTATGAAGGATGAAGAAGTTGCTAAAAAGTGCATTGCTTTCTGATATCATAAACAAAAGTTATATTTACCATCTGCATAGCTGATTACAAAGCATCAAAAAGGCTGGCTGCTACGAAGTATGGTACCTTGTGGTGATATGTACCAACAGGTTATCTTAATTTAACACAAGATACGTTGCATTTACCATACGACGGTAAAATTTACCGCCAAAATTAGCTATGCAGATGGTAAATTCTACCGGTCTTTTTTCCGTGTACACAGGTGTACACATTTAAACTTTGAGCTCAAGTTTTCTGTAAGGAGCAAATTTTAGAATTTTTCAATGGACTTATTACCATTTTTCTCATATAATTTTACTTACGACTCGACAGTCCTGAGTCCATTTATCTGGAGGAAACCCTTGCGCGAGCTCCTTTTTTTCAAGTATGTGCATGCATGCGTAAACTGAAACACTTTTCCGACACTTCAGTTGCATACGATTGGACTACTGTCATTGAATGAGGGGAGAGGGGGCGCCAATCCGCTCTCATTACCCATGGAGTTGAAAATTTAAGCCCGCCTTCGCTCAGCTAGGATTGGCTCAAATCAGAGGCCGAGCGAAGCTGTGTTTACACGGCTGGGTCGCGGATCATACGGTTCTCATTAGTACGTGCGCAATGTCCGTATTGCGCACGTAAGTCTATCGCCCATAGGTTATTTTTAGAGCTGTACTTATTTTTAGATTTGGTTTGATTGTATCGGATACATGGTTCGTTTCAGATGTAGAAGCAGGATCATTCAGTACTATTCAGTAGTCATCGGAAAATTCAGGAGGTTTTTCCTTTCAAACACACTTTGACTCCAAACCATGTGATAAGTTCGCTTCTATTTCAAAGATATAGGAATAGCCTTGATCCAGTGGCGGCTCGTGCAATGTGGCAACAATGGATTTTCTCCTTTTAAAACTGTGTAAAATAATCGATTCTTTGGTGAGGCGCTGTGCCTCATCTATCGATCTTATTGCATAGATTTAAATCATTAAATGACAAAGGAGCAGTGGAGCACAGTTGCCAGATTGCACGAGCCACTGCTGCCTTGGTCACAAGAATAGATATAAAGTGGTTTACAGTAATGTGAGCGCTGATTGGTCACCAAAGGGCTGCAGTTGATCTTTGCAACAATGAAATGAGTCATGTGATGAACGAGAACCAATCAGAGCCTTTCTCTACAAACCCAAACTACTTTTATCCGCGGCAAGGGCAAGTGTTGTGAAAAAAGTTCGTTTTCATTGAAAGTTCCTTCGTGTTTAGAACAGTGTCGAAAATTGCAGGTCAACGACCCGGTTTCCACAGCAGAAACTAGCAATAAGTGCAGTTCGACGCGTGCAATTTGGCAACGTTGCTATTTCGACCCTTTGATACCATGAAAAAAGTCAAGTCCAAAGGGTGCTCGATGAGCATCGCACATGCAATGGTTTGATCCTTTTTTGAGGGTTTAAATGAACAAAATGCACCGTTGTCAGATTGCACGCTTCGCCGAACTGGTTCGATTTAGCATTTGAAAAAATGTCGTCATACATTCGAAGGTAATTGCGTGCGCTCTTCCATCATAAATCGAGCGATATGTACACGATCAAGCGCAACCTATATGTGCGTCAGAGGAGAGTCTACAATTATGTCGGTTGATCTGTGACGTCACGACAAAAGGGGAAACCCCGAAAATCACCGATCATCAGGAGCACTGATGAGTGTGATAAACCCATCCAGGTGGTGACGAGTAAGTAACGTGGAGTTGATCGATAACTCATTGTCAGAGAGACGACAAATCAGCTCAACAACAATCTTTTTATTTATCCCATATATGCCCATTGGGTCGTCAACGACCCATATATAGTGGTTTTTTTTTACCAGATTACAGTGAATTTAGGCCAATTTTACTCAAAAATCAATGTTATGATCTTTCAGAACCTATAATTTAGCTGGATCAGAAAATTTCACAATTTTTAAATTTAAAATTTTTTTAACTCTTAGATGGTGTTTTTTGAGAAAAACATCAAAAAACACCCAACATGTTCAAATAAAGTTGGGCATAAATGGGTTAAAATCATTTTTGATACTACATGTTCATCTTTGACGAGCTTGCAACAGCTGCAAGTACATATTATCGGTCCGATCCGGAACCTCTTTTATATTAACAAACACACATTTTCTAATAAGTATTATACACGGAGACAAATTTTCTTGTACGAATTACGAATATGCGGACTATTAATAAATTCCTTTTAATTAAAATTCCTACAATTTTTATTGATTTAATTGGACGTTCTTGTAATTTCAAGAGAATAAGAATCAACGAATCAATGAGAATTCGGGTAGTTTTATTTAATAGGAATTTCTCATTCGTTCATATTTTTTCACGATACTTTTCATAATTCCAAAGAGAAGTTTGTCTCCGTTACAAATGCGGCTTAAAAGAACATGCATTAATTAATGTAACAGAGGTTGAATAATAAACGGATAGAATAAAAATAACCTGCGTATTTTGAATAAAGAATGACAGGGGGTCATAACCCACGGGACGGCGCGGGTCAAATCCGATGGTGGAATATTGAGCATAAATGAAGAAAAAGGTGAATCTATTGTAAAAATACCGATAACGCGGCCATTGTTCATCTATGTTGAAGCGAGGAAAAAAACACTCATTGTTGAACGTGCTAATAAAATGATCGACGATTGAACTGGTCTATGACAGCTAGCTGATAAGGGTATAAAAATTGAAGCATGATAAACATGAAAAGTTGGGCTAAGAATATAAAGTCGGTTAAATTCTCAGTCACTTGAAAGCGGGACCAAAGAATAACGAAGCGCTTTGCGTTTTCCGAATACCGTGGCGACTCGTCTTATTTGGCAACAGTGTTTTTTCACACTTAAACGAATGTAAAACAAGCGATTCTGAATTCATTATTTTACCTAAACTTAAATAGAGAATTTGCGTGGTGCCAAATCACACGAGCCGTCACTGCCCGAAAGAAAGGAAAAACGGTGTTGTCAGTTTTCGATAGAGTAGGTACACTGTACTGACCGTGGGAGAAAAGTAACCGATATTTATCCAACGGTTGGACTAATATCGCACCGTTAAATAAAGAGAAATGCTCCCAATTTTCAGGAAATCAAGACCAGACAGTGGCAGAATTGATCAATTCTCTACTAATTTTAGCCTTAATTTTTCCAAAATCGAGGCAATTTTTCAAACATTTTTTCCGGAGCAATTATTTGATGCCCGACCATTGAGTATACATCAGTACAGTGGCGTAGCCAAGGAGGGGGGTCCAGGTGATCTGGACCCCTCCCTTGACACCAAAATTTGTCCTAAAAAAATGTAATTTTTTGCGTTTTCAGACAAATTTTACCAAATTAGTATCTTTGGACCCCCCCTTGACAATTTTCGGACTCCGGACCCCCCCCCCCCCAGAAAAATTTCTGGCTACGCCACTGCATCAGTAACTTAATTGAAGCGATGGTTGCAACAGCTCTTTAACAAAATTTCTCTGATATCATTAAAATTGATTGGGGAAGAGTCATTTTTGCACTAAATAATCACCTCAATTTCTCTTATTTCATGAGGGTTCTACCGACGAAGCAAATTGCTTGCAATACTTGTCAGGATTTTGGAAAGTATTCCAGCCGGTGCAAAGACTACCTGATGCCCTATGCAAATTCCCAAAATTCAGCGATTTTTTTTACTGTCAACATAATTAAATGGAAGGGTGTGAAATATTGGAGTAAACGCGAGTAAGTATAAACTATATGGCCTGCAAAATAAAGTAACCAGGTCGAAATTTTTATTCTTCTAAATCTCGGCGACTTTGAAACAATTTAGTGGTATTCAAGTGCACAAGATTTAAGTGGAATACCACTTGAAAATACGCCTTGAAAAATCGAAAATTCTCTGGTAAAAAAGTCAGAAAATTCAAAAAGGGAATTTCAATCTGGGGAATTTTTATTTTGCAGGTCATGGCACAAGAGTACCCGAAGGATTGTTGCAGCAACTGTGAATCCCCGGCTGGCGATATTTGGCAATATCGCAAGAAAACTGTGTTTTCATCGCAACTTTTCATTTTTTGCTTTTTCTTTTCTTGCGTGCGTTGACGATTGCAGAGAGGGAAGAATCAAATGATAGCGGCGAGCGACTATGACTTTTATCGGCGATGATAAAAACGCTAGGACCAATGCAATCCCCCATCCGTCAGAAATCAGTAATGGCAGGAGAGGGCAAGCGAGGGGTGAGGGGGGGATGAGAATAGCGAGTTAGTGAAGGGGAGGGGGAGGGAGGCAATGGCAAAGGTAGGTCATTAGATCCGGTCGCGGTCAAAAACTATTCTCAGAAACTGATTTATGAATGAAACTGACAACGGTGCGTCGCGTCGAACGCTCACTCGTCGAAACGACCGATCGTTTTTGAGAGTCGATGATCATTAATGACTTGTCCTGTCCACTCGTAAAGAAACCTGTTCCGTGCCAAATATCTGACAATCGGGTACATGCATACATATACTCATACAGCGGGATCGAATTGGTCCTGTCGTCATGTTCTCCCCGCCTCACAATGGATCAACGAGCTAAACCTTTATCTAGAGTGGCATTCTGATGGGTAATCTGCGTAACCCACATAAAGGATTTTAAGGTTACCTTTAAGGTGTAATTTGTTCAATTTACTCCCATGTATTTTGATGTACTGCGGATTTTTAGATTAGGTTTAAGGTGTAATTTGTTCCACTTATTACCATGTATTTTGATGTACTGGGGATTTTTAGATTAGGTTTAAGGTGTAATTTGTTCCATTTACTCCCATGTATTTTGATGTGCTGAGGATTTTTAGATTAGGTTTAAGGTGTAATTTGTTCCATTTACTCCCATGTATTTTGATGTTCTGAGGATTTTACGGTTAGCTTTAAGATGTAATTTTTTCCATTTAATCCCATGTATTTTGACGTACTGATGATTTTTAGGTCAGGTTTGAGGTCTAATTTGTTCCATTTATTCCCACGTATTTTGATGTACTGAGGATTTTAAGGTTAGCTTTAAGATGTAATTTTTTCCATTTATTCCCATGTATTTTGATGTACTGAGGAGTTTTAGGTTAGCTTTAAGGTGTAATTTGTTCCATTTATTCCCATGTATTTTGATGTACAGAGGATTTTTAGGTTAGGTTTAAGGTGTAATTTGTTCCATTTATTCTCATGTATTTTGATGTACTGCACAGAGGCTAAAACATGGTTCGATCGACTATGCAGCTGCACTAAAATACGTGGAAATAAATGGAATAAATTACACTTTAAACGTAACAAATAAATGATTAAAATTGGAACTTTTTATATAACCTAAAACCCCTCGACAGTGGTTATAGAAATTTGGTTATAGGAATATAGAAATTTTACATGCATTTGAAATGGAAGCAAATTATTGATGCCTATTCTGCAACACCGCAAAGTCTAAAGCACACATAGTATAACGCGTATCATTCAAAAATGAGAATTTGAATGATAAAACATTTTCAGCGAAACGCAGTAAGGGAAACAAATGAATGAAACTCAAAATAGAGAATAAATTAATGATAGAACAAGAACCCGCGTGGCATGACACATGTCACGTGACTTGGAGCACTCACGCGAGTGAAAAATAACCCGGAAATTGGAACAATTACAGTTTTGGTCGAAGAAGAATCACGCTTTTTTGCGACTTCGCGCGCAGAACTCTGAGGAATTTCAAACAACTTTTTATCAGACAAATTCATGTGACGAGGCATGTAAAGTAAATGCCCGAGTGGATGACCTCTATCGTTAGATGATTATTAATAAACTTCATTCGGTGGGGGGCAAAAAAATAAAAAAATAAAAAAACAACGCTGCTCTATAAACCTTTCTACAAATAGATTCGCAAAACAAGATGTTCCATAAAGGTGCGCGACTCAATTAAAGCATGCACTTATCGATTGATTTAATTGAATCGTGGCTTTACTTGTAAAAGTGCTGAAGCGTCAAATTTTGGAAAACCTTCCGAAAAGATCAGAATTGTTCTGTCGCAAACTTTTGCTACAGCTATAGACAGTTCATACTGATGTAAAATCACTTGATTAAAACATTGATGGGAGCAAACAATTCAAAATTGACTCACAAACCCAATAAATGCGTTTAAACGAAACTCCAAGATGGCCGCCAAATGAGGGATTTACAATGAGAGAATCCAATCACAAGTTATTTCTATGCTGAAAAAGTGTGATTCGGCCATAGAGAAAGCTGCGATTAGACGGGACTCCTTTCCGTGGTGGCCTGCTCATTTGACCGCCATCTTGGATTTCTCTTATAATGCATTTTGTGAATTTATGAGTCGCACTCGCGATGTTATATAAGTATGGACCCATCATAACGCTGCAGCAACAATTAAAAATATAATAATCGCATCTTCTAGATTAAATCTAAGTAAAATAATCGATTCTCGGTGAGGCTGTTTCCTTGTCCTAAAATCGATTTTGTACATTTGTTTGAATGCAGCAAGGAACCGTAGATGGTAAAGCACACGAGCCACCCACCGTGTATCAGTTACAAATAAATTGATACTCTTGATGAGATTCTAACGTAAGAAGAACTCACCTTCAAATTGGGAAATCAAAAGTGCATGGATGACTGGAAAGAAAAATAATAACTGAGTTGAAACCTTTAGATAAACATTCTGATTGGGAAAAAGTATCTCCAGAATTTTATGTTCGATGATATGGTCAGATCTAAACCATTTTTTTTCATTATTTATTTATTTATTTATTTATTTATTTATTTATTTATTTATTTATTTATTTATTTCATTTATTTATTTATTTATTTATTTATTTATTTATTTATTTATTTATTTGTTTATTTATTTATTTATTTATTTATTTATTTATTTATTTATTTATTTATTTATTTATTTATTTATTTATTTATTTATTTATTTATTTTTTTACGCGTGCGAACAAGTCACCAGACCATATGATTAAATTCAAAGATACACGCAAAAGATATTTATGTAATGGAATCGAAAAAAAGTACTTATAAATACCTGCCTGGGAGCCACATCTTAATTGCATGTTACATCCGTATAATGCTATACTTTATTGATACCGTAAATCCTTAGATTCTTCGAAATTTTTGATAAGTCAAATCCGAGCGAAAATTTAAAGATTAAGGATGTTGAAGAAACAAAAAAACAGCTTCTACTCTGTTTTATACGCGATTGCATACCGTTCAATCTGTGTATGCTATCAATCATACGTACCCAATTTACTCTGATTTTTTTTTCTTTTTCAAAGAATTCGCAAAGTAAATAACTGATCTTCCGATCAGTTTAAAAAGAGGACCTCCGAATGAGAGCCAAAAATACTAATCTCCGCAAATCAGTAATCGAGAGTTTGAACTGATCAGGGATAAGGCCTTCTTAGCTTTAGCTTTTTCCTTACATCTTAGTGCGCAATTTATTTGATGCTATGGCGAGGATTCAGTGGTGGACTGGTGGCTCGAGCAATGTGACGAAAACTTAAGTTACCTAAAAATATCAATTCTTGAAAAGTATAAGTAATCCGCCCCTTCCCTCCCTCCAAATCGATTTTCCCGTATATAGGTCTAAATGGCAAAGAAGCATGAGTGCCACATCGCGCAATATAAAAGGCCTAATCCGATTTAGTTTAACCCTTTCAATACCAAAGCCCGAGAATACTATAGCTTCCATTTCCAACTCTGGCTTACACAATATAAATTTATTAGCGACGTAAAAGCGACTTTGAAATTAGAAATTTTTGACAACAGCAAAATGTAACGAATATCAAACGCCTTCAATTGATGGTGCAGGCAAAATAAATACCTCGGAGTAGCAATATTCAACCACATTAACTTAATTTGAGCAAGTGAGCAATGATTTGACGGACCTTCGGTTTGGAATGAGCTTTAAGAGCAATATAATTGGAAAAATGGAAACATCGGTCTTAGATCGGTACTAGCAAACGCAAAAGTATTGACCGTCAAGAACTAACGCAGACCGCAGAAGGTTGCTTCGATCACACGAGAATATTCACCCCTTACCTAGATTTCTTGACTACCATTTTTTTTTTGCGTTTGATAGTACATAGGTCGGAAATAGATCTGTATGGATCGCTCGAGAATGAAATCCTTGTGCGTGCGCAATGTGCAATTTGTGAGTACCGACTCGAGAAAACTTTCCCGTAGAAAGGCTGTCCCGTAAATATCCGGACTGACGCTGTAACTCAAAAACTAAGTTAAGAAACCTATTTAGCTACACTTGGTTTCATTCGAAAGAAAAAGTAAAAACAAATCGATTGAGACCAAAACCAGCTTATTTGAACAAAAATTGACCAAGTTATGGCAGTTTGAACATAAGATGTAAGGAAACACCCTACCGTTTTTAGAGCAAAAATTTATTCTCATAAAAATTTACAAACTCTTCATCACCGCTATCCTCGGAAACTTCAAGCAACTCTCGCTCTTTCTCAAAGTATCTTCCTTTGAATCTTATGCACTTTTCCACGCGTTCCTTCTATTTTTGAACCATAATCTTCTTGACTTCTTCCTGAGCGATGCTTTTGAAGAATTTCTGGACTTCATTCTGGATTGCTGCCCGTGTTTCGAATCGCTTGCCGCGGAGAGCTGTCTTTAATTCTGGGAATAGCCAGAAATCTCAGGAAGCCAAATTCGGTCTAAACGGTGGATGTCTGGTCGTTTCAACTTACAACTTGTCAAGTCGTCTTCGACGTTGTCCAGTCATTTTTGTTGTAAACAAACCCCTGGAAAGGTTTACGGGCTAATTCTACAAAGAAAAAAAATACTCTAAAAATGGTAGGGTGTTTCCTTACATCCCATGTTCAAACTGCCATAACTTGGCCAATTTTTGTTCAAATAAGCTGGTTTTGATCTCAATCGATTTGTTTTTACTTTTTCTTTCAAACGAATCAAGTTTAGCTAAATAAGTCACTTACTTTTTGAGTTACAGCGTCAGTCCGGATATTTACGGGGCAGCCTTTGTAATAAAACGCCTGTGAATTCTTTTTATAAAAAATAATAATTCCTGCATACTTTTGCAAAAGGCTTCTTAGCGAGAGAGAGAAAAAAAATAAAAAAATCTAAAATTAGAAAAGTAATCGATTGATATTAAATGTGAAGCTGGAATTTTCCCGGAGAGAGAAAAACAATTTTCCGATTATTCGCGCGCGCGCACTAGCGGCGGGATCGCGCGACACAATTGCATTAAGGGAAAAAATGCGTGCGCGCAAAAAGTTGCATAAGCGCGCGCGCGTGCGGCCGTGCGCGGCTCACGACGCATGATGCATGACGCATAAAGCGTGGCGCATGACATGGCGCGGTGGGGGTACCGGACGCACCTTCCACATTTGCGTCAACGGAAACACCGAAGACCGGAAAATTTTGCACAGGGGGGGGGGGAGAAAAGGGGGAAAAAAACACAAAAGGTTCACATTGAGAACGAAAACATGAAAAACGCTTCTTTCCTTCTCCAGTTTCTTGCATACCTGAGAAGAAGCTTTCGGTTACCTGCGGAACTGCTCGCTCAGTGGGATAATTTACACAATTTTTGGACACAAAAAGTTCCTTTCTCAGTTTCAGGAACGTTCGTCCAACGACTTTCGTCCAATTTACGTTAGCCCAATAACACAATATGACCATCTAATAATTTTTTCCATCCTATCTTTTTTTACCAGAAAGTTAAATGTCCATTCTGCATTTTAGACCAATTGACGAGAGGACTAAAAGTATTAGCAGTTTTTACAATCTTTTATGCTAGTGCATAAGGATGCCAAAGCATTTTTTAATAGCTTCTACAGTACATTTAAAATAAAAAAAATAAAAAATTAAATCCGAAATAATTTTATTAATGAAACTTGGTTTCCATTGTTACGAAGCATCTTATGCTAGCTGTATGGTCCAAACAAAAATTGTGAAAATTTCCAACAGGAAAAAAAGCAGTGTTGCAATAGTTTTTCTATAGTTCCTCACCTCAGTAGTAGTGGCGTAGCTTGCAATTTGGCAACGTTGTACTGTGTCCATTTAAACCCATGAAAAAGATCGAACTGTTGAGTGTTTGGTGAACACCTTCGCATTCGACCTTTCACATGGGTTTAAATGGACACTCTACAATGTTGCCAAGTTGCACGTAACGCCACTGCTCAGTAGTTGTGGAATACGTTTCCATTTCTGATGTTTTTGGAAAAAAATCTTGTCAATAAAAATTTTGGACCTCTTCTTGATGAGAGTGGCCAAGCATTTTTTAGACGAGTAAGTAATTGGGCCCATCAACTTGGTTTGAAATATGTACTGGACGTTAACTATTGGACATAATATTTTGGACCGATCCTAATATAGACGAGTAGGTCGAATGTTCCCTGTGTTGTCAGATTGCGGGTAAAAAGCCGTATTGTCTCCATTTAAATCAAAGTAAAACGTACGGCTTTTTCACCCCAATCTGGCAACACTGAATGTTCCTATAACCCATTTCTCCTCCTTACATGGAAACGACTCGCAGAGCGAGAAAAACTCAATTCAAATCGAGGTCTAAATAGTTTAAACGGGCCTAACTGCATTGTGCGTTTCAAAATTTATTTTCGTACTTTAACTTTTTAACTAAGAACCAATGGATGCAATTTTGAAAAGATATCAAGTGATATTTTCTTCATAGTACAGAGAAGTACAATTAATAACCCCAAAAAATATTTTTCATCAGTTCTCTGTTTAAAAAAATAAAAATAAAATAAAATGTGGAAAGAAATCTTAATATAGGTCTTAATTTAAATATGCCCGTTTGAAAATAGGGGGCTCAATTTATTACTATAAGCTTTTCGAGTTGCTCTGATTTATAAGTGGTGGCGGTATAGTCACCGCCCAGACCAAGTCAGAAAACGCAACCTGCTAGAACAACAGATGTAATAAAATCTAGACAAAGGTTTTATTTCCGTGGAGCTATTTATTGCAAAGGGCCATTAGTCAGTGTTACACAACGTCGAGTCACATACATGTGATCGCTGTCAGCTGATATTTAATCAAATGTTTTGCCGGTTAGGGTTACGTCATTGACTGGTTGGGGGAATGTTGTTCAAGATTTCAACTCAATTTCAAATTCAAGTTAAGTTTTCTCTGCGAGGAGTGAGTTTTATACTTTTTTAATGGTATCATCGTTATTTTCGCAGCACTTTACATCAGAATTGATAGGCCATTTGTCTACAGAAAAACCTTGCAAGAGCTCCATTGTTTAAGTTATCATATTATCTCCAATGATTGGAACGTCCCTAATTTTGATTTCATACTTGCAAAATCGACAGACTATGATGGATAGATTATATACTGATGGATCAGCCTATGGATCAGTCAAAAGAGTTTTCACTTTCTCTCTCTCTCCTTCCGCGTTTGAACGTGTGTTGGACAAAGACGGAGATAAGAGCTAAGGTCACTTGATATAGTCTTCTCTCAGTAGCGGCTCGGGAAATGCGATATATCGATGTCCACTCCATTTAAAACTAAAGAAAAGTATCGATTCCTCGGGGGGTTCGATTCATGCACCCCCTGACGATCGATACTTTTCTATAGTTTTAAATGGAGTACAAATCGATACATCGCATTTCACGAGCCGCTATTGTCTTCTCTTCATCTATCCTTTTCTACGCATGCTTTCGAATGCGGACAAAAAATTCCTAGAATCTGCCCACTGTTCGTCGAGTGACAAAGTGAACTGCGCGTGAAAACCAGATCGAGGAATGCGACCGCCGCGCTCCTTGCAGCTTTGCGACCAAGTTGCGTCGCGAGAGAGGGAGGGGGAGGGAGTTCAGCACACACACACACACAGCGGAGACGAAAACAAGGGAGGGGGGGGGAAGGACTTGACAAGAGTGCGAGAATGGGACGGACGGACCGGAGGGCGAGGGGGGGGGAGTTAACTCGCCTCCGCCGCCCACACGATATAGAAAAAAAATTATCAAAGTGCAATTTGTGACGTCACAAAACGGGATTCCTGACCAGTGTTGCCATTCGTGACAGAGAAATTATCCGAATTTTACATTGAATTAATAGTGAAATTTAGAATAATTTCTTTGTCATAAATGGCAACACTGTTCCTGCGACTCCTTGCGCGATTCGATGAATGAACTATTGGACCACTGTAAAGAGTCATTGCAGCTTGGTGGTGTGACTTTTAGTACACTCGAAGTGACGACTCCTGATAATATAAGATGAGGAAAAAGCGCGCGTATAACACCCCTCCCCCCAACCACAAATCCCCCTCTATGACGACAGCCACCCGCCAAAGGGAACGAAAATTTACATAAATGGCTCTTGAATCTTCATCGAGCAAGAAATCATTGCAAAACGTTACGTCGTTACATATTCTATGAATAAGATAGTACTATATATACTCGTGTATCTATGAAGATAGGAGATAATGCGGGAGGAAGTTATGATACTTTGGAACGGACACTGTGTACTGGAGGCTGGGGGTTGTTTCAGACTCATTCACCGATTTGCGCTCGATGTATCGATTGATCGATGTGCAACTGACACGTCGACTCTTCAAATGGATCAGAACGTTATTTTCAGGTGAATCCGCAGATGAAAGTTGGGGATCTTTCAATCCCGTTAGATGTCACTATCGCCATTTTCCAAAAGATGTTTCTTTTTGGATGATTTGAAAGCGGACGATCATGTTACACTGCAGCGAAACGTCACATCATGCGATGTTCCATAGAAAATAATTTTTTATGGATTTTTTATCCCATTAGTTCACAGAGTAGAGTAGAAACACTGTAGAACACATTTTTCTTTTTAACATAAATTGGGCTGTTATAGGGGGAAAAAATTAACATGCAAAAGAATTTAGATTAAAATTAATCGCTCCATCCGCGCCCAAAATACATAGACCAAATCGCGTTTTAAAAGTCTGTGACTGAATGGATTAAAGCATCAAAATTGGATTGGAAATAAAGTCGTATTTTGTGAGCGGATTTTGGCCTTCTCTTTAATGTGAGCGAGTGACACAGCGGAGTATACCTCAAATCCGTTCCCAAAATTACGCCTTTATTTCTCTTCCAATTTTGATGATTGGACATAAGAATCAAACCAACACCAAACTTGGAGTCTGCCGAGAGTGCAACTGGCCTGCGTATCGTCTCTCACAATTAATGGCCATTTTTATGCATCAATTTATTGACACAATGATCGAGCCGATCATGTCGGTCTGGATTCACCTTGGCAAAGGTTTAGCAAAACAGAAAAAAAATAGGACATGTTGCTTGAACAAAATCCATCGAACTTACGGTTCTTGTTTTTCTTTTTTGGCTGGAAATTGTGAACTTAAAGTGGATTTACCGAGTAATAGTGTTAGGTGACAAACCATATTGATTTATAGTCCTCGCAGTTCTGCGATATAGTCTTATAACTCTTAATCGATGGACCCGCCCGCACTTGTTCCGCGCATCACTGACGCTAATTCTTATCATTTAATCTTCGAGTATAGAAATACGAGAAATAAGTTTGAGGAGTATTAATTGTTATTTATCGACGGATCATTAATACTCTCCGCGTTCGCGTCTAACCTGCGGCAAAGCGCTCACAGAGCTGTCAGACTGCGGGAGTATAAACCGTGGCGCTTAGCTATAGATCTGGCATGACTCCATGTCATCAGTAGCGCACCGAGAGTTTCTTCATCTCTCTCTTTTCTCCATTAAGAAACGTATGTTAGACAAGGATGGACAAGGGGATAAAACCCCCTCCTTCTGTCCTTTTCCTACTCATACATTCAAATGGGAAATGAGAGAGACGGAAGATATCCTGGTTGCGCCAGTGCATGTCCATTTAGGCTCATGGAAAAGATCGAACTAGATTCAGTGTACTTACAAGCACAGTGAGCAACCTCAAAATTGACTTAATTTTTATGGCTTTTTTATGGAACAAAATGCAACGTTTTCCGATTATACGCGCAACGCCACTGGAGCTAAAACACTCTTATTATTTCCTATTTGGTTTTAACCAACGAGTTCAGTGGCGGCTCGTGAAATGCGATAAATCGATGTCCAGTCCATTTAAAACTATGGAAAAGTATCGATTTCTAGGGGGTTCAATTGCACCCCCTGACCGATCGATTCTTTTCTATAGTTTTAAATGGAGTAGACATCGATAAATCGCGTTTCATGAGCCACCACTAAACGAATTATACCAAAAGAGGGACTAATACAATACATGTTATAAGTCCTATCCCACAGTATAAGGCAGTATGAGGTATCTGACTCTTGTTTGTTTGCCTCGATTTTTTTTTTTTTTTTATTCTTTTTAACCTTAAATTAAAAATTGTAACCAATTCAGTGGAAATTGGTTTTAAATTAAAATGCAAGTGTTATGTAGTGGCTATCTGGACACAGAATTCTAATACAGCTATCCAGGCCTACCTTTGCACGGAAAAAAACTACGGTAAAAATAACCATACGGATAACTGATTTTGGCACCTGCTAGATGTTATGGTGATGTTAACCAGAAGTATACTATGTTTTGACTAGGTACTAGTTGATGTTACCTGATTGCATATGTCGAATTTACTCAAAGTATCGGTAAATGTACCATACTTCTGGTCAAGTTTACCATAACATCTAGCAGGTGCCAAAATCAGGTATCCGTATGGTTATTTTCACTAATCTTTTTTTTTTCGTGTGAAATCAGTGGATAAAACTGGTAGACTAGATAAATGAAGGGCTGCTATTGGTCCCTCTAAAGTGTTTATAGAAAAATATACTTCTGTAACCAAGTATACCTCCGCTACATTCGATAAGGTATCGGGTTTTATCGGCTTGTTTCAAGCAGCCGATAGTTTATCGAATGTAGCGGAGGTATTCTTGGTTAAAGATGTATATTTTTCGATAAACACTTTAGAGGGACCAATAGCAGCCCTTCATCAGTGGCGTAGCGTGCAATTTGGCAACGTTGCAGTTTGTCCATTTAAAGCCATGTAAAAGGTCGAATGCGAAGGTGTTACCGAACACCCTACGGTTCGATCTTTAGCATGCCTTTAAATGGACGAACTGCAACGTTGCCAAATTTCACGCCACGCCACTGCCCTTCATTTATCTAGTCTACCAGTTTTATCCACTGATTTCAAAGGTCGGCCTGCTGGTGCATAAGAAAATTTTGCTTGTTTCTGCAGCCAAGTGCCAGTTTCTTTATCGTGCAAACCCTTCCAAAAGAAACAAATATGTATATCAATACCTGTGTCGAGATAGCCACTCTAAAAACCCTTGCCTTTTCGACCGTTTACATCAACCACTTTCAAACGGCTCTGTCGCAACTTCTTTTTGTAAACTTTTAAAGGTTAAAAAAAAAAAAATCAAGCCCGTGTGAAAATTTCCAAAAATAAGTTTCATCGTGGCTGCCTTCGTGCTGCTTCATCAAAAGCACGTCCCATATGGCCTCTATATTAGTTCAACTTTATGGTTTTAACCCTTTCAAGACTGAGGTCGATACGTCAAATCACCGTGCGCCCATTTAAACTCAAAATCAGGGTGGACGGACAACTTGTGGCGCAAGCGTGTCTCTTGGGAGCATTCACTGCTTGGTTGCATATCCTGCCCTTGAATCAGGTTCAATTTAAACTGCTGTGCGTTTTGGCAACACCGTCTAGTACTGCTTAGATGCCTCCCGCTCTTGAAGCTGATTGAAAGTATTGAAAGTATATTGAAAGTACGAAGTGCCGAGAACTGAGCCAAAGAGAGGCTTAAATTACCGAGGAAACACTCAACGCCACTCAAACACAAGTCAACTGACTCAACGCTCGCGTTCAACCTGTGGGGTCTCAACCGGAGCGAAGAGCAATTAACGCAAAGAGGCTTCATCGAAAACGATAAAACTTTTAACAGACCTAGAAGACGGGTGATCGAAGAATCAGTGGGGGGATGAAAGGGTGGGGGGAAAGCGGGGGGGGGGGGTAAGGGAGGCATAGTTGTCACTTTGGGCGATTAAAAATTTTACGGAGCGAAAATTGCTAACACGGTGAAAATAAAATTTTCAATTTGCAGGTTCAATTGATTTTTTGGAGCAGCAGTACCAGCGGCGGCACGTGAAATGAAATAAATCTATGTCCCCATTGAGTAATGCTATAGTAAAGAATCGATTCTAAGGGGTCAATCGACCCCCCCCCCCCCCCCTCAATCACCACCACCACCAGACCACCACCACCACCAAATAAATCGATACTTTAGCACAGATGCAAAAGGGAGAAAACTAATAATCGATTATTCACGAGCCAACACGGACTGCGTTTTATCGATGTTTCCTTTTTATAAATATCTATGAAAAATAATCGATACACACCGTATTCAATTGAACCCTTAGAAAATTGATACTTTTGCGACAGAAATCAAGTTCAATGTCCCAGAACACATATCAATGATAGATTGTTTTCCAAAAGATATTACAGATACAGTGTAGTAAGTATAACATTTTGATGGGGGAGGCCTTAGTTAACCCTTCAAAGACCAGGTTAGTTCGAGAGAACAGCTCTCTTCCGTTTCTACAGGGAAGGTAGTTAACTGTTCGTACTTTGTGAAGTTGGAATTGCCTACACGACAAATTGAAGGCGCCCGGTGAGATCTTATATTGTAGTGTTTTCATTCGTGTACTTGCGTTTGTCCGAAATGAAGACTGAATCAATGTGAAATAGACTAGAGGAGAAAAACGAGTATACTCGGGCTTGGTCCATAAAGGGTTAAAGGGGCGCGCGCCAGAGGAAACCGGACCCACGCCGCGCTGTAGGACGCCATAAGACAAAATCTAGCCCTGGGCAGGGAACATTGCTATCATGTACGTCATTGTACTACTTTCTTGGAGGAAGGGGGACGTAGGGAGGAGACAAAACCTGATGACTTATTTTTGTTTCGTCTTTCACGCCAAACTTGAAGATTTCCCGACAAAATTCCAACTGTTTGAGTAGAGGGGCAACAGGGCAACCCGACCTTGTGGTAGGGGGGGCACCCTTAAATGTCACTGATCGCTGTTAGTCCCTCTCTCCAGATCCATAGATGCGGTATAAGCTCTGTCTATTTGGAACGAAATTGTTGGTCCGTTTCTGCAAACGCCTTAATGAGCTAATGCCGTATAGAATACAATCAACCTCATCTCATATCCGTATGAGTTATCACTTTGTGAATCACGCACGCACACCGCTGATTCGTGAGTCATGCGCGCCATGTGATGCCGATGATATACACTCACGGCGCGATACGACGTTGCGGAGAGGCGTGGGAAGTTGATCAAAACGTAAAAAAGAAATCACCAGACGTTCAACTAGGTTATTCATATAGTGGTGTTTGTTGTCAGTAAAATTTAGCAACTTTTTTTTTTTTTTTTTTTGCGAAATAAATAGGGGAAGTGGATCGTGGACTTACAACCCCACCCTCACCTTTGCGTCACGTCGCGTTGCGGTTGGTTTGATTGTGATTTTAATTGTATTTCAGGGTGGTCCAGTTTTATTCGCAAAACGCGATATCGCGGAATGATTCCGTGCATGACTATGAAGTGCGGTGCGCGTGCGCGCGGCTTGTTGAATGAATGAGAAGGAGCCGTTCGGTGACTGGTGAGCGGTCAACAGTGTTGTCGTTTCAAAAGTTTTCAGAATTTTCATGTCACGATTACTCTTTGAGAATAAGACACTTTAAATATTCGCTGTAGCAATGAAGAAGGGAAAATCTAGCGTAAAATCACTTGTATAAGTATAATGCTAGGATCATAGCCGTCGCCAGAACCCCCTCCCCTCCCTCGTCTCTCTCTCTCTCTATTGTTACCAAGTTGATCACATGTGCTAGAGGAGAGAGAGAGAGAGAAAGAGAGAGAGAGAGAGAGAGAGAGAGAGAGAGAGGGAGAGAGAGAGAGGGAGAGAGAGAGAGAGAGACAGAGAGAGGGAGACGAACTCATTGCTACACGGCTACGGTTGGGATCAGCAAACAGAGAAAAAAATAAAGTAAGTAGAGTGCAGTATAGAGGGGAAGAGTAATCATCGTTGAGATGAGCTTAATTTTATATTAAGATAAAACAACGACAAAGTTTTGTTTGAAGGATGACAATTTGTTAAATTAAATGTTACTCAACGGGACACGTTTTGCTGAAAATAAAGCGGCAATAAACAAGAGGCCATGGCTTAGTAGTTTCCATGAGTTTCAATGCAAAATCAGTTCAAGTTTTTTATTTTCTTATTTACTGACCAAAAAGACAGAACGCGCAAAATAGCTATGAACAAAAGTTTGCAACGTATAGCCATTAAAAATTCAGCATTAAAGTGTTGATAAAACCTCAAAATCTCAAAACCAAAGCACCGTCCGTTGAATCACGTATATCCATACATAAATCAGAAATTAGACTTGAAGTCAGGGCCCGGGCGTTGGTAGACGCAGTTCACAATCAGCTGGTTGACAGCGTCCGCGGTTTGATTTCTTTTATATGATAATTACCGCGAATGGTTCGTTTGTCGATTGCTGATGGTAAGTTATGGCGACGAGACGTTTCTCAAAATGTACTAATTGGACGACCAATTTTGGTTCGCACAATAGCACTCGGCAAAGCAGCGCTGCCAAATTGTGCCTGAAAATCCCACAAACCTTCGAGTCATGTGCGGAAAAGTAAGAATACGTTTAACGATTTGGTAACACTGCGCGTCAACACGTCAGCGCCTTCACCCATCATCCGCGTCCCACAAATAATCACACCGAGCGGGGTTGTGCGAGAAGGAAAGATGGGGGGGGGGGGGGGTGGTTGAGGCGAAACTGCATTGTTAGCGAGCCCATTCATCATTTTTGACATTTTTATGGGCCCGCAGTGTAGGTATGGTCTGGGGTCTGAGGTCTGGTCCTCATCGCGCTCGCTTTCGACAAAAACGATTAGTTGCATTTCTTTTCCCCGAAAAAACGTTCCAGTATTCTCGCGTTCTTTATTTTTCAGCCTCAGCAGCGGCCGGGCGTTCTATGCGTGTCAGCAAAGTCTGCATCATTGATGCACGGAATGAATGGACGGATCAACACGGAATCGCCGCACAGTGGGCTTATTTTTTTTATTCCCCGGCCATCGTTTCATGGATCAAACTCAAGATCTGTGTGCAGTGAATGGCAAAATAACTGAAAAAATTGGTTTTTTTCATGAATTTTACAGGTTTTAAAGAGTCATGACACGTGTTTTTGTTGGAAAATATCAACACTGCAACGTTTCTACGGTGAAAAAACAAAAACTTATCATGTCCAGGAAAATCCGTGTTTAGAGTCACTGTGCGTGACGACAAGGTGCGAGGGCCGTCACGTCATCGAGTAGAAGGCGCAGATGTTGTGACGACAAATATGACCTTTGCGAGGAGGATCTGGTGCAAGGCTCTGAATTTTAGTCTGTTGTTGTTTTTTTTTTTTTGTTTTTTTTATAAATTGCAAGAAATATGCGGCGAGCACATCGATGAACGCAGCTTTTTTAATGAGCCATGGTAAACATGTAAACCATGACGATTGAGCTCGCCCAGTTTAAGAAACAACCATACCATAAACAACCCTGCTTGGATTAGGGTTGCAGAATCTACACATTTTATCAGCTTTTCAAATATCTTTTTCGCTGCGCCTTCCCCATTTTCACGACAGCGTGGGGGCGTAGGGTAAAATCTTCTTCTACAGGTCGCTTCTCTATACCAAGGGTCAATGGCGTTCATTCGATGCAGTTCCGCATATACAGGGTCAAGTAACAGTGCCAATGATAAGAGTGAAAACAGTATTTCTCTGGAACTTAACTGAAGTTATTAAAACCTTTTATCCGCAAGACGCCCCGGATTGTCCGGAGAGTAAAATTGATGACCGTGTAAAATGGCAAATTTCAATTTGTACGTTTGGAAAAACTCAAGTCTACAATAAAAAATAAATAAATGAATAGACAGATAGATAAATAAAAAAAACTCACGCACGCGAAACCCCGGATCACTGCAAAGAAAACCTGTGTGGAGCACGGTTATATTGTACTAGGATATTTTCTCTCCTCTTCCCCCTTTCGGCATTATCCTGTATGCGTATGCTTTTAATTAAAGCGTGTTTTTTTTTACTTTTTAATTGTTAAATAGTTAATTTTTTTGCCACATATGGCAGCGTTGCTTTGTTACCTCGCGCGAGATTTAAATGGGCCCGAACAAATTGAGAGACGGACTAATTGAGCCTCTTCATTTGCCTGTCGTTCGCTATCATTCAAATATTTGCGAAGAGCTCATGACAGCTCTTGCAGGCCTCTCTCCTGCGCTTGGCGCAGAGTCTGCTGCTCGTTAATTTCGAATGGAAATGAGAGTGGGCAAATTCCTCTCTTTCATTTTCTTCTTCCTCCTACCCATTTTTACTTTTTTTCCGGTAATAACGAACGAAGCGGTTACTGGTCGCATTTAATAAGTGTCTACCCGGGTTTGCATATGTGGTGCTCACTCGGAGCACAATGGGATAAGGTAAGGGCCTTTTCGGTCAAGTCGTCGCGAACATTGAAACGTTACAATACGCTAGATGGAGCCACCAGTCGCTTTTCGTAATTCCGTCTTCTTTGAGTAATTTGAATGGAAAAATATATGGATTTGCTAACCAGTGGAACGATACTATACGCGACGGTGTTTTTAAATGGGTCTGCTGTAAACTTTAGCTGCAGTGATACGTAGAGGATAGATTCCTATGCAAAAACTAGTGGCGTAACGTGCAATTTGGCAACTTTGCTCTGTGTCCATTTAAACCCATGAAAAAGATCGAACTGCTGGGTGTTCGGTGAACACCTTCACATTCAACCTTTTATAAGGGTTTAAATGGACACAGAGCAACGTTGCCAAATTGCACGCTACGCAACTATGGTAAAAACGCGTGAAAATCGCAGTAGGTAATAAAAACCGAACAGATCTTTCCTTGTATCCTCGGGTAGTTCCACGTTGATAGGACTTTTGCTGACGCCACAAAATGTCGATTAAATTGCACCATTAAAACAACGATTTGGAGCAACCAACCGAATCATATGTTTTGTCGAAAGACATTAATTTCGGTATAGGTTCAACAATAATGGACCATAAAATGAATCATTGCATTACACAGCTTTTTCAGAGTCAACAACCAACAGGTAGTTCTCTCGCGGCGGAATGACCACACCAGACCAGACGATGGTCGCTCCATTTTTCGTTAACAGCTGAGAATCCAATCACCGTGGAATCATCCACTTGAATACAACAGTTGTATGGTCGGGAAAATCATCTGTTTCCGCCTTTGTGCGTTGAGATAAGCGTTGTGTGACAGCGGCTGAGATTTTCCACCGGTTGCGATGAAAAGCGATGCGCGAGCGGTGGCCGATGCGCGGCCGTGCTGCGACTGACGCGCCACGCCACGCCGCGCCGCGATGCCGGTGATATATCGGACTCACCTTCACCTCATTCGAACTCCGTCACTCGTGCAACAGGTAATAAGGTAACATTGTCACAAACTGTCACAAATTGTCACAAGGCGGGTCTGGCACAGGCACGCTTCTCACGGGAGTCACGGGAGAACGGTGCAGCATGAGAGCTGGTGAGACTTCAAAACGAGACACGAGACACGGCAACTAGTGTGCGTTTGATGATAATCTAGATGGTCGAAATTACTAAACTGATTGTGAGTCACTCCTGTTTACCGTAATCGACAGTTTCGGAAAATTGTTGCTATCAATCAATCGGTATCACTTTGCGGAAGCGGATCCGCCGGAATTTGTCCATCTCTCTCTCTCTCTCTCTCTCTCTCTCTCTCTCTCTCTCTCTCTCTCTCTCTCTCTCTATCTGTCTCTACCCCCCCTCCTTCTGTCTTCCCCCCTCCCTCTCTCATCATCTCTCTATCTCTGTCTCTCTCTGTCTCTCTCTCTCTCTCTCTTCTCTCTCTCTCTCTCTCTCTCTCTCTCTCTCTCTCTCTCTCTCTCCTCTCTCTGCCTCTCCCTCTGCTCTCTGTCTCCCCCTCCCCTCTCTCTCACTCCCACTCTCTCTCTCTCTCTCTCTCTCTCTCTCTCTCTCTCTCTCTCTCTCTCTCTCTCTCTCCCTCTCTCTGCCTCTCCCTCTGTCTCTCTGTCTCCCCCCTCCCTCTCTCTCACTCTCTCCTCTCTCTCTCTCTCTCTCTCTCTCCCTCTCTCTGCCTCTCCCTCTGTCTCTCTGTCTCCCCCCTCCCCCTCCCTCTCTCTGTCTCACTCTCACTCTCTCTCTCTCTCTCTCTCTCTCTCTCTCTCTCTCTCTCTCTCTCTCTCTCTCTCTCTCTCTCTCTCTCTCTCTCTCTCTCTCTCTCTCTCTCCCCGACCAGTTGAATACACGAGTTCGAAAAGGAGAGCCGATAGAGGGAGAGACTATCAGGTGATGATTTTACCCATTATTCATAGGCCTCGGCAGACAATCTGTCAAGGAGGGGGATGGGGGGGGGCGAAAAGTCTTGAAAACCGCAAGTTGACTTAAGAAAGGCCGTCTTTCCAGGCAAGTAGAGAGCAAAGTTTTACTTAAAAGAATATAATATGTAGACTCGTATGATATCATTACTTCATTCACTGTAGCAACAGTTAACGACGGACCCAGTTTCCCACGAGCATCGTCAATAAGACATTTTTACTCATATTTTGCTTAATTCATTTTTGATAATTTTAATTACGACAAGGACAGCCAAAAACATTGCACTTTTCACAGCGCCTCATATAGGTTAAAAGTGTCACTGAACTCGTAAATGCATCACATAATTTATACGTAAACAGTAGTTCCTAGAAGTCCTTATCAAGTTCCAGTTGGAAAACTTGTATCTCAAGTCGAGGTTCAACGGATCTGCTCACTAACGTGTGGTTCGGAAAATGTCTCGTAAAAATGACTTCAGCCAGGCAAGAAGTTCTGGGACACACTGTAGATACACCAATTTCACGATTAAAAACTTCCGGGATCAACGAATCGCATTTCAATCAAAAGTGACTAACTGAGATAATGCATCAGCTTGTTTATCCGCGACACGGTTCCAACTACGCGAATGGTGAACCTTTAACACTTGTGTCTACATCAAGGGAGCTTCAAGAACTTCCCGCCGCAATCAGTTCAAATATCATTTAAGTAATTTTAGAATGTGGCCTTAAATCAATCGATATGTGAGCCTTTTAGTTTCAAACAGATTCGACTCCATTGTGACGTCTCAAAATTTATTTTCATAATTTAATTATTTTAACTGAGAACCAAAATCAATACAATTAGGTACGCAAAGAAGCCAAATGAATCCTTGACAGTACAAAGAAGCTCTGTTAAACTCTTCCTAAAAGTTTATTCGTCCATTTACCTTTAAAAAGAAAAAAAAAGAGAGAGAGAAAAAATTATGAGGAGAAACGAAACGTCGAAATAGCGTTTGGCTCGTTTGAAACTACGGAGCTCAAGTGTATATACAAGCTTCTGTACAGAATTTACACGCAAAGTGAGTCCACAAGACAGTCATGTTGGAGGGGGAGAGGGAGAGAGAGAGAATAAGCTGAGTGATCCTCTTTTTTATTAATGAATTATGAGCGCAATAAAAATGAACTAAATAAAAATACAATGACGCGGAGAATTAGTTAGGTCAAGAATTAGGTCAAGTTATAAATGGAATCGCAAGAAAATTATAAATTGGAATTGTATGGATGACAGTTTCGTGGTCGAGATGGTGATGCTCTTAAGATTAGTATATTCAGCGAATCTACACGGATTAAAACTCAATATTTCTAGTAGAGACGTCACAGAGTTTACCTATAATAATTGTCAGTGAAGACTGAAGGCTCGTGAACAATCGATTAATGTTTTGCTCCTATTTGAACTTATGAAGAAGCATCGACTATCTGGAGGTCCAATCAGACCCCCAAAGTATCGATATTTTTTCATAGGTTTATATGGAGGAGACATCGATACATCGTAAGTCACAAGCAACCACAGCTGACTGCGCTCTAAATTCAATTCGTGAGCGTTCTTGTGTATTATTTCGCATAGCGCGGGATAAGACGTGAAATACAGACGGGTGAGCTGAACGAAGGCGTCGTGCGATAACTCGATTTAAATCTCGCTAGTTCGATAGAAGTTGAATTCGATACAACATGACAATTGATTGCACTATTGTTTAATATGCTAACTGTGCCTATGCAAAAGTAAGTGTAATTTACGAATTAAATTATGTAAGTCAATGCATTAGGTTTTGGTTCGGGTAGGCAATCCTCAATACTTATCCCAATTACAGGTGGCCTATCTGAGCCGAAGTTAAAACGATTATTTCAGACAGCAGTGCAGCGATTTCATTTGTTTTGGCAAAAGATTACGACAGAACCATGAACTTGATTCGCCGTTTAATTCAATCAAATACTCCTAAATAAAGTTGAAGCGATAATTATTGAAGCCCAGAAGATTGAGGCGTTGGACACATTTAAAACACTTTTTCGAAAACCTTCGTTTGAGAAAAAAGTGTTTGGGATTTCAAAGCATAATTTTTCAGAATCTATTGTATATCACTTTAAAGCCAGTGTTGCCAGATTGCGGTGAAAAAGCCGTATGTTTTCCATTGATTTAAATGGGGACGATACGGCTTTTTACCCTCGATCTGGCAACACTGCCCCGAGCCTTTTAATTTTCTCATGTTTATGAAAATAAAATTCTGCTTATGTGTACATCAGAACAATGCAAGGCACGTACTTTCAGTCGACGAATTAAAATAATGTCAGTCGATTTTTTACACTGTGGTTCAGGTAAGCATTCTCCAATAGATGCATTCCTCAATGAATTAAAGCATTGCGGGAGGCCTACCCCAGCCAAAATAGGAGTCGATTGACATTATGTAATGCGCCGACTGCACAAACATCATTGCATGACGCTTGCGTAAACCAAAGTGCAAATATTGCATCCAACGACCAACGTACCCCTATGGAGCTATTGCAGAGTTTTGCCTGCATGTGAATGAACTGCTGATGAACCTGAGATATCAGTTCTACGAAAAAAACACGTCAAAATCGAGTCTAAAATTCACTCCTGATGGAGAAAACTTCTCTCAAAGTTCTGAGTGGTCCATTCGTGCATGCATGCATCAACTTGGGCTGACAATGTCAATTGTCAGTGCGCATCGTCAATCGTATAGTTGGTGCATACACGAGCGGTTTAACCGATTCCGAACTGTAAGCAAAGTTTTCTTTCTCGCAAAAGTGAATTTCAGACTTTTCCATGTTCCAGTCGAATCATTCGCTGCAGAAAACAGAAGATTCGATAATCCTTTTGGGTCCGTCCGGGTAAGATGTAGCACCCGTTACACATTAAAACTTTAGTTTTGACTTAAAAAACTTAAGGTGATTCCATGGCACGTGAACAAGGCGATATCGATTAGTCAATCGATTAATGTTCATTTCCCGGACTCTGTGGAGTTTTTTTCTTTTTTGTAAACCAGGATTTTCAGCACCTGAAGGTAGATCTAACCAAGATATCTGTCAAGTTTGGATGCTCGAATCCGGAAAATAAGGACGTAACTATGGGAATTGACACAATCGCTGTTCGATCTATCGTATCGCACAACGGATTCCGAATTCCCACAGTTACGTCCTTATTTCCCGGATTCGAGCTTCCAAACTTAACAGATATATTTGTTAGATCTACCTTCCAGTGCTGAAAATCCTGGTTTTACAAAAAAAAAAAAAAAAATAAATAAAAAAAAAAAAAAACTCCACTGAGTCCGGGAAATGACCATTAAACGATCGACTAATCGATCGCCTTGGTTACGAGCCTTGGAGTCACCTTAAAATTACCTATTTGACTGTAACGAAGTTGGCAAACAAGTATAGCTTGACTCAGGAAAGATTGGATTTGACTATTCTGGCTTTCGTGAAAACACCAGCTTCAAACCTCAGATAGGGCAACCTGATGATTGGTTAGGAGCAGTGAAGAAGCTGATGTTTGCATTCAAATCTACATTTGTCAAGTACAATCATTCTTGGGACGGCCTATAGTGACCGCCAACCTTGGTCATCGCTAAAATGTTACAAATTAAAGTCAAGAATAACATTTAAAAATGTATCCTATGCTATACCTCTTACCCGGAATGCAGGGCTGCCGTTTTGCGTATAATCAATGCTATTTTTTCTATTCACCGATGATTCCACCGTTTGAGAAAAGATTACACAGTTCAGTTCAGTGTATTACTGTAATAATGAACTAAAATACTTGCATCTGTAATCTTCTACCAACTGGTGGAGTCGTCGATGACTTTAAAAAACTTGCGGTTATTTTAATTAATTAACGGCGTTTCCACCGATTGAGAAAAGCTTACAGATCAGAGAATTTCCGTGCATTACAGTCATACACTGAGCTGAACGGTGTAATCTTTCCTCGACCGGTGGAATCATCGGTGAATGGAAAAATAGCATTGATTATACGCAAAACGGCAGCCCTGCCGGAATGACGAATTTACCTTGAAAGGAAAACATAGCAAGAGCCCAATTATCCAAAGACTATGTATATGAATACCGCCGTTATGGTTTCAGAGAGATAATTCAATGTATCGACGGAGGCAGCGACTTATCGATGTAGATAATTCGATTAAGAACATTGTACCTGCATCAAAGGATGAGGGCATTGGAAGAGAATCGGTAGGGCGCAAAGGATGAAGCAGGCCCCCGATAGGACGTACAACTTGGTCAGGATCCAACTGAAGTAAATCATTGCCTGTATTCCGATGCCGGTTGCGGTCGTCTCCACGATGTAGTTCCTCAGAATCCCGACCTCGCAGTCGAAACAGAGGCGAGCCGAGACCAAAGGCTGCAACGGGAGCGGGAAGGGAGCCACCGTCAGCGTCACTCCAGGATTTGTCACTCCAGGATTTTGCATCTCCCGCTTTTGTTCCCGAATCCCGTTCAAACGACAATCTACATCCAACACGTAATCTTTGGTGCTGCGGCCACCATCCAGACATATATATAGGTTATCCTTCACGCCATCCGCCGTTAGTCGAGCGACTAATACTCATTCACGAACTCGAAAAACGATTCATCGACGCGATAATCACTGTGAGAATCGAAGATTCGACTAATCGAAAAATATCGAAATAAGGAAACGAAGCAGTTTAGGTCGTGCATTCGAGTCGCTCTCGATGGTAGTCCAGTCTGAGAGGCGAGGAGGGAATTATGAAAAAAAATGACAGCTGAAAAACTTAAAATGTTTACACTCTAATATCGCGCCTGACATAGGTCCTAGAATCTACAACTTGCCTTCAAAACAGAAGCACAAAGTATTGGGTACGTTTTCAGCAGATTTTTAGTACCCTATCGAGAGGGCTGTGATTGAAATTAGGGTTGTAATGGTTATATAAACTATGTGAATTAATCATAGAGGCGAATAATGATTCAGAATCATTGTAACTATGCGAAAATTTACTTTCTGGGCCCTAGAAGAGGGAATTTTTTGGGAACGCTCTTAGGAAAAAAAAAAAAAGAATTATAATGAATGAACACACAATTGACTCAAAAACGCAGCCAAACGTCGGCAGCCGAGTAAAAAACCTCGTCAGAATTCAGACCATAGTTTTATACCGAGGGGTTAAAATTATACGGCGGGAGAAAGAACCCCTCGGTGACAACACTCTGAGGGTTTAAGAACAAGTATATCGGGAATGATGAATGAAACAAAAATATAACAGCTAATTTGTGAGAGATCGAAAAATAACTACCAAGTTTGCAGGGGCAATGTAAGCCGCGAAAATAAGATACATCGTACGGCAGAGATGAGCGATACAGAACTAATTAAGAAATTAAATAGGGAGAAAAAATCCACGACCGAAAGGTAGCTATTATAGGGCAGGCACGAGAAAGAGAGAGAAAGAGGGAGAGAAAAAAAAAACACACTTCTCCCAGAAAAAAAAGAATAACACTCTCACACTTTTACACACCTGGCGAAACACTTAATATCCGAACGAGGAAATCTGTATCTGTTGTTTTTTGGTGGCAAAACAAACATTAAATCCGACCGCGAAACTGCTGTTAAAGCTAACGAGCGAACGATACACGGAGGAAGGAAGACTCGCTTACAGTCATTTGAGGAGAATCACCGTTCGGTTCGGAGTAGCACAGTTTGCCGGGAGAGCGAGAGAGAGAGAGAGAGGGAGGGAAAGAAAGAGAGAGTGAGTAAGAGGGAGATTACAAGAGAAAGAGAGAGAGAGAGTGATAGGGTGATGGTGAGGGAGAGAGAGAGCTTTGCAGAGCACACAAAGTTGTTGATGGAGCCGAAACCACGGGCGCGCTACAACTACAGAGCCGAGCGGCATGGCAGCGCGGAGTGAAGACCGGCCAGCAGATGTTTCCGCGCGGGGGGCGGTAGCGGTATCAAAGTAGAAGGAGCCGTGGCGGTGAGTTTAAGGTTCTGCGGGGGGCCGGAGGGGGCTGGGGGGTGGGAAAGGGGGCAGACTGGGGCCCGGCCATGCGAGTTCAACTAGCAAGTGGTCGTGACGTCACTCTCTCCCCCATTCCTCTATTTGGGGCCGAAATCGTAAATTTGTGACGTCTCGGATCTAGACAACTCGCGCCGCGGCTCTCGATGGCAACGCCGCGCGCCGCGCAAGGCGTGCGTCTGATGAGCCGCGTGGGTTTGTTTCGCACCGCATGAAGATGTGGTTGCAAAGATTACTTACACACACTAAATGTGGCACAAGGCCAAATATTGAGAAGTAAACAAACGCCGGGAACGATAAAACCCGAAATATTAAAATATTACAATAACTACTGAATCTGTAGTCTTTACGAAAGTCCTTGTACAAAATTAACTTTTGCAGGCAAGATTTTTGGTATCTGAATGATCGCTCTGTTTGCTACACTGCATCACGACCAGCGTTTTGACGGTTTTTCACAGAACACAGTGGTCTTTGGTAGAGTCCCTATATGTAGAGAGTTAAGATAAGAGGGTAGTCAACCTCTGATTTGTTGACTGAGTTTTAGGCTCTACAGGCGCCGCCATTGGACGTGATTTGCACATTTTTGTTTACATACTCTTGTTTACAAACGAAGGGATCCAACAGTATTTTACGGTTTAAATAATTAATTGTGAACAAAGTTGTTAATTTTAATCATGATGCACCTCAAGAATGGCTATAATTCCCAAAAGAAACTTTAACAGCGGAAATAGATGTCGATCAACAAAAGCAGTGAAAGATTACACTGTTAGAAACTCTGCGGCAATGTAATCTTTGCAGTAGACCAAAACACAACAACGGCCTTCAGAATATAAACAAATGTGCAAAATCGCATCTAATGGCGGCGCCCATGGTTTCACTTGTCTTAACTCTCTACCTATAGGGACTCTAGTCTTTGGTTTCGATCCGGATTGCTATAGCATTTACTGTCACACGCACAGAGTGGCGCAAAGTGATCGCCGGGAGTGAGTGCGTATAGAGGTAGAGGTCATAGCGCATTTTTGCACAAGACGAGCAAAACTGACTGGTCGCACGCACGACGCACGCACAGTCGTATTAACAAAGCAAAGCAATCAAAATTATACGCAAAAGTAACCTACTTTCCATTTAAATACTTTAAAAAAAATGTATGCGATGATTTGATTTGGGATTGAGTTCAATCTGGATTTAATCAGAGGAAACTGAAACGCAGAGTGTATGCGTAGGATCTACAATTAGATCGGAAATAAATCCAGTCCACTTAAAACCCATGAATGCCCTGAATCGGACACTTTCATTACTCAATACTACAAGATATTTTTAATGGGCGAAAGTTATGGAGCTTCTTCTCTGCCACACCAACCGTAATGCCGCTGAAGTTTTCACACCATTTTCGCAAAAAAACACTCAATAGCCTGGAGATAAAGGTGATAATACGTGCAATTGACAAAAAGCTAAAAAGTTTGATGACCCGACATACTCTGATGCAAAGGGATTACGTGATAGCAATTACTTCCTACAAACTATACTGCAATTAACTCTGAGCGGGTAAGAGAGACAGGGGCTTATTCGGCATGCAGGGGTCCAGCAGTGAGGTTACAGTCCTCGATCTATTCTTAAATTTTCTGCAAGTTACGTCTTGACCAATCAAAGCGTTTTTATGGTTTAACCCCTTATAGGCCAACCCCGAGTATACTCGTTTTTTCAGTCTTCATCAGCCGGATAAACACGATTATCTATAAAAACACATACAAGATAAGGTTTATTCTAGCGCCTTCAATTCATCGTATAGGCAATTCCAACTCCTCCTAGTACGAACAGTTAACTACCTTCCCTCTGTAAACGGAAGAGTAGCGTTCTTTTGAACTAACCTGGCCCTTAGAGGGTTAAGCTATGTCGCTACTCAGCTGAGGTGAGAATGCAATCTTTAGGACGTTTCGAGGTTGACTCATGAAGATTGGAGTGCTTGTCAAAATTTCAGATCTGCCATATACGTCCAGAATGTACAATTTACAATCACGTTTTGATCATTACGACACATGGAGCGACTCAACTCAAAATCATGCGACTGGAGGCGAATCTTACATGCAGAATATGAAAACCACTAATAATAAGGACTCACACCGATTCATCCCTATAATTTTACCTAGAGATCAGCGTTTTTCACCATAAATCGCTGATTACACGATCAAAATGAAGGTCATCAGCGCCGTTTGTTGTTCGCACCCATATTTTTTCTGAGATTGCTTTATCGCAAATTTTGCGGTTAAGACATAATTGTTTGGAACAAGTTCGTCTAGACAAAAATAAATTCGCTGGTGTATTATCGCGCTCTGAACCATGAAACTGATTTGGAGATGATGTTTATTTCTTGGATCACAATATTTGAGGTATACAAAGTAACTGGTTGAGTCAAATCGTGTGATGTCACTGCACTGCGTTCTGTTCAATTTTTTTAATCAACGCTGTATAGAAAAAGAAACATTGGCGGATACAGAAGGGGGGCGATCGCCCCCCCCCGTTCAACCAAAAAAGGGGGTAAAGGGGGGAGGGAAGGTGAAAGAAGGGGGAAAACAGGAGAGTAAAACTGAAAAAGGGGTCACCGGGGGGCGAAAATCCCAAGTTCGCCCCCCCCCGTTCGTGAGGGCTGGATCTGCCAATGAAAAGAAAGAAAAAAATCACCGTCAAATCAGAAGGACAACACAAAAACCTTCTTTAGAATTTTCAGATTTTACATAATGATCAAGATTATTCTTGTCCTTTGCAAATAAATATGTTTAAAGCAGTTGCATAAATACTGCGTCAACGATTCAACGCAACCCAATCTACAACCTACCCGGAACTTTTCTGGTTTTGAGAAAACAAAATAAAAGAAAACGTTGTTGCTAGATGTAATGCGGGTTGCTTCAAATTGTCCCTTCGGCGTAGTACTTGTATGCAACTGATTGTACAGTCAACGAATCGAAGAATGTTAGACGAACGCCTTAGAATTTGGTTCAGGTAGATTACCCGCAATACTTATCACAATTAGCATTGCGAGCGGCGGATAGGCCTACCAAGGCCAAATCGAAGGCACTATTTGACATCCTTTAATTCGTCGACGGTACATCAACACAACATTGGGGCTCTTGCGAACTTTTGCTACAAGGGATTGAAGAGTTGATTCTTGCATAAAAACCTGTAAAAATGACGATGAGTCCACTAAAAAATCACGAAATTCACTCTCAGAATCGAGCTTAATTTGGCGGTTCGACGCAGGTATCATGAGAGATTCCTATCTAAATTGAGACATACCTGTGTGTTTCCAAAGAGAAAGTGGCATTTTAGATAGGAATCTCCCATGATACCTGCGTCAAACCGCCATTACGATCTTGCAATTTATGTAGTTATGTAGGTTTATTGCTGAATTTTAAACTTTCTCAGTGTGATTTTTGTGATTTTTGCTATGGTTTTTACATCAGAATGGACTATTCATTTGCTCACAGCAAAATTTTGCAAGAGCCCCGTTGTTGGTGATCTCTAAATTGATTTCGAAACTGACAGAAACAGCTCGATGGAGAAAAAAGTGTAAAAAAACCAAGTTTTTCAAAAATTTCGGGGAAGGACGGGGTCTTCGAACTGAAAGTGCAGCCATTGCGGTGGTCACGTGATCTGGGGGAAAGAAAGCGTTACTTTGAACGAAAAAAAAATATACGCCCCCCGATTCAGAAAATATGAGTTTCGGGACACTGTGCGAAAGAGAACTGTGACGAATCTGGAGTCCCCGTAAGTGAAATTGGAGACGTCTCGATAGTAGAGACTGCATGGCGTCAAAACGATTTCAAAAGTCCGTTGTCAGATCGCACGGTTTTCTCCATACGTACTATGCAGTGGCGTGCTATTTGGCAACGTTGCAGTTCTTCCATTTGAACCCATGAAAAAGATCAAATGATAGGGTGTTCGGTGAACACCTTCGCATTTGACCTTTTACACGGGTTTAAATGGACGAACTGCAACGTTGCCAAGTTGCATGCTACGCCACTGGTAATATGACTTTCAAAAGAAAATACCCTGGTCGAAATATTTACTTCGTCAAATATCGTTAAGCTTTAAGCAATGGGGGCTGTTGCACACTTTGGCTATAAGCGATTTAACAGTCGATTCTGGTGTGAAAACCTCGAAAAATAACAATGGCAGCACTAAAAACTTCCGAAATCCACTATTAAACTCAATAAACGCTTTTATTTGCGATGACGTAATGGTGGCCGAGGGCAGTAACACAAATGAGATTCCTATCTTAATTTCGTCACTCTTTCTATGCTTACAAGGATGATTCACAGAGTAATTAGTCATATAAGAGTATGATGATCCACATCCGATGAATGGTACCGGTACCGCAACACCTAGTGACACCGGTGTCAAATGAAAGTCGTCTCTTATTGGTCAATTCTTGATGGAGTTACGGTATTGTTAGATGGGAATCTCCCATATTCCGACTACCCTCAGCCACCATTACGCCCGCGCAAATAAAAGCCTTTATCGAGTTCAGGAGTGTATATCGGAAGTTTTCAGTGCTGCCATCGTTATTTTTGGAGGTTTTTACACCATAATCGACTATTAAATCGCTTATAGCAAAAGTGTGCAACAGCCCCATTTTGTGAATCCCAAGTGTTGGAGGACCGAGCATAGAGAGCCCATTTCAGAGTCCGAGTTGAAAAATCGTTAATTCCATTGAAAACAACTGAAAAATTTAACAATGAGAATTTCGACTATATAGGGTACTTTCTTTCGAAAGCCATGGTACATATGGGAAAAACTGTTCGTATCGGGCAACATTTGTTACTTGAACATCCATTTACAATATCCAAAATATCATTTTGAGAAAAAGTTGAATCTTAACAAATATTATGTCACTCACATTCAGGTGGTTTCCCGTAGTAAATGGCATCCAAATTTTCAGATCATTCTTATGCTAGTATACGGCATTGACCATTTTTGATGTTCATATTGCGCATGCATACAGGTTGTCTCGATATTTTACCGCCATATTGGATTTCAGTTAAACGCCTCTTGTGAGTTTATCACTGCTTTTATGACACGAGATTTTACACCAGAATCAACCCTCCATAACGCTGTAGCAAAAGTATACAACAGACCCATGGTGAATACATCGTCCAACTCTTGTTTTCCTCAAGCGTGCGCGTCTTTCATGAATGGAATTGGCAAAACTCCGACTATTTTCGGACGATATTTTATCCGATATTTATTTTTCAGCCGGCTCGATTCACATCGATCTTTTTTTATTACGTAAGCTTCTCTTATCATGAGGTCAATGGAGCTTGCGCTCACTCTTGTCTCTACTTCGGTTGACGCGCTAGTGGTGGCAAAGTGAGGTCATTGCTTTTTATTAGTAACTCGGTGGAGTCGATGAATCGCTTCGATCATTCCCCGAGTCGATGACGTCAAGAGTAACAACGAGTAAAACGCAACAAGATTATGAATGCAATCGAACGATGCAAAAGAGAGGGCAGTGTTTCAAATACCATCGGTGAGAATTTGATTGAGAAAAGAAAAAAAAAGAGAAAAAAAGAGGAAAACCGCAAAAACAAAATAAGAGATCAAAAAGGCAGGGGGTAAGTTTTTTCCCCTCTTAATTCGTTTATTTTTTCCTTTTCTTTCCCTAATAAACTGTTTTTTTTTTTTTTTTTTTTTTTTTTTGCTGCGTCCTTACATCCGTTACAAAGACAGGTCAATTCGATTCATCCGAAGAATGTTGCTCCGACTGAAGAGTGACGTGATGTGGTTTGAACGAAGGTGCCACATTTATGGCTATATCGATCAATATAACTCGATGTTGAACGAAAGTAGATTAGCCTCAAATTTTGCGGTTATGCAACAACTATACATGCAAGCAAGAATAGTTGCATGCCTATAAAGTCGGTAAATTAAATTATGTCAGTTGACTTTTTAGATTTTGGTTCAGTAGGCCACACGCAGAAAAAAATTCTTGCTATATGTATATACAACTATAAGAAGAAAACTTTTCTGGAATAACAGGAACTCTCAGAAATTCTCATACGTTGCCACTTGCCACGGATGCAAATATTCGTTCAGGTTAAGATATCGGCATCCATTGGGGACTGAAGCATTCCCTTCATGTAATTCAGGGGTTATGTACCACTCGGCAGCTCAAGGAAACGTAAAATATGAAATAACAAAGAAGCGACAGACAAAAACCGACTTACCACTGTGCCCTGAATCAAGAAAAGTAGTAGACTGACTGCAACTCACCTGCAAAAATTAAAATATAACAAATTAATTAATTGATACATTAATGACGAGGAATGTTAATGCAATAAATGTTGCCAGATTTTCCTAAAAATTGATGACCACAGCCGAAGCGAGGAATTCGTCTTTCTCTGTCTTTGTCCGTTTAACTGCATGTGTTAGAAAAGGAAAGACACAGGGGCTGAAATCACGTGACAGCCGCACTATAACCATCATTTTCAAACGCGCATGCATTCAAATGGGCTAAGAAAGAGAGAGAAAGGCAACATCCTGGCTACGGCTACACGCGGGAAAAAATAACTGGTAGAATTTACCAACTGTACAGCTGATTTTTGAGTCAGCTACTAAGTATGGTTTTTGACTAAATTATGGTAAAATGTACCAACAAACTAACTTAATTTACCATAAAGTACTATCGACGAATTAAATATTGTCGCAAGAAGTTCACACATTTTCATTTATGGGTGTGAGTGTGGGGGACTGATCTGCAACGGCTTTCCCGCCCCACCCGCACGCCACGGGCCTCTCTCCTGCAAGGTGTGAGAATTATGAAGAGAGGCTGAATCAGGACCTTGAAGGCGAAACTTGGCTTGTGAAAATCTCGCGACAATCTTTAATTCGTCTATAGTACGTTGCATTTACCATCTACTTGATAGCTGACTCCAAGATGGTAGATTTTACCAGTCTTTTTTTCCGTGGATGTAGATGACCAACTTTTACATTAAGTTAAATGGATCCGAAAATTGGCAGAACTAAATGCAATGCCATAGACAGTGGTGGGTAGTGAACAATGGACCATCGTTTTCCTCCCCAGTTGAACCTATGACAAAGTATCGATTTTTTAGGGGCTCCGTCGATCCTTTTTCATAGGTTTAATGGGTATCGATATCAAAACATCACAATTCACGAGCTGCCACTAGCCATAAGTGAAATCTGCGTATTTGTAACATTGAAATAAATGAAGAGTGGGCGAGTTCTTTTAATTTCGCATACTTTAGGGCGCGCCTGTCCGTACCGACCGTCGCGCTCATTGCCCGGGCCCCACCCTCCTGGTCTTAAGCGGCCAGTGCTGCCGTTTTGCGTACCTTTAATTCCATTCTGAAAAAAAAACATCGCTGCGGTGATTCAACCGGTTAAAGGAAAGATTGATTTGCTAGTATTTTTGGAGGCGTATTTTACTATCAGCGTCGGGTGCAAATCCGGAGCTCGAAACTTTTTGGTGAACAACAGTCATCAAACAAATACCAAACATTCTGACAAATCAGAATACCTAATGCATTTTCGGTCTCACCGTTGGGAACGCTTTTGTTAGTTACTCGTTTCGCGCGGTGCAAGGGAGTAAATTTCCCGGTTCTGGTGACGCGAAACGGTGAATCCGAAATTACATCACTGGTGTATTGGAAACGTTTCCGAATCTCCAATTTACATCCGAACCTAATAGTAAAATACACTTTAAAAGTCATTGTTATAATTCAACTGATACATGTAATCTTTGCTTCAACTGACAAAGAATCAAGAATGCTATTGAATATACGCCCACATGGGGAAAATTTTTTAATGGGGCAGTTGCAAGGGTCTGAAAAGATAATTTTTCTACAAGGAATATGAAAGTACTTGATGAGCTGAGCATAAAGATGCCTTTGGTTTCTAATTAAGTCCTATTGTTTCGGAGATGAGATTTTGGCCCAAAGTACATTTCTTTAAATGGGAATTCCACGGAGTGACGTCACTACGCACACAATTTTTAGCAACTTTGCACGAGTGTATGTCCAAAACCGGAATTCTTAGGAAATAACAAAGGGCTCCATTGTTCTCAGCTCATCATGTACTATCATTCCTCTTAATAAAAACACTACATTTAAGACCCTTGAAACTGCCCCATTGGGGCAACCACAATTACTTTAACGTAATAGTTAAATGTAATTCGTGTATCCTTAAATAGATTTCTGGTAATATTCAAAATGCAGTCTTTCTTTGAAACCAGAAATATCTTCACAGATACCAGAAATAACATATACGTAATAGTTAAAAGTATAATTCTGGTGGCCCCAAAAATAAATTTTAAGAAGGCCTATGCAAATACTCTTATGTATACTGTATAAGCCTTGTTCGATCCTCTGCTTGCAGACAGCCTCTGACTCTCTCGGCCATGTTTAAATCAGGAAGTAACTTTTTTTCCTCCGGAGTCTCAGGAAAACAAAACCCAATCGGTCCTTATGACCTGGGTTAGTTGCTGAGCAGCGATGTTAAGGTCACTGTAGCTGATTAGAGCTGAGAATCAACGTTTTTGTCGTTGGTCACAAGGACCAGTTTCATTTTGTTCTGAATATCATGTTATTTGGCTAAGTCTCCGAAAAAATGAATGGGCACAACGCGATTGGCTATTGCGTTGGCTCTTAAAAGCTTCCGTACGCAGTGATGGGATTGAAACTGAATAAAATAAATCGTTGTCAACAAAGGCCGTAGTTTGACGCGGTCCGTCAAACAAATCCGGCGAATGACTTCATCAAACATCAGCTCCATCATCAAAAGTCCGAAAAATACGACTTTCGTCCAATGAGCTATAACTTTAGAGTGACAGCGGGCTGGCCCACCTTGTGCCACACAGGGTAGAAGGAATCCCGGGGAAAAGCGGAAATTGGACGGCAGATTCCAAAGTTTGAGGTTAAGTTTTGTAGGTCGTTTCTGGCGATGCCCGCGTTGGTTTCTTTGGTTTGTTTACGGAACGACCAGAAACGACCTACACAATTTAACCTAAAAATCGATTTTTACAGAAAGATGGCGACGCCCTAGGTGACGACAATGAACCAGCGGAACGTTCCTTGATGTGCCGTGCCACTCCAACGTTATATAGCTCATTGCTTTCTTCACGTTTATTTTTGAATTCTGAAAAAAAAAATTATGTTGCATTACCTATACCTATTTGAGCGTTTACAGCGTCCTTAGAGTAATATTGTCTGTGGGATAAGTGGAAAGTTGAATAGTATCCAACGTCGACATCTCGACATTGATTATAGGATTTTTTTTTTAAACTCTAGAGCGGATTCTGGAAATTTTGAGTGCGCGCATAGAGTTAATTGTGCGTCATTCTATGTATAGAAATTGATACTTGAAATCGCTGTAGCAAAAGCTCACGACGCGACGCGACGGACCCATTGAGTTGAATCTCGCGGGCGCGGGCGGAGCGCACCTATATACCATTCAGAAAACTGCTCTGGAGGTGAATGGCTGAGCGCTGGCGGAACGGCGGGAGGGGGGGGGGAGAGCGTGCGGTCGACAGACAGAGCAGAAGTGAATTTTGCTGACTCACTGCAGTGATTGTCATGAAAGCGAAAAAGTGAAAGACAAGACACGTGGGTACGAAAGTACTGGGCTCGTGCATGGGCATGGGGCATGGGCCTGCCTCCTCGGAATTCCTGGAGCCAAAGTCAAACCGAAAGGCCGCGCGCGAGTGACATTCATACACCTGATCGAAAAAATCTTAAATCTGCTTCAATGGGTCAGGTTGCGTACTTTTGCCTCAGCAATATTGAACCTTGATTCTCGGGCAAAATTTGGCAAAAATAACGATGCGCACATTAATACGTTAAAAAACCACTCATAAACTAAAAAAATCACATTCATTTAAAACAGCTCGTGCTATACCTACACTAGACACAATTTGCACCGGCAAACTATTACATAGACGGATTCACCGTGTATACTGTATATGTAAACAACATCGTAACTGAAAACTGGTGGAATTTCCTTCTAAATACATGAAATATTGGCTGCTTTAGTAGCGCACCGAGAGTTTCTTCATCTCTCTCTTTTCGCCATTAAAAAACATATGTTAGACAAGGATGGGCAACGGGATAAAACCCCCTCTTTCTGTCCTTTTCCTACTTATAAACTCAAATGGGAAATGAGAGAGATGTTAGAGATCCTGGTTGCGCCAGTGGGCTGCTTTGTCTGTTCTGGTCTATTCTGGCTTATTAAACATCACAAAATAGGACAAGAATTGTATACCTACATTCAAACGATTGTAAGTTTTGTTGATGTTTACAAAAACGCGGTGGTTCTTTCTATGTATGGAACTTCACGGAACGTTTTTACCGAGAATGATGTTAAAACGTGAACGCGGTGGTTGAACGACTGAACGTCTTTGTAGTGGTAAGTAGGTGAAAATTGTAAAAAGTTTCCCGGTTGTTCTTAAGAATTAACGATTCTCCAGTGGCGTAGAGTGCAATTTGGCAATGTTGTAATGTGTCCATTTAAATCCATTAAAAAAATCGAACTGTTGGGTGTTCAGTGAACCCCTTCGCATTCGACCTTTCACATGGGTTTAAATGGAAACATTACAACAATGCCAAATTGCACGCTACACCACTGCGATTCTCTAGAGAGGTTTTCTGAGTTAGCGGCGGGCAGATTTTGAAAGCTTTTATAAGCTTTTTTAAAAGCTTTTTTAAGCTTTTTTTCTATACTTTCGCATAGTTGTTTCTCGCAGAATTTTACGCTTGCATAAAAGTTTCATAACGGTGTAGCAAAAATATACGCAGCCCGTTGGTCGATGGTCAGTTGGATGGTCAACAAATCCCCCTTTTGACGCTTCAAATTCCTTGAATCTGGTAAAAAGATAAACAAAATATATTCTTGTGACTATTCTTGTCAAGAAAACGTTTATGGTACAACTTTCATTGCGATCAAGCGAAATATTTTTTCGCCATGCAATTACGACATTATACTTATAAATAAAAGTGATTTTATAAAAGTATAATACGACTCAGGATCGGACGAAATAATTAATAACGTCATCGATGCGCAAGCAAACATTTATTGATGTAAGAGTGAAATGGTGTTTACTATTGAAACTACGCATTCGAAAGTATTCTATTTACTTTTTGTTACAGTCGGTATACTAAACAAGTCGATATAAATAAAGCGCAAGGTCACTGCAGTTGAACACCAAAAGGATAAAAAGAAAACGCGCCGACGAAACACTTTTTATTTCAATCTTTGTGGTTTTTCGTGTCGGTATTTTCTCGCAGATTGGATTTGCAATAAAGTTCAGCGTTGCCAGCGTGAACTTCATGGAATGCCATGAACACACTAAACGACGAAACCTTCGGATGGACAAAGACAAAGATTAATATTAAACTCTTTATTTTATTAAATCAGTATGTGCAATGAAATTTCCGAATGGAGCTGATGCAAACTTTTGCCACAGGCTTGATAGTTGATCCAGGTGTAAAACCCTGCAAATATGACGACAAGCACACTAAAAAATCACGAAATCCACTCGCCAACTCATTAAATGTCTTCAAACGAAAGATAGTATTGGCGGTAATAGCTGCCTTTTACATTAAACACAAATGGAAGGCCCCGCAGCTGACACCCGATTGGCCAACGCAACCCGCAAACAGCTATGATAATGGAGGCAAGGAGTTGGAGTTATGCGTTGTGGGTTGCGTGGGTCAATGGGGTGTCAGCTGGGGCCGTCCATATTTTCAATGTAAGAGTCGGCTATCACCGCCATTACGAACTCGCGTTTGAAAGCATTTTATGAGTTAGGGAGGGGATTTTGTGATTTTTTAGTGCGCTTATCGTCATATTTCTAGGGTTTTATATCCGAATGGACAGTTAATAAGCCTGTTGCAAAAGTTTGCAACAGCTCAATTCGGAAATGTCATTAGATTCACGCACGTAAAAAGGTAAATTGTGGTAGGTCTTAACAGTAAGTGCTTCAGTGAGTTAGACTTGAAGTAGTTTAAGATCGATATCCTGAAGTAAGATTCGTTCTTTCGGTGAAAAGTAAGACCACGGAGGGAAAAAAAATATTGTTAATTCAACAGGAACCGGTGAATACCACAATGCAGCGCAATCATACCGGAATGTGATCAATTCAAACACTTCTGATCCTGGTTTAAACTGATTGCAAGGAAAAATCAATGGGATGTATTATGGTATGTTCAACCATTGAAAAAGAGATGCGTCCTGGATCTCGATTCGATTGCCTTCACGATCTCAACGGGTCTGCGGGCCAATCAAATATTTCATCGTTAAGCCGATCGTTAAGACTGTATATGAGTGATTCTATTGGTTGACAATTGTAAAACTTGGCCGTTACTATGGTAACCATCGTTAAAAGTCTCGTTACATAAAGGCTACTCATGAGTAACCTTTAAATAGCGGACACTTTAACGATGGTTACCATAGCAACGGCCAAGTCTTATTGATCGGTTAATGATGGAGGAAATGATCCGCCCGCAGGTGCATACTTTTGAAACTACAATGAAAAACCTTGATTCTTCCGTAAAATTCACGAAAAATCACGATGCAAACACATTAAAAACATTCAAAAACCATTCATTATCACATGGAAATCACTTGAAGTTCAAACACTAGTCCGCGCTTCACTAGACATTTGCACCGGCATACTACTACATAGACAGAACCACCGTGTATGTAAACAACATCGTAACTACAAAATGATGGAAACATGAAATATTCGCTTCAATTAGCTGTCTGGTCTTTTTCTGGTTTATCAAAGATTACAAAGAATAAAAGAATTGTATGCATCCAAACGAAACATTAAAATGCTTGTAAGTTATAAGTTGATGTTTACAAATACACTGCGGTTCCGTCTATGAAGCTGCTTGCTGTATGTCGGTGATAATAGTATGTCTAGTGTAGCGCGGGATGCTTGAAATAGACGTGATTTCCCAAGTAACGAGTGAATTTTGAAAGTTTTTAACCCCTGAAGGACCAAACCCGAGACTACTCGCTTTTCTCGCCTCGTCTATTTCACATTGTTTTAGTCTTCATTCCGGATAAATGCAAATATAGATGAAAACACTACAATCGTTAAGGTCTCGTCGGAGCGCCTTCAATTTGTCGGATAGGCAATTCCAACTCCTTCGAGTACGAATAGGTAACTACCTTCCCTCTAGAAACGGAGGAGTGGTGTTCTCTTGAACTAACCTGGTCCTTAAGGTTTAAATAGCGCATCGTTATAATAAAGTACCGCTTGTTGCAGTAAGCAACAGACCCATTTCGTACTTTGAGATCGGCTTTCCGTTTACGATAGTTCGGGATTTATATCGGAAACACTCGGACTTTTTTAGACAAACAGACTGCAACAGACCCATTTCGTACTTTGAGATCGGCTTTCTGTTTACGATAGTTCGGGATTTATATCGGAAACACTCGGACTTTTTTAGACAAACAGACTGCAACAGACCCATTTCGTACTTTGAGATCGGCTTTCTGTTTACGATAGT
This sequence comes from Trialeurodes vaporariorum, assembly GCA_011764245.1. NCBI lineage: Eukaryota > Metazoa > Arthropoda > Insecta > Hemiptera > Aleyrodidae > Trialeurodes > Trialeurodes vaporariorum. The sequence continues at coordinate 81,190,918 of VMOF01000111.1, read as the reverse complement.
TCGGGATTTATATCGGAAACACTCGGACTTTTTTAGACAAACAGACTGCAACAGACCCATTTCGTACTTTGAGATCGGCTTTCTGTTTACGATAGTTCGGGATTTATATCGGAAACACTCGGACTTTTTTAGACGAACAGACTGCAAAAGACCCATTTCGTACTTTGAGATCGACTTTCTGTTTACGATAGCTTGGGATTTATATCGGAAACACTCGGACTTTTTTAGACAAATAGACTGCAACAAACCCATTTCGTACTTTAAGATCGGCTTTCCGTTTACGATAGCTCGGAATTTAGATCGGAAACACTCGGACTTGAGAGATGTAAGTAAAAACAGAACCAAAGATACCAACTGGGAGGGGAGAGGGGGGGTGAAGTAAAGTCACGTGAGACTGCATCACCGAAGACATTGAAAACTCGCTCCTCTGTCCATCGGACGGCGAGCAGCCGCGTCGCGTCGGAAACGCGCGACGACGGACGGCAGGCATGGCAGACAACATCACAAAACATAAAAACCGGTTCAATGACTTCACCACGCACTGTAGAGCGATTACGAGCGAACTATATCGGTGACTCGCTCTAGAGGAACTTGAAGGAACTACTCGAGTTGTATCATAATATACTTTACACACATCAAGTGTTAGGCCCTTTGGGTAACTTACATTGACGGTGTGGTGCGGTGCTGCTATGAACTACTGGCGTTCGTGCTTTTCATTCGCTAAGTTTCCCCTGCAGAGAGTGACTGTTTGAGCATTGGTGTAACGTGGGATTGCATAGTCTGAAAAAACGAGGCGATTTATTCTTCATGGAGATTGTTCACACGAGATCTCACATTTGAGATGAGGACGTGTGCGGAGAACACGCGGGTGGACTCCATATAATCGCAGACATACAGACACAGATAGACTCTCCAAAGAAACCAACGAGCTAGATATTCATCTAGAATGGCAGTTTAATAGGTAACCTGCGTAACCACCATGAAGGATTTTTAGGTTAGGTGTAATCAAGTAATTTTTCCATTTGTTTCCGTGTATTTTGATGCAACAAACAGAGACTGGAACATGTTTCGATCCCGTGTACGCCGCGCCATCACGTCGTCGCACCGGAGGCGGCTCGTACAATTTGGCAACAGTGTCATCCCTCCATTTGATTGTATGTAAAACAATCGATTCAAAAGTGAAGCAGCGCTTCACCAGCAATCGATTTTTAAACATAGATTCAAATGGAGCAAAGACCGTGTTGCCAAATAGCACGAGCCGCCGCTGCGCCGCACCAAAATACATGGGAATAAATTGAAAAATTACTAGTATAAACCTAACCTGAACATCCTCCATGTTGCGGGGTTACTCATTAGATTTGATTTGATTTGACGTTTTTATCTACTTTTGAAACTACATTATCATAGAAGAAATGAATGAGACCGTTATTGCTATTTTGACGGCAAATTCTAAATAACAGAAAGTATAAGTTTAAATTTTAAAAATGGCCTCTTGATGGCCAAGAGAGGGTGCCCACTGAATGCTTACCGTTTCCTCCGGTTCTACACCATCTTCAACTCGAGTCTCCGAAAAAGATTGAGTTTTGATCAAAGGTAGGACATTCAAATGATTTGCTATGTGTTTTAAGTATTCGCGGGTGCTTTTCAGATTGAAGTAGGATTCGTCGTTATCCGCGACATAAAAGCCTGCAAAATATAGTTTGAGCATGAATAATGAAGAATGCATTTTATCATCGGAGAAATTAGATTGTAAATTGCATGATTTTTCCACTCTCCCAATGCATGGATTATTTTTGGTTCAAAATAAATAAATGTTAGCGTTTTCAATGGAAATTCTGTTACCTCAACGCGGAGGAAAAATTGTAGAAGTTTTTGAGATATTATATTAAATTCTATAATTTTCTCCAAATACTTGTCAAGTGGTAAGTTTGGGAGCGATAGAAAAAATCAATTCTTTTAACTTCGAACTGTGGATTTTAAGTTAGATTATATCCAATATCTCAGCAAAGTAGGTGTACCACGATAATACCGCGAGAGTTATCCTCAGAGGCAATGCGTGAAATTTGGCAACGCTGCATTTTGTCCACTTAAACCAATGCAAAGAGTCGAATTTCGAAGGTGCTCGCTGCGCACCCAATAGTTCAATATCTTCTTGGGTTTGAATGAACAAGACGCAGCGTTCCAAAATGGCACGCCTAGTCACCATAAACTCAACCTGCGATCCTGCAGGATCCGGTGGTCATTTCATGAGATTTACGAGCCATACATATACATATATTAAAACGGAAAATAGTTCCACAAAAGTGAAAATTGAACAAAAGTAAAATGGAAGCAAATGGATAGCTTAACTTAGAAATATACGGGGATACTGGTTTTATGCATGGATTCAATTTCACGGCTTCTTGGCCTTAGTTTTTTTGTCCAAAAAAGTATTTTGAAGAGCGAAGTTTTCACTCTGACAAAATAGTAGCATTAACTTAGTTTCAATCAGGGGCGGACTGGGCCGGGGTGCTGGGGTGCTGCATAGCACCCCGGGCCCCTCCATGTCCACTCCCCTCCCCTCTGGACCAGTACATAGTGAGGGCCCCTTTCCCCAAATCCCGGGCCCCAGCACCCCGGGCCTTTTTGCCCCAGTCCGCCCCTGGTTTCAATTTAAAAACTACCCCCTTGCATCAGTTCATAAAAACTGTACACATCTCTCCATAAAAAAATCGTGTTTACAACAGTGTGTGTTTAAGCCAAAGAGCAAACATTTTCAGTGTTTTAATCACAAATTAACTGTAGTGCAAATGTTAACACTTTACGTTCCGCTTATTGCATCCTACTACAGTACGAAATCTATTTATTTTGAGTGATGAGCTTGTTCCACAAATGAACTGATTTGATATTCAATTGTTTTAAGATACTCTCATGGCTAAAATGACTTGAAGCATAATTCTTTCACAGATTTCAAGCTCATGCTTTTTATTTATCAGGTAGGAGGGAACTGAACGTGATTTCAGGCACTTTTCTTTGATTTATCGATCAACTATTCAAAAGATCCATATCGTTTGCGGTTGGATTTTTCAAATCTTTATTGTTTTTGACAGTTTGGACCTAAAGAATTTAAAGAAGTTCGAGACTCATACAATTTGTTGCAAATTCTTTCACGAGAATTCAAGAGCACGGATATTTACAGAAGCAATTTAACAGATCATTCTGTCATAATATTGGTGCCCAATATTGCTTTTACATGAATATCTACATTCTTCTTTTACACGTAAGAAACACTCTTAGTTTTGCAAGCAATTTTCTCGAGACATATCAAGCTGTCTTGACAATGGGTCTGTTGCATACTTTTGCTACAACAAAATAGAACCTTGATTCTTATGTAAAATTCGGCGAAAAAAACGATACGCACATTAAAAAAGTTAAAAATCCACTCATTAACTCAGAAAATCACTTCAATTTCAAACAGCCCGCGCTACACTAGACACTATTTGCACCGGTATACTACTACACAGACGGAACCACCGTGCATAAGTAAACAACATCGTAACTACAAAATGATGGAATTCCCTTCTAAATACATGAACTATTGGCTCCATTTGCTGTCTGGTCTTTTTGGTTTATCAAAGATTATAAAATAATATGAGAAGTGTACGCATCTAAACGAAACATTCCAATGTTTGTAAGTTCTGTTCATGTTTACATAAACGAGATGGTTCCATCTATGTAGTTATAAGTCGGTGATATAGTGTCTAGAGTAGCGCGGATTGTTTGAAATGGAAGGTATTTTCAGAGTTAATGAGTGGATTTTGAAAGTTTTTAATGTGCGAATCGTTATTTTCGCCGAATTTTACGTTAGAGACAATGTGCCATATTGATGTAGCAAAAGTATGCAACAGACCCATTCACATTTTCTCAATTTATTTTCAAAAATTATGTGATTCCTAGGAGGCTATTGTCGGACAGCAAAGTTTTATGACAATCGATGAATACACACACCCTCACACTTTTTAAGAAACACAAGACTCGAACTACACAACGCTCTAAAAACAGAGGATAGCATACGGTGCTTCAACCCGACGCGAAAACACCTAATACCGATCAACAGAAATTCAGTATCAAACTATAGATATTGAGCTAAAAGAGAGCGCCTGAAATCGCACGTTCAATTGCGCTCGGACATTTTAATAGTCAGTTAACATCAAAACAGGCTAAACAAACAAATCGCACCTGGCATCTTATTGTTATTTTCATCCGTGTCATCGGATAGGCTCGTAACAGATAACATATCGGAAGAAGGTAACGCGGGCTGAGAATAGACGGCGTCGGTAAAAATAAGAGCGAAGAGAGCAAGACAGACGGGGGTAATAAAATACAAAACTACTTGCGCGGGGTGGAAGGCACGTAACTTTAAAATCACTTTGAACGAAATCAGGCGGCAAGGATAAAACATGGGTGATATACTTGGTTTAGACTGATTGTAAACTCTGCTCTCTGGTTATAGTCTAGAACGTTGTCTTAATTTTTACTTATAAATCAGAATCATCATTTTCTCGGATCTGGACGAGGAAAAACGAGGCCAGAAGACGCAAGACAAGTTGAAAATATTGTGCGTTGACGCCGCGAGAGAGAGAAATAGAGAGAGAGAGAGAGAGAGAGAGAAAGAGAGAGAGAGAGAGAGAGAGAAGAGAGAGAGAGAGAGAGAGAGAGAGAGAGAGGGAGAGAGACAGAGAGAAACAGAGAGACAGAGAGAAACAGAGAGACAGAGAGAAACAGAGAGACAGAGAGAAACAGAGAGACAGAGAGAAACAGAGAGACAAGAAGAAAAACAAGAGCCGATACCGACAGAGGAGCAGAACCCAAGTCTTGGCCTGAAATAAACATAAACGTCAGATTCCGTCGATGTCACGCTAGATAATAGCGATCGAGATCGCGATTAAGACTTTCCTTTTTATTATTTTTGCTAGCGCACTCTAGGCAAAAACGACTGTACTTCTGGCAAAAACAGCACGTTTTAAATCACCTGAAATGAGTCCATTACAATGGGGCAGTTGCAAGGGTCTGAATTTTTGTGTCTTTTATAAAGAAAATGAAAGTAATCAATGAGCTGAAAACAAAGATGCCTTTGGTTTCTAATAATGTCCCATTGTTTTGGAGATGAGATTTTGGCCCGAAATACATTGTATTAAATGGGAATTCCGCGTAGTGACGTCACTACGCACACGATTTTATACAACTTTACACGTGTGTATCTCAAAAACCGAGACACTTTGGAAAAAACCAAAGGCACCATTCTTCTCACCTCATCAAGTACTACAATTTTCAAATCACTTGAAAATGACACGATGCTGTGGGCATCTAAAAGTTCCAAAATTGACTCATTAAGTCAGAAGAGCTACAGCAAAAAGCCAAGATGACTGCGTCATAAAGAGAGTTGAGGGTGTCCTATCCAATTTTCTGAGAGACATACTCGTACATATAATATATATCTCAGAAAATTAGGTAGCGCCTCACCGACTCACCCACTGTGACACGCCATACGGCAATCATCTGGAAATTTCGCTTAAACTTAATTATTGAATCACGAGAGTAAATTTTAAAAATGTTTGATGTTCGCAAAGTTATTTTCAAGTGATTTTACTCCAGAATTCACCGTGTCCACTACTGTAACAAAATTCGGTCACAGACTCATTTCGTCCGGAAGGCGTTTAAACAAAAGTTCATGGATATTTTATTTTGATTTCTTTGCCCAAAAAGCAACTAGTTTTGTCCTCAGTGCGAAATTTAGCCCGACTATAATACGAAAGAGAGACCACGAGCGAGCGTGGGGTGAGCCAGTGTTGCCAGATCGAGGGTAAAAAGCCGTATCGTCTCCATTTAAATCGATGTAAAACGTATGGCTATTTCACCCCAATCTGGCAACCTTGGAGTGAGCGGAGTCGGAGTCCATAGCAGAGCACACAGAGCGGACTGCAGAGCAGACAAAATAAAGTGTGAAACGAAGAAAACCGAGCTGACCCGAAGCATCAGCCAAACGAAACGTCATTCGACGCATGACACACGACATACGATACGGTACATAATAATGTTGCCGATTTGGGAGTTTTGACGCCTTCCGATACACTGGCTGATCCAGGAATTTCTCTTTAAGTTTCTTCGCCCGCATTTGAACGCGTGTGTTAGAAAATGACAGATTGGGACAGCTGCACATAACTTCCGTCTCCATCTCTTTGTAATTTTCTAACACTTGCGTTCAAATTGGCGAACAGAGATGAAAACAAATATTGCCAATGCTTCCGTGGCAGAACAAACCTGCGGGCCGATCATTTACTTCATCGCTAAACCGATCGTTAAGACTGTCTATGAGTAATGCTATTGGTACAAAATTGTGAAACTTGGCCGTTATTATGGTAAACATC